>CM053627.1:193188218-193231587 GCA_028646595.1 Phalanger gymnotis
CCAGGAGGAGGTGAGGGACAAGGGCTAGAGACCCATCCCCTGGAGGAGGTGAAGTGAGAGAAAGAGGCTGGAAAGCCCAGCACCAGGAGAAGGTATGGTGATGGAGAGAGGTTAGAGACCCAGCTTCAGGAGGAGGTGAGGGACAGGGGCCAGAAACCCAGCCCTGGAAGGAGGTGAGGTGATAGAAGTTAGAGGCCCAGCCCCAGAAAGAGGTAAGGGACAAGGCTAGAAACCCATCCCTTGGAGGAGATGAAGTGAGAGAAAGAGGCTGGAGGCCCAGCCCTGGGAGGAGGTGAGGTAATAGAAGGTAGAGGCCCAGCCCCATAAAGAGGTGAGAGACAAGGCTAGAGACCCATCCCTTGGAGGAGATGAAGTGAGAGAAAGAGGCTGGAGGCCCAGCACCAGGAGGAGGTGAGGGACAGGGGCCAGAGACCCAGCCCTGGAAGGAGGTGAGATGAGAGAAAGAGGCTGGAAGCCAAGCCCCAAGAGGAGGTAGGGGACAGGGGCTTTAGGAATGGGAGGACAGGAAAGATATGGAGCTGGGGAAGCACTTCCCTGAGTAGAAGGATATATGGTATTCATGTTTGTGTTCCTCAGACCACCTGGCCCAGTGCCTTGCACATAGTAAGTTTATTAAGTATTTGTTAAATTGGATTGACTTGAATGCAGGAGGTCCCTGATAACCATTTGCCCCCACAGCCAGTGGAGGAGCAGTTGCCTGAGGAGCCAGCTCCTGAAGTGTCTGTGCTGGTGCTGTCTCCCCGCTGCTGGCCCATGTCCCCCTTCTGCTATCTCCGTGAGCCCACTAAGTACTTCCCCCCGGCTCTCAGTACCAGCCTCAGCCGATTTTCCAACTTCTACAGTCAGAGTAAGAGGATGGGGTGGACAGCTGAGAGTGGGCATATAGAGAAGGAGGGGTGGGCTTTCCATGGCAGAGGGGGGCTCCAGGTCTCAGAGTAAAAGAAGAAAAGTAAGGGGGAGAGTTTTTGGAGAAGAGTCATCAGCTGGACCCTGGGCACTTGGGGTAGGAGTCAGGGGATGGGAAGGATGGGAGAGGTGGAGATGAAGCTGGTCACCACGGGTACAATGGAAAGAGCCCTAGCTTTGGCATCAGAAGACCTAGTTTTACATCCTGCCTCCGACAGTTACTACTCAACTGACCTTGCTCAAATCATTTAACTCTTGGAGTTCACCTGGGACACCAAAAGGCACTGACTCTTCTATGACTGACTGCTTCCTTTCTCTCTGGCCTTCACTTTGCATATGTGTAAAATGAGAGGGTTGGCCCAGATTGGCTCTCTGAAGTCCATTCCAACTTTAACTCTATGTGAGCCAATCTCTTGTTTTACTCAAGATAAAGTTCTTTGGTATCAAAGGCAGGGGGAAATTTAGGTGGTACACTGGATACAGCACCGGCCTAGAATCAGGAAGACTCATCTTCCTGACTTCAAATCCAGCCTCAGACACGTACTAGTTGTGTGACCCTGGGCAAGTCACTTTACTCTGTTTGCCTCAGTTTCCTCATCTGTAAAGCGAGCTGGAGAAGGAAACAGCAAGCCACGCCAGTATCTTTGCCAAGAAAACCCCGAGTGGGGTCAGGAAGAGTCTCCCTGAAATGAATCAACACAATCAAAGGGAGACAAAAGTCTCATTCATGCCCACCAGATGGCGCACGTGACTGTACTAGAGAAGTATGGCACTTTTAATCTGTTTTTCCTCTGGGAGAATAGAGTATTAAGCAAGTTAGCCAGGCACAACCTCGGGGATCACTTTGTCCAACCTCCTCACTCTGCAGTTGAGAAAGCCGAGGCCTGTCGAGGGGAAGGTAATTGACCCAAGGTCTCACAAGTGGTCACAGGACTAGAACTCGGGTGTCCTTCCTTCCAGTCCAGTGCCTTTTGCATTGTAGGATAGGATGTCTCCTAAGTATCTGCTATGCACAGACTCCTATACTGGACCCTGGATGAAGAGAAGACGCAGGAAACAGGAAACAATGGCACTCCTCTTCGGGGAGAACTTCCTCTTTGATGAATGAAAGTCTTCAAGACTCAGGCAAAGCCAGAGCACGTGCTAGGAGTAATACCTAGGGAATATTTTTTGTTTGTTTGCTTTAATTGAAATATTTTTAATGACAGAAAGTTTGATCCTCCTTGACATATGAGCATTAGACAAGTTAGAAGATTACCCACCAAGGGGACAATTTTCAAACCTTGCAGATGGTGTAAAAACACCTGGTCCCTGTTCTGCCCTCAGGAATCCCCAAACTCAATCCTGGAAACACAGTTCCTGCTCTCAGGTAGTTTCCAGTCAGAGGAGTCTCATCTAGGAAGTAGGATCAAAGACAGAGATGATGACTTGAATGCATAAAAGAAAATGGGAAAAGACTTATTGTCTGCTATGCGTAAAATACTATAAGCAAGATAATCCCTGCTCTCAAGGAGATCACAGTCTAACTGAGAAAGATAATGCATATTGAAGGGTTCAGCTGCAGGACTGAAGGAAGGCCGCAGTGCCCCGACCACTGTGGTGAGGCCCGGTAGCCTGCCTTCTTATGGGGAGAAGATTGTAGGTGGCAACTCTGATCATCCACAGAGTGAGATTAGCCATCTCCATCCCAAAGCTACAGTATTAGAGGGGCTGAGGACCATGAAGAGGATAGAGGGTTGAGCCGAACAGGTCCTCCAGATTCTCTCCCTTGGGGGTTGGCATTTATCTAGGAGGGAGTAAAGGGAAAGGTGACTTTAATAAGAAGGTTAAGAGAAGAGGAGATTCTAATGGGACGTGCGAAGGTGGGGCTCAGGAGAAATGGCTCCCTTGGTCTGATCTGCCCCTTGCCCATCAGCAGTTAGCCAGATTTGGGGGATGAGGGGAGGGTTCCTGCCTTTAGTTTTATGGTTGCCCCAGAAGCATCAAGCAGAGTGCAAGACACATGGTTGGTAGAGACTGTTGATGGTGCAGATGAGTGTTACATTTGGGAGTTAGAAGAGATATGGGTTCAAATCCCACCTTTGAATGACATAGCTGGCTGGCTATTGACAAGTTATTAACATAGATGTTTCTAAGACTTGTTTTACTCTTCTGTAAAAACTTATCTCAGGGTTGTTATGAGGGCTGTGAGATTAAAAGGTGCTTTGTAAACTTTATATATAAAACTTGTGAACTTTATATATAATAGCTTGTAAACTTTATATATAATATTGTCATCATTAAGAACTCCAGTCACCACCCATGCTTAGGGCATATTTTCAGGAAGACAGGAATGAGGATCCCAGAAGGTGAGTAGGCATGGATAAGTTTTAATCTGCACTGTTGGAAGTACCAACATAACAAGATTGTGAACACATTGGATTATCAACAAATATTCATGGACTGACTGAGAGACAGCCACAAAGAAAGAACCATTGATCAGAGATGCTGTGGAAAGATTGCTCTATTTGGAGCCAGAAGACCTGGGTTCATATCCTGACTCTGCTAATTACTTGTGTGGTCTGCAGCAAATCACTTAGCCTTTCATGGCCCAGTTTCCTCATCTCTAAAATGGGCTTGAACTGAAAGACCTCTGAGATCCCTTCTAGCTTCAAATCTATAATTCTGTGTACAGTACTGGAGGGGGAGGGACTGCTTCACAGATGCTCCCTCTTGTCATACCCATTAGGTCAATATCGGCCAGCCTTGGGGACGCAGCGCCTACTGCAGTGGTCGTGGTTGGGCCGGGCTGAACTGTTGTTCGGAGCTCAGATTCTACATGTCTCTACTTTGCAGATGTGGCTTCTTCTGCATTTCAACCAAGCGCAGGTACCTCCCCCTCCCTGTCTGTCTCCTTATTCCCATCTTTGCTCCTATCTTTTACTTTTTAAATTATATTTTTTTGTTACATTTTGAGTTCCAAGATGTCTCCCTCCCTCCCAACCCCATATCAGAAAAGGCCACTATTTGATAGAGATGTATATATGGAACCATACAATACATATTTGCACATATCAGATAGCATTTTCCTTCCTAAGTCCTTTGTAGCTGATTTGAATCTTCGCATTACTCAGAATAGCTTAGTCATTCACTGTTACTCTTTGAACAATATTGCTGTTACAATGTTCTCTTGGTTCTGCTCATTTTACTGCATCATTTCATGAAAGGTTTTCCATGTTTTTCTAAAATCAACCTGCTCGTTATTTCTTACAGCACAACAGTATTCCATCACAACCATATACCACAACTTACTTTCTGCCACTTCTCAATTGACAGACACCCCTCAATTTCCAGTTCTTTGCCACTACAAAGAGAGCTTTAAAGGTTCTTTCCCTTTTTCTCTGATCACCTTGGGAAACACTTAATAGTGGTATTTCTGGGTCAAAGGATATACACAGTTTTGTAATTCCTTGGGCATGATTTCCAGTTGCTCTCCAGAATGGTTGGATCGGTTCACAATTCTGCTAACACGCTGTTAGTGTCCCAGTTTTTCCACATCCCTCCAACAATTCTCATCAATTGGGGAATGCTCCTATCTTTCTTTTCTTCTATACTCAATGTCAGTGTCCTTTTCATGTTTGTCCTCTGCCTCTGTCACTACTAATCCATCCCCCAGGAGGCCCAGACTACTTGTCAGGTTGTAGGAGATATTCATCAATAAGGTCAGGGCTAGGTGACCCCTAAAAGCCCAGCCTCTCACTGATCCTTATTCCTTTCTCCAGGAGGTGGCCTTGGAGACTCTGCTGCAGACCTCAGACCTCTCCTCAGAGCTTTTGATGCAGGCACTTAAGCCCCTCACTTCAGGTCTTGGCCCTCTCACCCTCCAGGAAGGCCAGGGTCTCCCACCTGGGGGTAGGTAATAGAGTGTTTGAGACCTTTCTGCCCTCATTCAGGACAAGAGTCCTCAGCAGGACAGGGAATCCTAGAATGGGAGGAGAAGGAATTCTGGGCCTTACCACCACCAATCCTAGGAAAAGATGTGCCCTTTCTCCTGATCCCCATATGTCTAAGAAGTATGTATATGTGTGTGGGGCGGGATGGGTGTATCTCAGGTGTGCTGCAGCTTCGGGAGGTGGAGGAGGAGCCTGGGGAGGAGGCCCTGTGGCTGCTCCCCCCACAGACATACCTGAGTGTGGAGGAGGACGAGTGCCGAACCTTGGAGAGGAAGAGGAACCTCCTGAGCTGCCTTCTTGTCCGAATCCTCAAAGCCCATGGGGAGAAGGGCCTGCACACTGATCAGCTTGTCTGTCTGGTATGGGGGAAGGGGTCCATGGAAGGTGGCAAGGCAGGGGCTCCCTGGGGAATGGTTATTGGGAAGCAGCATCTGTATACCCAGCTCCATAATGAAGAGGCCACCAAGGGGAAGGAGCACCTGTGGATCTGGGGGCCCTGCAGAATGCCCATCTGAGCTTTCTTGTTGTGAGGGAGAATTGGGGTTGGGTGACACTGATCTTTGTGTGTGTCCCTAGGTGCTAGAGGCCTGGCAGAAGGGCAAGTCTTCACCCAGGGATCTGGGCAACAGCATGGGTGGAGAGGATGGCTGTAGTGGGGCCGACGTCCTCTCCTGCATCCTCCATCTTCTGGGCCAGGGCTATGTTCGAAGGCAGGAGGACCGGCCCCAGGTCCTGGCATATGCAGCCCCAGAGCCAGAGGGGCCCCCCCTTACACCTCCCAACCTGGTTCCCTTAGGACCTGCCCCACCCTCTACCTTCCACACCCTGGAGATCCGAACCCGAATAACCCCCAGCCCCTCCCCTCCTACTCGGACTTTTTCCACTTTCCGATAGTCCTGGCAGCTGGGGTGATTTCTACAGCAATAGGATCCAGGACTCTGCTCATAGTTTATGCTGTAGAGGAGGCTTGGGAAGCGAGGATGGGAGTTGTCATCATGAAGCGGAAAGAGTAAGGAGGAATGAGGCAGTCTGGGGTGACTGTGGGGCAGCTGAAGCCTTCAGCGTGACAGGCACAGATGGGGAGGGGTAGTGGTTAGGGAAAACTCTCAGGGCAATTTAGCTAGCCAACAACTTCCGGGCACACTGAGAGGTACTGGAAAGAAGGGTCAAGAGAGACCTGAGGTGGAATCCCAGCTTAGAGATACTCAATAGCTGTGTGACTCTAGGCAAGTCACTTTGTTATGTCCCTGGGCCTCAGTCTTCTCAACTGTAGAGATAATATATGCACTACCTACCTCACGGGGGAGTGTTGTGGGCAAAGTGCGTTATGCCTTAAAGCCCTATAATTCTAGTGACCAGAGCATGCTGCACCTAAGGGCTTCCCAAATCTGGACAGTGAGCTAGCTGGGCTGGCACGCAGGGCCACTCCGGTAATCTCCCAGCACCGCCTTGGGAAGAGGCCCGGCAGTCAGGGTCCCTCCCCCAACTCCCTCTGGCCAGTCACACAAACCCTGCCCACCCGGCCCTGGCCCCGCCCCCGCCTCGCTCGGCTCCTACTAGCGGGGCGCGCGCCCGTGCCGGACCAGGTTCAGGCCCGCTCTGCGCTTCGCTTCCTTCGGTTCCGCTCCGCCGAGTGGCCTCGGCTCTGGTCCCGTCCGCACTGCAGCCCAGAGCGGCTCGCCCAGGCCGGGGATGAGCCCTCCGGGGCGGGGCCGCGGGATAGGGTTCTGAGCTAGTTGGGGGAAGGTGGTGGAAAAAGGAGGAGAGACCCGGGCCCTCTATCCTGCACGAAGCGCCCAGCAGGAGCCGCGGGCTGCCCTGAGAGCTGACTGGGAGAGGGGCCAGAAGGGAGCAAGGGACCGATGACAGCCCCTAGGGAGAAGCGAGTGGGTATGCGTGGGCCCGGGATGGAGGAGGGAGACCTTGGCACAGGCAGGCCATAGGGGAAGGACACCCTGACAGTGGGAGGTGGGGGGGGAGACTCAGCACCTGAGACTGAAGACAGGGGGAAGGAGAAGGGGCATGGGACCTAGAAACACAGCAGTGGACAAAAGGTATGAAGGAATGCCCAGCTGTGCGTGGGCACAAGGGGCTTGGCAGGATGGTATCCTCATGCCCTACATGGCTGGTAGTGGCCCTCATTTCAGGGAGCATGCTGCTGGCTGATGGCTATCTTATGGGGCAGAGCCCAGGAGGTTGGTGGCTGGGCCTGGGGCTGCTGCTTTCTGCAGGCAACATCTGCCTGCTCTTGGTACTTCACCCTGTAGTGGCTGGTGCTGGTGCAGAAGCCCATAGCACCCGGCGGGGCTGCACCATGTTACTCTGGTTTCTCTACATCTTTGTGTTGGAGATAAAGGTCTACTTCATTTACCGGAGCTGCAGGGCTGAAGGTCACTGCCCTGGCCCACCTGCCCGCCAGGCCTTCACCCTGGTGCTAGCACTCAGTGTGCCTGGACTCTTTGCCCTGCTGGGGTCTCCAAAGGCCCCTGAGATTCTGTCAACCTTCCAATGGCGTGAAGAACTCCGGAGCCACCTGCTATGGGTGGTCGTGGACTTGCTGGACGTTTTAGATGTACAGGCAGGGCTGTGGGAGCCACCTCAGAGGGCACTGCCCTTTTGGGCAGAGGGTGTCACATTCTTCTACTGCTATGCACTGCTGCTGTTGCTACCGTGTGCAGCCCTGGGCGAGCTCAGCCTTCAAGGTCCCCAGCCCCTGCCACATCGCATGGTCCTCTACCCTCTCCTCAGCCTGCTCACAGTTAACCTGGCCACAAGCCTCATCCGAGCCACCCATCTGCTCCTCTTCCGTGACACCTATGTCTCCAGCATCTTTCTAGGAAAGAATCTGCTGGCCTTGGCCCTCAAGCTCTGCATGTTTCTACAGTATCGAAAACAGTGGCTGTCTGGGCCACCATCACCCCAGACACCCCCTGACCCTGGCCTTACAGGCTTGACTCAGGCTGGGAGGCCAACATGACCTGCCCTGCTTGGACAAGGAGATGAAATGGACATGGACTTCCCTCCTAAGCTATCACATTCACCAGCACAACCTGCCTGAGTCCTTTTACCTTCAACTTAGACCTGTAGATTGGAACTGTGAGACAGAACCTGGTCTACAGGTCTATGGCTTTAAACAAAGTATTCCCTACAGGGGCTTGAGAGGGCCTTTGTGAGTATGCTGTCCAAATCAAAACAGTCTGATGCAGCCTGAGGGCCTCAAGTGTCAGACTTAGCACAATAAAGCTACAACTGAGGTCTAGGGGGGCTTTGCCATCTCTGCTCTGGGGGCTGAAGAAAGGGAGGGATAGAGGAACAGTTGGAGGAAGGGTTATGGGTGATCAAAACATTCTTGGCACGCAGAGACTTCCTCTGGGCAGAAAAGACTACTGGAAACAGAATAAATAAACCCCTGCCTAGTACCACAGGACACATCCTATCCAGGTGACCACCTGTGTGGGCTCACAAACCTTTTCTGAAAGGGTTAATGGAAATCGGAAGGCAAAATCTCCCTCACCTACTCATTCCCACATGCTGTATGTTACCTCTTAAGACTCAAATAACTGCATGGACACCTCTTATTCCCCCCACCCTTAAAAACTTGATAAGATACAAGACAAAAGATGTAATCAAATGTTTATAGAAGTGTTTAGAGTACCCTAGTACCAAGTGCAGGAACAGAGTTCATGAGCCTTCTCTTAAGCCTGGCCCAGGAAGCAAGGTATGGCCTCCAGGATACTCACAGCCTCTAACAATGGTTCTTCCTTCCACACCAAAGCTGCCCCCTAAAAAGGCTTTTCCTTCCATGAGGCAAGAGGGAGCCAAGTTTGATCTGATGAATCCACACAGAGCCAAACTAAGCCAGTCAGTCTCAAGTATTTTCCTGTCTTCCTTTTGCCTCAAAGATAACCCAAAGAGCCCAGTTTGACAAGAGCAGCAATGTGGCTGACCACATCCATCCACTGTTGCCATGCCCCAGGGCCTGAGGTACTCAACCAAGAGTAGAAGAGCAGAACCACAAAGCACTAAGCTCACTCTAGGACTGCCTCCAGAGGCACTGCCCTAGTGAGGAAGGGGCCAAGATGGGAAGGGTCAGGAGAGGACCAGACTCCCCTTTAGTCCTTGCCCAGGGGCAGCCGTCTTCGGTCTTTTTCAGCATTTCGGCGCCTCTTTCTGCTCAAGAAACTCTCCAACTTCTGGCTTCGCTTTAGCTTCTTGTATTTCTCAGCCAGTGCCAACTGCCTTTGTTCAGCTAATATTAGGAAGAATCAGGGAAAAAGTGTGAGCTATGGCTAGATCTCCCAGGCCACGTTTCAGCTACACTAGTGAATTTTAAATGCCCAATGGGACATGCTGGTCCAGTCCATTCCTCACTCTCTCAGATCCTAGAAGATCATGTGGGCCCCTCCTCCCATCCTCTATCAGAAGGCCTTTTCCTTCATTCTCTCCTCTTGGGCCCTGCTTCAGATACAAGTAACATGCAGAACCTAACCCCTACTAACAGTTTGTTCTTCACACACAGGTCTTTCACCATCTACATGTGGGTTTTCACCAACAGACATGACCTACTTGGTCAGTTACACAACAGCCACACTAAAGCCTGCTCACATTTCTTCAAGAAGTAAGGCCGATGGCCCTGCTGGGCCTGGGCTCTCTGTTCCCGTTTCAGGGCCAGCCGCTGCTCTTGCTGCCGCTTCTGCTCCTGCTGAGCAGCCTCCTGTTGATCCTGGAAGGAAAAGTGGTAAAAGTATGTCTGTCTCCAGAAAGGAGAGGGGTCATACAAAGGATATGTCTGAATGTTTTCTACTACTCACCATTCGATGGAGGAGTTGCTTCAGTTTTTCCTGTTCTTCTCCTGGCTTGCTCTTCTTCAGATGCTTTGCCACCAGCTGCAGAGCTGAGACCAGGGTTAGGCATAACCAGACCCACCAGTATACCTCTTACCTCTAAGTCCAGACTCAAGCGTACCCAACTTCCTCATCAAGTGCCAAAGCACAGTCCCTGTTCGCACCTCCTTCTCCTTTGCACGATATTCATTCAGAAATCTGTATGTCTTCTCAAACACTTCAGGATTGTACTCCCCTGACAGATCATCAAATCGAGGGTCCCGGGCCACCTGTGAAAGATATCAAAAGGAGTGAGAAGCAAGATCAGCCTTTTTCTTCTATCTTGCCCAAACAGCCTGTGGAAAACTGCAATTCATCCATATAGGTGTCTATTTTCTACATAGCACTGAGGGAAATACAAAGTTTAGAAAAAGTCTTTAAAGTTTCTTCATACAACTTAAAATCTATAGATAGGCCAGGAGGTAGGGTGATAAATACAAACAAGTAATATTTTAGGTCCAAGGATGAAAGGTCATTAAAGGAGAGGGGAAATAGTAGGTTATATGTCAGGAAAGGTTTCTTGGATGGAAGCAGAGTAAAGATAAAACTCTAAAGTAGGACTTCTTAACCTTTTTTGTGTCATGGACCCCTTTGGCTAGTAATCCTATGGACCCCTTCTCAAAATAATGTTTTTAAATGCATGAAATAGTAGTGATTACAAAGGAAAGTTATTTTGGAATGCAAGTTTCAAAATATTTTAAGAACAAGTTCACAGACTCCACGTTAAGAACCCTGTTCTAAAGGATGGGTAAGAATTTAACAGATGAAGAGAAAAGGAGGGTATTTTAAGCACAAAGGAACACCATGAACGCATGAAAGTAAGAAATCACAGTCTGCTTGGAGGCCTCATCTGGTGTTTTGTGCATCAAGAGTAATATGATGGTGCCAGTTCAACAAGGGCACCGAATGGCAAAGGAGTCTGAACTTTTTACTCAGTGGGCCAGTAGAGAACCACTAAAGATTTCTAAGATACGAATCGATTCTTCCAAACAGAAGATGTTAAGTCTGGCACCAACATAAAGGATGACTCAGAGAAATAGGAAGTGGAGGCAAGAAAGACGCATTGGGAAACTATAACAGTCCAAGCAGGTGGCAATAATAAGGACCTGTAGCAATGGATATTACAAAACAGAAAGGAAAGGACGTGAGAAATGCAGCACAAGTTAAATCAACAGAATTTGGTAACTGAAAAGCAGAACTAGAGATCATTTCAAAACTCAAAAAGTAGAAACTCTGTTCTGCACGTAGTAGTCATTTAATGAGTTGTATTAATGAACGAGAAATAGAACCAGCCCTATCTTCTTTCTGTCTCAACCCAAACAAAGAGCTGTAGGAATCTTATCATGGTTGAGCCCTGATTCTTGTCTGCTCTTCCACCCAGATAGCCAAGGGACCGCACCTTCTTTCTGACAGGGACAACTTGTCGCAAAAACGGCACTCGGGTCTTCGAAGACATTTCCAGGGGCCTAAGAGTGGCAGAAAGGAAGGAGGAATTAGGGCAGCACCAGGTCGAGCCACTCAACATCTTTCCCCGCCCCCCAACTCAACCAACCCTGCCATCCTGGGAGGTCAAGGCTCACAGGAGAGGCAGGGCTGGGTTGTGTCCCAAGACCTAGGTATCTGCCCCGCCCCCGCGACCTCTGCTTCTCTGCGGCCCCCCGATCACGGGTGGGGGCTGCCCTCCGCGGCTGATCCTCAGGTCGAGTCCCCGTCACCAGCTGTCGGTACATTTTGGTCCCCACCCGGCTCTGAAGCTCCAACAGCTCCTCAAAGGACATGGCGGCCAGATCTGAAAGGAGCAGCAGAAATGAGGCGCCGGTGGCTCAGGGGTAGCCTTTGGCCTGCACCCCAGCTGCGCCGGCCCGGGCTCCTCTTCCCCTTCGCTCCCACCCCAGCCCCCACCCCAAGACTCCAGGCTCCTCTTTCAGCGCCTCCGGACCCACCGGCCTTGGTCTTGTCGCCATCGCGCTCCTGAGGCCGAGGCAGGCCGGCGCGAGAGACCCGAGCAACCGAACCGCGCGACTTCCCCGCCTTCGGCATCTAAAAAGACCCCCGTACTTCCGCCGTTGGCCTGCGGAGCACCGCCCCTTCCGGCGGCGCCCCCAGAAAGCAACCGGAACGGAGCGTCGGCCGGAAGTTGGCCAGGCTCCGCCCTCCCGAGGAGGCGGGGCGCGTCGGGGTGGGCGGGCAGAGCCGAAGCTGGAGCAGAGGGTGCTGCCGCTACTCAGGCACCTGGGCACCGACTACCCTTTGCCCCAAATAGGTCAATGGGAGTAGAGAGGAGGGAAGGCTCCTGGCCTGTCTGCCAGTCCCCCTGCTGTGGCTACCTTACACGTGTTTGGCCGCGTGGGCCTGTGTGCAGGCCTGTGCCTGTAAAGCCCATGCTATTGCATTTTTTCCTTTTCTGCCCCCCAAACTTGAGGCTCTCGCCTTCATTCACCTTCCCTGCTCCTACTTCTGAGCGGCCAAACACAGCTGGAGGAAATTACACACCGCCACCCTGACCGGATCCCCTACAGATTTGTTATGACACGGCACCTGACCCTTTACTCTCCTTCAAATGACCGCGTCATACTTCTCTTGGGCTCTAGTCCAAATCTCGCACCGCCCCCTCCCCGCCCCCATTTCCTGTCAACAAATGGCCTCACCTTCAACGTCCCTGGAAAAGCTGGGGCCACCTGTGCAGAGCGCCCCAGTTCCTCATTTCAAATCCTCAATATCATTCCCCTGTTCTTTCTACTGCCAACCCTTCACCTTGATCCAGTTCCCCCTGTCAGCATCTAATCCCAATCCCTAATTTTCAATCTTCTTAACCACTGGCCCCTTCTCTATGGCACAGTGAACTGAGAACGCCGGGCCTGGCATCAGGAAGACTTTGAGTTCAACTCCATCCTCAGGCACTGAGTGACCTTGAACAAATCACTAAACTTCTGCCTCCATTTCTTCCACTGTATGCAAGATGGGGATAATAAGAACACCTATCTCCCAGGGTTGTTGTGAGGATCTAGAGACGATATTTGTAAAACTTGGTGTCTAGCACATAGTATGCACTTAATAAACACTTGTTCCCTCCTCTTCCTTAACTTTAAAAAGCCTTCACTTGACCCTACTTTCAAACTCCCATCTTATCCCTTTTTGGCAGCCAAGTTCTTAGAAAATACTATTTATTCTCCTCTCCACTCCTCCATCCCTTGCGATCCTATCTTCTGTTCCTCTACCCCTCAACTAAAACTATTCTCTCCAAAGGAACTTTTTATGGCAAAATCCAATGGCCTTTTCTTAGTCCTTAACCTATGACCTCTCCAGAGGCTTTGACACTACGGGCCATATCCTCCTCCTAGCTACTTTCTTCCTAGGTTTTCATGGCACTAGACGGCTCTGCTGTGATTCTCTTCCTATCAAACCAATCTTCTTCAGTCTCTTTTGCAGGACCATAATCTATGACTTGCCCCCTCACTTTTTTTTTTTTATTGATTTCATCAGCCATCATGGGTTCAATGTGCATCTCTATGCAGATGACTCCTCCAAACTACATATTCAGCCTTTATTTTCTCTCCTGAGCTCCAGTTCCACATCCCCAAATACCTGCAGGACAATTCATTCCTATCTGAATGACCCAGAGACTCCCTCAAACATACTGAAAACCAAATTGTCATTTCCCTAAAAACACCCCACCCAACTTCTGATGAGCTAAGTCCAAAACCTCAGAACCATCCCCGAATCCTCACTGTCTCCCCACCCCTACATATCCAATCAGTTACCTAGTCTTACTCAGTCTACCTCCACACCTCTTCCATCCCCTTTCCTTCACTCCCAGGTCCATCAGCCTAGTTCAGACCCTCATTCTCTCCTAGGTTAATACAGCAGCCTAATTGGTCTCTGCATCTCCAAGCCATCTTTCCCCAGAGCTGCTAAAATGACATTCCTGAAGACCATGTCATCCCCTTGCTCAACAAGCGTTGTGTGGCTCCCTATTGCCTTTGGAATATAAATTCCTTTTTTGGCATTTAAAGCCCTTCGAAATGTAGCCACAGCTTACTTTCCCAGGCTGATTACATGTTAAATCCCTTTCACATATTCTACATTTCATCTAAAGTGGCCTATTTGCTGTTTCCCAAATATGATTTATTCCATCTTCCTCTCTTTGCACACAGTCTGTCCTTTATACCTGGAATGCTAAACCACTTCCCCACCCCCACCCCCAAGCCCCTAGTTCCCTTCAAAGATCCATTCAAGTGCCACTTCTTCCCAGAGGCCTTTCCCAATATTTCCAGTTGTTGGAGCCCTGTCCCCTGGAAATTACTCTTTATTTATTTTGCATATATCTTACACTTACTTATTGGTGAAAGTTGTATCCCCCCAGTAGAAGGTATGCTCCCTGAAGGCAGAGACTGTCTCACTTTTTTATTTGTATCCACATCTAGTGCACTGTAGGTGCTTAATTAAGACTGACTGGCTTTGGTAACAGATTGGCTCTAGTCTGATGAGAAGCTGAAGGTCCAGTTCCGGTCTCAGTCCCTTCCCTTCCGAAAGGCAGTGGCTCTTCCCCAGCGTGCTGCTCTCCCTTTTTTGGGGGCATCAAACCCACCGCCTCCATTTCATCCTTCCACCCTCTAGAAGGACTGTCCATGTGCCCCACAGACAGACAACACTGCTTTGGGTTTGTACACATTTTTATAAAATCCGCGCTGGCTGGTTTTCAGGGAACAGTAACAACCTGGAGGGGGTAAGTGGGTCAGGAATGAGGGGAGGAAGGGATCACCTGATGGACACCCCTGTCCCCAAGGAGGGTAAAGCAAGGACTTCACTTTAACAGCTCTACACCTCTTAGCTCCCAGACAACACCCATGGCTCAGACAGGGTTGAGGAGGTGGGGCTTAGGGTTTCTCCCAAAGGTGGAGGAGGCAGCATGCTTAGGTACTGATGCTTCCTCACTTTCCCTCTCTCAAACCCCATAAAATATGTGGATGCCCCAAATAGAGGGCAGATGGTAAGGAACAATCAGAGGGAAAGAGGAGATGGATGGGGAGAGCACCGAAGGGAAAGGAGCTGAGCCCCAGGGGAGGGGATAAGGGAGGGCCCCAACACTCCCCCAGCTGCCCCTCCAAAAGTCCACAGCAAAAATCCCTAGTCCAGCACCTCCAGCTGCAGGGGAACAAAGTCCAGGGGCCCATGGTGGCAGGCTCGCACATGATGGGAAGGGGTGGTGAGGACAGCAGCAGGATCAGTAGGGAAAGCAATGAAGGCTTCCCCTACCCGTGGGACGATGCGATGGGGCGGCTGATGGTGCTGTTGGTGGTCATGGCAGTCAGCTCCCACCTGCAAAACCAGAAATGGCAAGGAAGAAGGCAAGAAGATGAAGAAAGGAAAACAGAAAAGAGAAATAGATTCTCTTACACCAGACCCAATCCCTCAAGGCTCCTAAAGATCCACAACTTATACCTTCCCTCCTCCATATAGACCTTCTAGGCTTAACAACAACTGAACTCCACCCATTACTAAACCCTACACAACCCACTTTCCTCGCCTCCACATCTGTACTGGTATCCTGCTTATGTTTATACATTCAAATGTCTGGGCACCTGGGGAAGAATGTGCTCATGAATCTGGTGTAAGCAATCAAGAAGGAGGAAGCAAAGAACAATTTATCTAGCTTGTGATTACCCTGGAGGTATAAAGCTCACTTACTTCCTTGGTGCCTCTAAAGGCCCAACCTGTGTTCTGCCATCATGGTAATATCCACCGGGCTCATTTTCCCCTTAAGAGTCTCAGTAAACTGATAAGCAGGCATGTACTTGCACCCTCACTCACGAACTCCACAGTATCTAAGACAGTACTACATGGGTGGTTCAGGGTTTGATAAAACTCAGTACAGAAGGAGCAGGTATTCCTGTCCTCTCTTCCTCTCTATTCCTGTACCTGATGTCATGGGGCAAACAAGTCTGGTCCAGGTTATACTGAATTACAGCCAGTTTGCACAAGGTCTTCAGGCTGGGACCTGTGGTAGAAAGAGGAGTAGGGGTTAGGAAGGAGAGCAGCCCTGACTTTCTGGCTCTAGGAATGAGCCCCTTTTGGCAAAACAGCCTGGGGAGTGGAAACACTTACTAAAGTCTAGAATATGTAGGTCAGAGTGGTCCATGAGGTCAAACTCATCTCCTAGGCCTTCCTCAGGGGAAGGACTACAGGAATCAAGAGAAAAAATCGTAATAAGGTGATGAACATCCCACCAAAACCCCTCTAAGCGAGTGTTATGGCCTTATGTCCCTCCCTGATCCCAAGAGTCCCTCCCCCACACCCCCTCATCCTGACCTAGTGCCCCCAAAGAGGACAATCTTGTCTCCCACGATGCAACAGCACTGGCGCCGGCGGGGGCATGGCCCCTTTCCCTTAGGCTCAATCTTCTTCCAAGAGAAGGACACTGAGGAGAAGTTGTGGCAAACACCAAATTCAACCCCCTGCCTATTCCAGATACTCCCTCAATGACTGTCAACTATCTAAGAGCCACTCTTCTCACCCTACTTGACCCTGAACATCCCTATAGTCTTATACTATGGATTCACCCACTCCAACATTCTAGACCTTCCTACAACCCCTTTACCTGGGTTGAACTTCCAGAGGTCATGAAAATGTCGATTCAGCCTTGCATTGTAGCCGCCAAATATGTACAGCTCCCCATTGTACCCAACTGGAAATGGAAAAGAACGTTAAAGAGAGAGTGGTTTTAGGAAAGGAATTTGGGGTGGGGGGAGATACTCACAAGCAGAGTGGCTTCTTCGGCCTTCAGGCAACAGTGGGGTAGGTGGACACTCCAACCAGGCCTCAGCCCTTGTGTCAAAGATACGTATTCGGTTACAATAGATCTCATTGTTGGAGTGAAAGGGTCCAAATCGGTCGGCTCGACCCCCAAAAACATACATGCGGCTGCCCAACATTGTGGCTGAGTGAAAGTCCCGCCATCGTGCAGGAGTGCCCTGGGAAAAAGGAGAAAGAGAAGGAAGAATCAGTAGAAGAACTGAAAGTTAAGAAATAAAGTAACCAGCCCTCCCACCCCAACCTTAAAAGATGAACAATTCTGCTATCTTTCTCAGTCACCCCCAAATCAAAAGTTTTAGTCCCCTATCCTACCATTCATTATGGTTCTTAAGTCCTCCACTGGGATGAGAGTGGGGACCAAACATAGGTGATAAAGGGAAGAAAGAAAAGGGATTTGGCAAAGTTTGGGGTAAGGTAAGGGCTTTAAGGAATATAGCTGGTCCTTTTCATTGTATGATTCATTAAGCAAGAAATGGAAAAGAAAGATCTACAGAGAAAAGAAAGGTACAGACCTTTGCAGAAATGAGGGTCCACGTCATGCTGCTGGTATCCAGCTTGTGGATATCATTGGAAAAGCAGTCGGCCTAAACCAAGGAAAGAAAATTCAGGGAGAAAGGGAGAGCACAGAAGGAAGAATAGAAATGAGAGAGAAAAAAGTTATTTCCATCTAAGTTTAGCAATCAAGGAAAAGTCCCCTACTAATTCCATCTCCTTCTCCACATATTCTTCAAACTCCTCCATTGTCCCTCATGGACTTACCAGTTGCTCATAGCCCCCAAAGACATACATGTTCTTGCCCAGGACACAGGCTGAATGTCCATCTCGGGCCCCAGGCACTGTTCCAGATACCCTGGGTGTGAACCACTTGTGAGTGTCTAAAGAACAGAAGGGAAAGTCAGGATCTAAGTGATCAATATTTTTCACTACTGCCTTGCCCCCTGAGGGCTGTGCTTTTTGAACCTGCCCCCAATATTGTAGCCGGGTTCCCCTGCACCTCACCTCCCGCCCCCCAAGATGTGTATACGATTTGTAAAAGTTCAGCAGCTAAATCAATACTCACTGATATCAAAGCCATAGAGCACATTGCAAGCTCCTTCTGTGTCATTGCGTCCACCCCACAGGTAGACAGTGTCGTCAATGAGGACAGCTGAATGTCCATAACGCATGTAGGGCACTTCCCCAGCCTGTCCGCTGGACCGCATTGGGGGCAGCTTCGTCCAACGAAGAGACACTGCAGACGTAACCCCAATTCAGACCGAACACCCTCCTGGCCGTCCCTATCTTCACCATCTACCTATGTCACGAATCTAGGATTAGGACACCAATCTTCACCCTGCTCCTAGACTGATGTCTTTTCCATCTCCTCGTTTTTACCCTTCCCCAAGCACCCAGCGTAATCCTAACTCACCTGCATTGAAGACGTGCACATCAATCTGGCGTAATGTCTCATAGTCTTCTCCAGAGCAGTATCCTCCAAATGAATACACCCGGTGCCCCACAGACACCGCTGCGTGATTCACCCTGCGGGGCCCGCCCTCCAGGTGCACCGTCCACCGTAACATTCCCCTCCGATGTGGCTATCGACACATGTCCGCACAGCACGGCCAGCCTGCCTTGGTGTCTCTGCTACCTGTGCAGACACAGGTAAAGGCCTTTTAGACAAAACCTGTCCCCAGTGCTATACTCAACTCAGAGTGACGCTGCTTTGACTAACTCTGGCTTGCAATTGTCATTCTAGCACCCCTCCCACACCATCCTTCTTTGGAAGGATCATAGACTTACCCCCACCTCAGGAGAGCTACAGAGGTCAGAGTTGATCTGAACCCCATTCCCCAACAGCCTGGGGCAACTCTGACCTAATTCTTCATTGGCGCAGAATACGTTGACCAAAGGCTCAGGACATCTGGAAACTCTGGGGATCCAGGAATCCCATACACTGTCCCCGATGGGGAAAAGCTCCCAGACTGACTCAGTGCCCTTCTCAGCTAGGAAGTGCAAGATAAGAAGCAAGGCCCATTGCTTCTGTCTCTGAGCTTCTTGATGCCAAAAGTTCTTAAGAATTCTGGACCCTCTCTAAAGTAGAGAGAGGGATACTAAAATACCCAGAGCTATTAATAACATAGGCAGCCCACTACAGTCTGGCATGGGTACTTCCAGGAAAAAAAAAGCTTCAGGCCCTTGGAATGGGGAGGCACCTCCTTCTCCAGGGTCCTTGTCCTGGTTGCACCTCAGAGAGGACACAATGTGCCCAGACTCAGGAAACTTCAGTATAGCTAGGGGCAGCTTTGCGGAGATGGCCAGCTCCCCCACTAGGTTCTGTAATCGGAGCTACCTGGGACTCCCCATGGGCACAAGGAGTTCCCCTGACAGATGTACCTGGAACATGACCAAGACCAGGAACTCAAGCTTGTCAGGGTTAGGGACAGGCTTTTGCCAAGCCACGTTGTCTGAGGGGCAGAAAATAACTGCTGTCACCCCTCCCCCAACCGGGCCCCTAGAGGGAGTCTGGTAAATAGGAAAAGCGAAGATAGCCTTTGGGTGGTTAAGAATTAGCCGTGGGCATGGACACTGAAGTCCTTCAGACATCCTACCAAACAAAGGAAGTAGGTAATTCCACCTGATTCAGCTCTATTAAACACCAACTAGGAGATGGTAATGACAATTTTTATATTTGTACGAGGAAGGATATAATAAGTCTTTGAGTCTGGAGGACCTAGGTTTAAGTCCTGCCTCTGACACACATTAAGTCTTAAAACCGTACGACAGGAGGAATCATAGTATGGAAAGAACACTGACTCTTAAGAAAATTAAATCCAATTTTATTAAATTTAATTACGTCTCATCTCTGCTGTTTACTACCTGTTTGACCTAGAGCAAGTCACTCGTTTGCTCAACTGAAGAATGGAAAAGGGAGAGACCACAATACCTCTAAGGTCCCTGCCCCCTCTAAATCTATGATCACATTATATAATCTAGGGGAATTATGGGCAAATCACTTAACCCTTCAACGTCCTAAGCAAATTTCAGATTATATAAACTGCAGACAAATCTGTATATGCATCAGTGAAGGGATGTGTCATTCTGGCAATTCCGTTTGTTAGGTATGTTGTAGAAATAATTCAAGCACACATTGAATTAGATGACTCCGGAGGTCCTTTCCAACTCTGAGGGTCTGTTATTCCGAGTTTCGAATACTGATAAAAAAATAAGAGGTCTGGACCAAAAAAAAAATCTCCCCACCCACCACCCTCGGAAATATCCGAGGCACTAGGGAACTGCCCAGACTCCAGTGACAGAAAGAAAGGTCACCCACCAGGTGGCACTGCAATCTCCAAAGAGAGCGAGCTGGGTTCAAGCACATCACCCCTTCCTTGCCCAAGGAGACCTAATGGAAGGGACAAGCTTGCTCCAGGCCTGGGGGGAAACAATACTCCCCCAGCTTGCCGCAGGTCAAATCGCGTCCAGGTCTTAACACGCTACCACCCAAAATAGCATCGACACCCCTCCCCAAAATGGATATACTCCCTATACCTGCCACAGGAAGAAGCTGTTGGACCCATAAACTATCTTTATTCATCATTACTACTCCCCCACCCCCACCCCTTCGGGACCCCAAGGAAGAGAAAAGGACTTTTAAAGAACCCAACTCGCGTGGACCACCGGAGGAAGAGGGAAAGACGGGCTGGCTTCCACAAGGACAAACCAAGCCCTCAGAGGCTGAGGCTTCCAAGCCTGACGGATGCCTCTCCCATCGCCTCCTGGATCTCTCTCCACGTCCCTCATGCACTTACCCAGACCCTCCTACGACAATCCTCCGGGTCTCTCCCTCCTTGCACACTGCCCGATCCTCCCTTCCTTCCAGACAGCCTCCCGGTCTCCCTCTCCTTCCCCCCTCCCCTTCCTGCCTCCTCTCAAACGCACTCCAGGCCTTTTCTACTCTCACAATCCACCCCTTCCAAACCAATCCAAACTCTCCTCCCGCGACCTCAGTGCCCCTTCCCTCCCCACCCCGATGACCCCTCCCTGCCCCTCCTCCACCCTGTCTCCCCCTCATTCAAAGCCCCTCCCCCCCTCCAACGTCTCGGTCCCTCCCAATTCTGCCCTACCCTCCTCCCATCAGGCCCCGCTCCTTGCTACCTGCCAGGCCGGGCCGGGGCGGGGCCCGCAGGTCCGCGAGCTGCCAGCAGGCAGAATCCGGTTCCGCTCTAACCGACGGGCCGGTCCCAACAAGACAAACACAAGTGAGCTCTGTAATTCCGGTCGGGCAGTAGGTGGCGCGTGCGCAATGCCGAGCAAAGTTCCCGAAGCTTCATGGGAGATGTAGTCCGAGAGTAGGCGGGAGGGAAGGAAATAGCGTTTCTTGACGCTACATCCATGAAGATGACCCGGAGACATCTGGGTAATGTAGTCCTGTATTCTCCGGACCTAATACTGGTCGGTCTTCCAGGCCACGCCAATCATTAGAGCAACTGGGAGTGGGAGCCAGAAGTGGGTGGGGCTGGAGGAACCTGTAATTCGATCCCACAAATCCGTCCCCGGAAGTAGGAGTGCGGGTTCGGCCGCGGGCTCGGAGCAGGTCTGGTTCTTTCGGGATGGGGGGCGGCATTCTGCAGGTGGGGGCCAGAGAAGTAGGGTTGAGGAGTTTTCTTATGTGGAACCCAGGAGAGGGGAGTTCCCGGAGCGGGGTGAGGAGCCCGCCCCGCCCATGGCGGAGTCAGAGGAACGGAGGAAACCATATGGGGCGGGGGTGGGGGGACCCAGAGCCCTGGAATGGGGAGAAACCGTATGAAGGGGCTTGGATGGGGAGGGGGGCAGCCACCCCTGGGGGGACCCAGCAGAGGGAAGTGAGAACCCAATAGGGGAGGGGCAGAGGAGACCCTGTGGGGGAGAGGGGCCAGGGCCGCTTCTGTTGTGAGACCGCGGCTTTGGCAGCTGGGGCATCTTGGAGCAGAGCAGCCGGGGCACCTGGTTAGGGGTCATGTCAGGAGGTGGAGAGTGTCAGAGAGCCACAGAGGAAGTGAGGAAAAGGCAGTGCTGAGAATGAAGCTTGGAAGTTTTTAAATATATGGGGCGGGGGGAGGGTGGTGCATAGCTGTTTAGGATCTGAGGGAGGAACTAGCAGTGGGCCTAACGGGTCCGAACCTCTGTTTCCCTGCCGCCCCCCCCCCCACCACGACCTCCCAGCCCGGGCCTGCATGGCAGCAGTGGTTCTGGGGGAAGATAAGATGGGTCCTGAGCGGATCTTCCCAAACCAGAATGAGGATCTGGGGCAGCACCAGGGCCCCGCAGATGGCACAGGTGACTGGAGCAGTGAAGAACCTGAGGAAGAGCCTGAGGACTTGGGGTCAGGCCCAACAGACTATTCCTACCAGCCTCTGAACCAGGACCCTGAGCAAGAAGAAGTAGAGCTGGCACCAGTGGAAGGTATTGGAGATGCTGTCACAGACATTCAGGAACGTATCCAGGTGTGATGTTTATGCAAGTTCTGGGCTGAGCAGGGAGGGCAGTGCCGCTGGGGCCCAGGTAGGCCTAGCTTATGATACCCTTCTTTTTGCTTTGTAGGCCCTGGGGTTGCACCTGCCTGACCCTCCTGTAGAGAGTGAAGATGAGGAAGAGGAGGGAGCTGTAGCACTGAGCAGCAGAAGTTCCATACCCATGGACCCAGGTAATGGAAGATTTCTAAATTGCTCCAAAATTAGGAGTAAGTAGAATTCTATAGTCAGAACCTATTACTAGCACTAATGAGCCCCAAAACCAAAAGCAGCTGTTTTGTAGGGTGGTTTGATTTTGGGGAACTTCATTAGTATGAAGCCTTGGGACTGCCCCACCCCTCCCAGGAAGCAGGTGGTGATAGGCTGGTTCCATTTCTGTCCTCTAACTGAAATTTGGGTGTGATTTCAGAACACGTGGAACTGGTGAAACGGACAATGGCTGGAGTAAGTCTGCCTGCCCCAGGAGTCCCTGCTTGGGCACAGGAGATTTCAGATGCCCAGTGGGAGGATGTGGTACAGAAGACTCTCCAGGCTCGACAGGCAACCTCTGCATGGAAGTGATTACCACTGAGAACAGCCTCATTTCTTCTTCCCCCAATACCAGACCTAGAACCACCTTGATACACAACTGGATAAATTCCTGGTCCCACATTATTTGTTCTCACTCCCTTCTACATCACAGGCAAACTCGGACTTCTCTCCAGAGATCCACTTTATTCAGTTCTGTACATATGGGGACATCTGCCCAAGCCCAACCCACCTTAGCATGTAACACTTTGCAGAGAATAAAGCACCCTATGTACACAGCCAAGAGCGGCGCCATCTGTGCCCCAGGACCCCTTAATTCCCCACTGGTGCCTAGGAGAGGCAGGTAAGGGTCTGGCCTTGGGTACAAAGAAATAAATAGATGTTGTGACTGCTTAAGCAAGGGAAGAACCTTAAGGTGCTACCCCTTTCTCTCACCCCAGTTCTGGGGCCTTGCAGGATAAGGATTCAAGCAGGCCTAGGGTGGTCCCTTTTAGTGTTCGTGATCCCTGGACTGCTGCTTAGAGAAAGAAGAAGGGCTGATAGATGGTAGTGTCTCCCTATGTTCTCCTCCCCTCCCACCCTTTGGTCCCTATGAGGCCTCATACCCCCCATGGAGTCTATGGTCTATGAAGGTTCTCTTTCCACCCCTAATCCAATCTGGGTTAGGCAAGAGGTGACCAGGAATGTGCATTAGAGGGCCTCACTGATTCCAACACACACACCCCCTTCCCCCTTGGGAAATGTGTAGGGCAGGTCTGGGTCCCTGTAAATTTGGTGCGTAGGGGGCCTTTCTTCACCTGCTCTGCCTCATCAGCCTCTAACCCTCAGAACCAGGAGACTGTCCGTCCTGGCCCTCAGTGGGGCTGGGAGCAACTCTGATGAGTGCAGTTTTTGCTGATCTCTACAGGTCCCTTAGAGAAAGGGATATAGAATAGAGATCTACAACTCAAAGTGAAGATGGAAAAGGGTGGGAGTGAGGAGTGTTTAAGGAGATTTTCAGAGTTGGCCCCAAACACCCTTGGAGGGTAGAGAATGGGAGAAGGTCAGTTACAAAGTCAGCGCAGGGAGCATCCCAGCTATGAGCAACGAGCATCTCCAGGGCATGTCTACACTAGTCACAGGGAGGCCAGGCCACACAGTGAGAGTCTTTGACCCAAGTATTCTGTTTTTAGGGAGCTGGAGGTGTTCACCCCATCCTACCCCCAGGTTGGCTGGGGGGCAGGGGCTGAAGGGCCAGAGCAGAGTCCCAGGGGTGAATGGGCAGTGGCCCTGGATGAGGGAGAGGAGGTAAGTCAGAGTGCCTCCTGGCTGGCCGTCAAAAACTCCTCAGCCCTCTTGTGAGCCTCCAGCGCTTTGATGGTATACACATCCTGGGGTAATTCTGACTTCCTCCGAAGCAGCACCTTTTCCTTTTTGATATCCTTCAGCATCTAGGGAAAAAAAGCAACATGAAGTTGCTAGTGGTGATCCTGGGCAGAAGGAAATAAGATTCCTGCCCAGCTACACCCCAAACCCCTGGCAGGCAGCTGTTCTCTCTTTCCCACCTGCACTGCTTCTGTCTCCACTGTCCTTTTCAGGAGCTGGATGTCCTCAGTTGTGGGGGTCTCTGTCTCCATTGAATATACAGGGGGGAGTGGGGGAGGTGCTCGGAACATGGGGTACTATTGAGGAGGAAAGGCAGAGAAGTCAGGCTCTGGAACTGGCTCAGGGCTAGAGCTCCCTGTGCCCCAAGAAGGGTCCCTAGGAATACCTGGGTCTTTGTTCAGGTTACAAGGATGAGGCTTACCTGGGGGTTGAGTCGGGCGAGTTCCTCAATCTTGTGCCACATCTCTTCTCGTTCCTTGAGCCGGAATCGGCCCCTGTGGAGAGAACAGTTGCCAGGGGTGCTGGGAAGAGGTGGAGGAAAAAGGGGTGAGGAGAGCAGGCAAAATCCTGGGGTCAGGCACTTACTTTTGCTTCTCAGCCTTGTACTGCTGTGTGCAGTCATCAAACAGCTTCTGATTCATTTCCATGAACAGCTTCAAGGCATTATAGATCAACCCATGGATAGTCCTATACTCCAAGAGAGCAGGCCGAGACACTGACATCCAAAACTTTGCTGGGCCCTCCCAGGGCTACCCCCAACTTCTCTATCAGCACTTGGCATTGTGCCTGACACATACTAGGCACTGAACATTACTCCCATGACTTAAAAATTTTATCTCCTTGGTTCACATTCATCTAGGGCCAAATCAGATGAAATGATCAGAATCTATGATCCTGTGACAGGCTGGAAAAGGACTTAGCAGATCACATGGTCCAACACCCCCTTTCCATGGACAACATGAAAAAGGACAACCAGGCCTTAAAGTGAGGCAAAAATTCAGCTCCTTACATTTAGGGGAAAGAGCTGTGTCACAATGGGGGCCTGCTTGTGCTCATGCCCCGTCTCCAGAGTTCCTCTCCGCCAGGGCCTGCTGATCACCTGTATGCCCTCACCAATCAACGTTCATGGAAGGCTCCAAGCCCTAGCAGCCCCTGGCTTTGCCCCCCACCCTGCCTCGGGCCCTACTTGTTCCAGTGGCTCTTAGAGTTCCTGTACAGCGCTGGGAACATGATGGGCAGGAGGCGTGCAGCATTATCACTTATCAGGCTCATGATATACTCGTTGTTCCAGTAATAGAGGGCACGCTCTGCAACCTAGAGTGGGGGAGAGAGCAGTGTGCATTGCTGAGCATCTGGCTTGGGAGAAAATGGGTGTGTCAAGGATACAGGGCTCCAAACTCCCTCACCTGGAAATGGGGGCTGGAAACACATTTGGCAAGCTGGCGGAAGAGTGGTTCCATCACTTTGCTGAACTCAGAGGGCTCGATAACATCCAGGATCTCCTCCAGTTCATTCAGAAACATCACTTCCTTGGGGCTGTGAGTCTTGGGCCAGAACTTTAGGAGCCCCACAATCACCTATTGGGAAAGAGGTGAGAACGAATCAAACATCTGCTTACTTGTTGCTTTGCCCCCTTGCCCTGGGCCCTTCGAGCCTCTCCGATCCCTCAGCATTCATCATGATGTATAAGATCCTCCCATCTCTGTCAACAGACCTGAAAGTCTCTGGGACAAGAGCCATGACTGTAGCAAACTAGGAGCCCCCTGGGAGAGGGAATGAACTTTCTATGTGGGAGTCAGTCAGTGGTGTTAACTGATAATTAATTTCTGGCTCCCTCATCCCTAAGCATGGAGAGGCTTGTGGTTAGGAGTAGGAGGTGGGGTTGTGAAGGGCCTAGCCAAAGTTGCAGATCACTTACCGGTTCAGTCAAGCTGCTCTCCTTCTCCAAAAACTGCACCACACAGTAGGCCAGCTGGAGGATATCCAAAGACAAAGCCCAAAGCAGAGGCAGGGTGAGGTGAGGGGGTATTCAAAGAGCTAGGAGAGGCACTTTCTAATAACTTATTCCTTAAATGGGTAGCAGAGTTATCCGGCCTCCCTCTTTCTAAAATTCATACTCTCAGTAGGAGTTCCCTTTCCCTCCAGCTCGAGTTCCCATACAAGACCTAGCTAGCATGGGGTGACCCACATATGGCCACGGGAGAAAGGCAGCTCACCTGAGGGTGGTAGACACTCAGAGACTTGACCTTGTGTAGGGGAAGCAGGACTCGGATGAGAAACATCTTGTGCTCCTCTTTGAGGGGCAGGGCAAAGCCATTAATGATGCTGAGTGGGAAAAAAAAAGGATATTGTCAATCAGGGAGGGGTGGTCTAAACGCAATATATCACCTCCCCTCACCCTGCCCTTGGGGTTCACCCATGCAAGTGTCAGAGCTCTTCATTCACCTTCCCAGAATTTCAAGCAGCTCAGCAATTCCATTGTGATGCTCTGTCTCATAAATAAACCTATATGGAAAGGAGGCACAGGTTTGGTCTCAACCAACAATCATCTCTGCCACACCCACAATGCACCTCTACCTGCTCTGGTTCTC
This sequence comes from Phalanger gymnotis, assembly GCA_028646595.1. Taxonomy (NCBI): domain Eukaryota; kingdom Metazoa; phylum Chordata; class Mammalia; order Diprotodontia; family Phalangeridae; genus Phalanger; species Phalanger gymnotis. The sequence goes on from CM053627.1 coordinate 193,214,750, forward strand.
TCCCATGCTCCCCCTCGACCTTAAAATAATCACCCTACTTTATGTGTATGAAGGCTGCAGCTGCCCCACCTCCCCTTCAATGGCCCCACAGCTCTCTATGCCACCAGCTTTACCTGTAGAAAATGTGGTTGATCTGCCTACGGATGTAAGCCCGAAGTCCCAAGAACTTGCCATAGATACGATGCAGGATGGTCTTTAGAAAGTCCCTCTCCCGGGGGTCCTCGCTGTCAAACAGGTCCAGGAGCTGAGGAGAATTAGGGAAAACGAATGGGCTAAAGCCAGAATCCACCAAGGAGAGAGCTCACAGGAAGGCCTTCAAGCAGGGACTCCCAAGAAAGTAATGAGGCCCAGAATGGGGACCTGGACTAAGCAACTCTGACGAGTCAAATGGAATCTCAATATGACCTTTACCCCAGCGGCTGTCTGTGTCTTTATGTGTATATACAAACACCTGTGAGCATTTTAATGTGGGCTGTATTTGTCAGTCTGCACCATTACGTGGTAAGGTCCTTTCACACAGGGATTCAATTTTTTTAACTCCCTCCATAGCTCCGTGTTCAAGGAGTAGCAAACATTCGACGTGTTTAGTATAAAGAGACAAGAACAACTAAAGATGTTGGGGTGAAGGTACAAGGCTCCAGTTCATGGAGTTCAAGAGAAACGAAACAGAAAAGAAATAGTACTGGAAACTCACAGCAAGGACAAACTTCTGGTCAATGTACTTCTTGGCCACATTTGGCTGAAAATCAGGAGACTCCAGGAAACGTAAGAAAAACTCATAGACCAGCTGCGAAGGGAGAGAATCGAGAGCTCCATGAGTACCTCCAAGGACAAGCAAAGAACTCTCCACACTGCCCCAGTATCTGAGACCACAGAATCACGGCTGCCCCCTTTCTTATCAAGTCTACTTACCTGGAGATGAGGCCAGGCAGCCTCCAGGGTGGGCTCATCCTCTTCAGGATCAAATTCAGCCCCTGTGGGGTTGGATGATGGGGGCAGCGTCCGAAACAAGTTCACTGAAAACTGAGGGGCAGAGCCTAGGTCAGAGCAGTCAAAGGTGGGCCCTCTCCCCATGCCTGGGGTTGCCACCCCAGAGTCCCTCAGTCCTCACCATGATAACAGCCTCTGGGTAGATAGCTTCTGTGACCACATCTCTGCTATGCGTGATGTATTCTACCATTTCATTGAGTCCTGCCCGCTTCACTTCTTTAAACTTGAGATCACTCAGGGGGTCAGCCACAAAATCAAAGAGCACACAGCACTGACGTAGTTTCTGGATAAAGAGCTCCTCTCGCTCTGGAGAGGGGGAATCTGCAAAAAGCCCCAGATGCTGTCAAGGTCCACCTTGTGAGAGAGCCGGTGGGCCCTTTTCCTCTAGCTACCTTCCCCACTGGACTCCTCACAAGTCCCAAATATTCTCAAGTTCCTTCAGACAGCCTTCGACATCTACCCTCGCCCCTGGCAGTGCCCCATGCCTAGAGTCACCTGACACTGGGTAAACTCTACTTGTGCCTACCTGGTATGCCTGCTCACCTTTCAAGGCAGGGAGCTTCTGTAGTTCACGGTTCTTGCTGAGGTTTAGTCGGGAAGAGCTCTGCCGCCGCTCCTTCTTGACAATCTGGGGCCCCCCTGAATACTTGATTTTGCTGAGTTGTGTAGGGGGTGGCGTGCTATTGCTTGGGCGCTTGTTGGATGAAGGTGCCTGAGGCTGTGACTGTGGTTGTGACTGTGGCTGTGGCTGGGGTGGAGACTGAGGCTGGGCCTAGAGAAACAGGTCATCGATGAAAGCCCAATATACTCAAAACCAAAGGCCTCTGGTTCTGTCCACTCTGGCCTTAAGATCATGCTCCCTATATCCTGCTAGAACAACTCACCATGGCCCGGAGGCCTTAGTCCTACTGTCTTTTTGTCTTGATTCTACGAGTCCTACTCCCAATGCAATGATCCTGGTTAATAGAGCTCCTGGACCTCAGTCAAAGCTCAAGTCCCTTTAGCCCCAAGCAGGGAATAAGTTCATCCAAAGAAGCCGAAGCTAGAGCTGTAGGACGTGGCAGTGGAAAAGCAAGGCAAATCAAGAGTCCAGAGAATTGAGAGTCTCATTCTCAGACCTGGAAGGTAACATATTTGAACAGCCAGTTCCCACTGAAAAATTAGTTCAGAAATATGGATGTGGTTATAGCAACAGTCAACTGGTTTTCCTTGGTAAACACCCTACTGTTCTCTCATCATCCAGTGTGGCAGAAGAGTAGATGGACCAGACTCTCACCATACATTAACTAGAATCTGAAACAGACCTGGAGAAGACTCTATTAACTCTGGATATCTGGGACGTGATACTTTGCTGCTTCTTCCAAATCCCACCCCAGTCCACAGCCCAAATGCCCAGCCTCTTCACTCTGTAGGGAGGAAGGTAAGTAGCAGGATGGATGAACCTATTTGGGGTATGGAATTGGAGAGGGAAGCAGAAATTTCACCTTCTATCCTGAATTTTTAAATAATTTTTTAGAGAGTCGAGAAGTAAGAAAGGAGACCAAAAGCTAGATTCGTTCTAAAGCAGGCTTGGCAAGTCCAGGTCAGTCCAACAATCTTTCCTTTAGCCCTCCCTACAGGAGGAGACCCTCAGGTTCAGATGACTGTGAAAAAGGTTGAAAGTGAGGGGGGAGTAGTCAGTACACACTAAGTTTGATATGTGTTGCTTTTATATGTCCATAATCTGTTTTTAGTTAGGGAAGATCAGATTGCTTTAGAGCCTGGAATTCCCCTTTTTGCCCGTGGCAGATAAAGCACATGAAGGTAAAGAAAGGCATAAAGGAAGACAGCAAAGGGCAAAATGGCCAAACATGAACCTCCATCCCAGGTGTTCTATGGGCTGGGACCAAGCCCCACCCTGGCCCAGGCCTTGGTTTCTATGCCTTAGAGAACAGCTGTGTCCTAGTCACATATGCTCAGGCAGGAGCTCCATGGAAAGACAACGTGATTACTTTCTGAAAGTGCTGAAGTCCTCCCCCTGAACCAATGACTGCAGTGTAGGGATGAGGCTGGAAGCTCTCAGTGGGGGGACAAAGAGAGAGAGACAAAGAGACATCAATTCAGAAAGTAGGAATCAGACGAAGCACTGTGCTTATCCAAACCTTAGCCAACTTTGAAGGTACATGGCAAATCAAGCTTCTCCACAAGCCCTTACTAGACCACTCCAGCTCTCATTCATTAATCGCTCCTTCCTCTGATTTCATAGTGTTTATTATTTGTATCATTCCTTTATCAACCAAAGACAGTCTTGTGACAGATCATATATTACCTTTATCAATATTTAACTTTTTTATGTGCTAAACAGACAAGACTGCAAGAATCATAAAAGCAAAAGCCCTGTCATACACCATTGTAATTCTTCACAGCAAAGTGAGCCTAATCAGATCAAAGCATCACTGGGAAATGTTTAACAACATAAATAAAAATACAATGCAATGTTGATAATGTGAATTTGTGGGTTTTGAGATTCCTTTCTATTTGGGGTTGGATAACACTGCTTCACAGCATCACAGTAGCTTACTACAGAGAAGAGAAATATCCTAGGACCATAAATTTAGAGCTGAAAGGGACTTTAGAGAGCATCTAGTCTAACATTCTCAGTTTTATAGACGAGAAAGCTGAGGTCTAGAAATATGAAGTGAGCTGCTTCAGGTCACAGAGAGTAAGTAGAACTGGGATTTGAACTCAGGTTCTCTGACTCCAAAGCTAGAGTCCTCGATTGGGGAACAGGACCCCCAGCTGCTCCTGTGTCCCTCCTCACTGTAAGAGGCTGCTGAGTGATCACTGAGCTTGCTGCTAAGTGGCTCCACCACCAACAGAAGGGGACCAACTCTTTCACCTCCTCTTTCATTAAGGGTCAAGTATTATTCCTACCTTGACCAGGACAAGGCACTAAATAGGAACAAAAGCAAAGCACAGATAAGAAAGTATTCATGCTCATAGGCTACAGAAGCCCAACCACGAAAGACTTAGGATCTCTGATCAACACAGTGACCAACCACAATCCTGGAGGACTCATGATAAAAAATGCTACCCCTCTCCTGGCAGAGAGGTGACAGAGTCAGGGTGCAAACTGAGTCATGTTTTTTGGACATGGCCAATGAAGGAATTTGTTTTGCTGGATTTTATGTGTGCATACGTGTGTGTGTGTGTGTGTGTGTGTGTGTGTGTGTGTGTGTGTGTGTGTGTGTGTGTGTGTGTGTGTATATGTATGTGTGTATATATATATATAGATATATATAGATATAGATATATATATAGATAGATAGATATAGATATATAGATATGTATTGTTACACAGGCTTTATTTTCTTTTTCCAATAAGGGTTAGGAGAGGTGGGAAGGGGAAAAGGAGGGTTTTTAATTAATTGAAAAAAAATTAATTTACCTTAAGAGAGAGAGAGAGAGAAAGAACAGAAAGAACCCAAGGGAACAGCTACCTGGATCTACTAATCACCTGAAGGAATGGGAGCCAATGGGATGCATCAGCCTGGGAAGCTGCGAATCGTCTTTGACTTTTCATGGGTCAACTATTCATACATCAGAAGTCTCTACCAAGAATTAAGTCCTATACGGAGTGCTAGTATAAAATCCAAGGAAGAAACAGAATTTCCTTTGGAAGCTGTAAGGTTAGAAAGCAAAATACCAGTATCCCAATGCAATGGTTGGACTAACTCATTGGTAAAATTCTTTATGGGCCTTAGAAGCAATAAGTCAGTCAACACATGGTGCTAAATGATTGATATACCAAGATAAACAAGGGGCTCCCAGTTTAATGGAGGAAACAACACGTAAACAACTATGTACAACCAAACTATATACAGAATAAACTGGAGATAATCAACAGAGGAAGAAAGGTAGTAGAATGGTGGGGGATTGGGAGAGGTTTCCTAGAGAAGGTAGTATTTTATCTGAGACTTGAAGGAATCCAGGAAACCTTGAGGGCAGAGATGAGGAAGAAGACATACATGGGGGACAGCCAGTGAAAATGCCCAGAGTCAGAAGATGGGAGCGTCTGGATCAAGAAACAGCAAGAAGGCCAGTGTCACTAAGTATAAAGTTTGACAACACTGAAAAGGCTGGAGGTGAGAGGCAGAGGTGGGCAGGGGACAAGGGAAGGCAGGTTATGAAGGAACTTTGAACACCAAACAGAAGATTTTATATTTGATTTTAGATTTTATTTGTATTTGACAAGGGGTCACTGGAGTTGATTAAGTAGGGAGGGGAGGCATTGACAGGGCTAGATCTGCATTTTAGGAAGATCACTTAGGCAGCTGATTGGCTGGAATGGGAAAAGAATAGAAGTAGGGAGACCAAACAGTAGGTTAATTCAACAGTCCGGGTGAGAAGTGATGAGGGCCTGCACCAGGACAGGGGTAACGTCAGAATAGAGAAGTCTGGTAGAAATGATTTCTTCCTACCTATCTGACCAATCCTCAGTCTCCCTTGCTTTTCGCTGGCTCTTCATCTAGGTCATGCCCCAAAACTATGGGTGTCCCACAGAGCTCTGCCCTAGTCTCTCTTTGTCTTCTCTTCTCTTCTCTATATTATTTCACTTGGTGATCTCATCTGTTCCCGTAGATTAAATTATCATCTCTCTGCTGATGATTCTCAAATCTGCTTACCCAGCCCTAACCTCTCTGCTGACCTCCAGTCTCCCATACTCAACTACTTATGGGACATCTCAACCTGGATGTCCCATAGACATCTTAAACTCAATATGTCCGAAATTGAACTCACTGTCTTTCCCCACAAATCTTCTCTTCTGAACTTGCCTGTCACATTTGAGAGTAGGAAGAGAAAGAATGCCATGAAAAGCTAAATAGAAGAGAGTATCAGGGAGAAGAGGATGATTGATAAACTCAAAGTCTGCAGAGAGGTCAAGAAGGATAAGGATTGAAAATAGGCCATTAAATTCGGCAATTAAGAGATCAGGAGAGGGTAGTTTCAGCTGAAAGACGAGGCTGTTCCACAGCTCCATGATTCTAAGGTTCAGGGTGGCTTCACAGCTTGGAAGTGAGGCAGTCTAGCACATGGCAAATAAGGACTTGGCGAGCTCTCTTAGGCTTTATCATCATAACTCACAATTGAATAGAGCATTAAAGTCTACAAAGCATTTTTCTCATAACATCCCTGTTTGACAGGCAATATAAGTAGTTTTATTCCCACTTTACAGATCAGAAAACTGAGATCCAGAGAGGTTATGCAATTTAGAAGTTAAGCTCAGTTAAATGGCTAGTCAAGTATCAAAGCCAGGATCTAAACCCAGGGCACCTGATTCCAAGTCCACTGCTCCGTCCATAAAAACAAAACGGTAACAAACACTTTAAAAAAAAGAAACAACAGAATGAAACTAAATTATGACTCTCAAGTGTCAAATATCCACCAGCAGTTGAAGGCAATTCCCTTAGCTTTCCTTAGCCAAGTTCTTCAGAACCAGCTTCCACTCCAATTCACTCTCTAGGTACATGTTTATTTTGGCATTGGGGCTGCAACCAGAGCACAACTGAGACTGGACAAAAGTGATCCAGCAAACCTGATCCCCACCCACTCTGTCACCATGTCTATTTCCTCACCTACTTCTTAGCCTCAATACAGTCTATTTCCTCTTCCCAAAACACCCTCAGCTAATAGAAAGCATCTCCTGTACTGACACTCTGACCCCTCTCCACAGTTTTCTTTGTATGGGAAGGTCACCATCAGGTGGGGCTCCCCAAGGAGAAAGACTGTCTCTGTGCCATAAAATCAGAATTACCTGAGCATGGAAAGGCATCGTGGCAAAGCAGTTAGAGAGCTGGTCAGGAAGACCCAGATTCAAGTCCCAACTCTGAATCATCCTGGCTGGGTGATCCTGGGCACATCTTTAAACCTCTCAGGGCTCTGGTCAACTTTCTAAGGCTGCAAGTTACAGAGAAGGTGCTGACCAGCACTTGGAGAGAGTGTTTTCTTACACCAATGAAACCACAGGTCCAGTGCCTATGCCTAATTATAAAGAATGTGTTCCCCCAAGGTGTGCATGCCTCCCTTTCCTCCACTGTGCGTGCATATGTATATATGTAGGTGAGGTCATGTGCCTGTGTGTGTCCCCCCCCACTCCATTACACCTGAGGTCCCTAACTAGGAGAGACTCGGTCTCCTTAATCAGAATGGAAGTTCCTATAAGGAAGGAATGTTCTCCCTCCTCTATTGTCTTTCTCTGCCAAACTTCAAAATAGGATTCCGCACTGAGCGAATTATCAACTTCTGACACTGACCAATGTGGGAGAAAAAGCCTGGATGGAACCAAATCTCAGGGACTCCGCAATCATTGCCTAAGTTGGCATTGGAGTTTTTCAAGCCTTTGCTGATCTAATTATAGATGAGCTTTGCAGAGAGAGTCCTGATAATTTTAGAATAACAGATTTGCAGACCTTTAGCATTGGGAGGGACCTTAGAGATAATCTTAGTTCAATAACCTAGATCAACGCTGGTCTGGAGCCTAGTTCAGATCTCCTGCCTCCCAATCCGGTGAGCTTTCTACCAAAAAATCCAAGAAAGACATTAGGAAGTTCTTCCTAATGACAAGGGTTGTGAGATGCTGGCCTGAGTGACACAGGGTGGGGGTGGAATTTTCCTCCCTGGAGATCTTTTAAAAACTGGGAGATTCTCATCTGTGTGGGTTGGGTTAGGCGTGGTCTTCCCTGCAGACACAGGGCTGGGAAGATGATCTCTTCTTAGAGTCCTTCTGTCAGGCTTATGATTCAAGAACTCCTGTTCCACAGTAAAATCCAGCTGCTGGTTGTTAATAATGCTGAAAAGGCCTCTTTCCCTTTAACACACACATCTCTCCTCATACACAATGTCCCCATAGACTGTCCCCTCAAAGATGCTCTGTTGGTATCTTGAGAAGTCTCAGGATTCAAAAGAAACAATAGAATGTATCCCATCCTTTCCCTTCTGTCAAGTGTAGGTCATCTTCGGCTGATTATGATCTAGGCTCAGTCAAAAGAAGTCTGGGTTCTGGTGGGCCCTGAGGCAGTTCAAGTTTAGCCTTAAAAGCCCTTTGGGGAAGGTCTGTCTTAGAAAATAGGAGCAGGGTGGAAGACAGAAAATAGACTAATGTCTAATGGGGAGTCTTTGCCCTCATGGTGACCTCCGACCACTAGGGCAACTCTGTTTTCTCCTGTCTTCTCCACACTCTGGCCTTCTGGTTGATCACTTGCTGCTCTCCAAGCATGGTCCACCAAACTAAGTCTTATTTTAGGGTAAGGAAGCAACCTATTACCTTTGAACTAATATGCCAAAGAGGGGTGTGGAAAAACCAATCTTCCTAGTTTCTCCCACTTTATGCCTTGTTCCTAAGTCTCTCACAATGCCTTAAACATCAGATCCAATTACCAATCTTGCTGAGTTCAAGCTGTCTCGTAAGGTTCTTTCTCCCTCCAATGAGATCACCGTCAATAAGGGTCTAAACTTGGCTTCCTACTCCTGTGTAATCTTGGACAAGTCCCTCATCTTTTCCAGGCCTCAATTTCCCCATCTGTCTAATGAAGAGAGTCAAACTTATTTATTTATTTTGACTTTCAACACAAGAACACAAAGGGCAATACAAATACAGTCATTTTCCGTTAGCATCGAAGATGACAGAGGTCAAAAGTAGTCCGAATAATTCAAACCCCAGGATAAATCCAAACCTTTACACTAGTCCATCAAGCCGACAAGCTATGACAACATTAGACATGAGAGTGGCTTTCACTTCATCTCTTCCCACCTGCCTCTTTGGAAGGCCTATTATGAAAAAGGGAAAAAGTACAAGACCTCGATGATCTGTGAGCATCAAGGGATCCTCAAACCCATGGTAGAGTCAGCTAAGCTAGGCATTCACACGAAGCTTCTCCAGTGAAGTTGGAGCACATGACCCGGCTCTGCTTAACACACATTATCCTTCCCCCCAAACTTCTCTCCTTCTGATCTCCCCTATCAGTCAAGGGCACTTCTATCCTCCTCGTCAACCAGGCTCACCACCTGAGGGGTCATCCTCTCCTCCTCACACTCATCCCCAATCTCCAGGTTGCTGCCAAGACTTGCCATTTCTACCTTCCCAACAGCTCTTCTCCTCTCTCCCACTGCCACCTAGCACAAGATGCGTTCTAGTGGGTCTCCCTATCTCAACTTTGTCCTCACTCCAGTCCATCCTCCTTTCAGCAGCCACAGTGATTTTCCTAAAGTGCAGGTCCAACCATGTCACCCCTCCCCTCCACCTCAATCAATGCCAGTGGCTCCTTGTTACTTCCAGGAGGACTAACTATACATCTTCTGTTTGACTTTTAAAAGCTGGGCCCTCGCCACCTTTCCAGCCTTCTTCTCCTTTACTCTCCTCCATAAACTCCAAGACCCAGAGACAGCGGCCTTCTTTGTGTTCTTCAAACAAAACCCCCAGCTCTGTGCTTTTTCACTGGCTGCCCCCCACCCCCTCTCCCTCTTCACCTCCTTCTCCTGGCTTCCCAAAGACAAGAGGCTTCTCCCAGTCCCCTCCCATCCCCCATAGCTGTTGCCTTCTCTTTCAAGTTACCTTCCACTTCCACCATGTATCTATATATATCATATATGAACAATTTTTGCATGTTTTCTTCTCCATCAGAACATGAGCTCCCTGAGGACAGGGACTGTGTTTTTTCCTTTCTTTGTATTCCCTGTGCTTTGCACAACTTAAGTGTCTAGTAAGTGCCTGTTGACTGCCTGAGACATTATTCTGAGCATTTCCTTTTCATTCTTCCACTGCTAACCCTGCCCTTTATTCCTCTCCTTTACTGCTTTAGGGCCCTTGATTGCGATACTATATTGAACTCTGATCCTTACTGCCACCCAGGGACTTCCACTGCATAGTGAGCAAAGGTAGATGGGAAGAAATACAATCTATTCCCAACGTGCCCTCCTCTCACAGCCCAAAGCCGTGAGAGTCACCCTTCATCTCACCTAATGTCTCCATGTATTTTTTTTTCACTTTCCTAGCCATCATCCTTACCTCTTATACTCAAAAGGAAGAATGTAACACTTAAGAGTAGGGAGATATGAGCAAACATTACCAAGCTTGGGGGAGTGATGGCTGAAAAGAGAGTTGTCAAACCACCTCAGAGATGACAAAGGCTTGCCTTGGCTGCTCTAGGATGAACTTTTCCAATTTCCTCTCAACACAAGGGACTTAACCCTATTCTTTTCCTTTGCCTACACATCTTCTAGCATTCATAGAGTCCATACCCAAGCACTCTGTGGCTCACACTCTTTTCTGTGCACTGGGATTCAGGAATTAGGACCTATACAAGTAAAGCAACCACACACGTTACCTCCTCGGTGCCTTCCCCGCCACCATCTTTCCCCCCGCTGTTAGGCTTGGCAGTCCCTTTAGCAGATTTGGGAGGCTCCTGTAAAAGAAAGAATCACAGTTAGCAGCCTCTGGGGGAAGAAGAATGGTCTGGCTGGTCAATATCTAATGGGTAATCTGGGCCGTGCAGCAAACAGTCACAAGATCATAGCATTTAGAGCTGGAAGGTGCCTTAGAGATCATCTGGTATCATCCTCATTTCACTGATGAGAAAACCGAGGGAAAGGGACTTGCCTGAAGTCACACAGCTCGTAAGCCCCAGACAAGGGTTTCAAACCCAGGTCCTCTGATTCCTAATACAGAACTCTTTCCACATTATGTTGCCTCTCATATTAATTGCCAAGTATTCACCTCCCTTACACCTAGACCCTATGGGGCATATAGAAGTAGTAAAAGACATGACCACCTCCTTTTAAGGAGCTTATAATCCAGCTGAGAAGACAAAACTAGGACCCATGAATAAGTGAACACATGAACGCTAAAAACTGCGTGGTCCTAGGTGTTCTTCCAGTTCAGAGAAGGGAAAGATCAGTCAGTGTGGGATGGAGGAGCTGGGGAAGGCTTCAAGGAAAAGGGGAGGATGACGAGGGCATTCTGAGGGCAGGGACAAGCAAAGGCAGCGAGGCTGCTAGCAATAAGCTCCACCTGGGCTCCCTCACTCTCCTGCTGCTTGCTGGCCAAGCCAACCACAGTGACCACACTTTTACCCTGTCAATAGGTAGCTTCGTAGTGTAGCAATGGAAAGAAAGCCAAGCGGAGCTGGAGTTTGGAGGGGTCCCTGCACACACTCCCCTACATGTTGCCACTGAACCCGGAGGAGCCAGCTGGAGTGAAGAAGCCACACCCAGGGACTCAATGAAGTAAGAGATTCAGTCAGTTTGGAACATGAGCAATGAGGAGGGCCGGGTTCCCCCCAAGAGATGATTTCCCTGGCCGGGAAGATTTTATAAAGATTTTCCACCCCTTGTAAATCTCAGTTATGCCACCCAAGGAGATCTATCTCAGAGTAAAGGAAATAGCAAGTGAAACAGAAAACTCAAAAGCTAAACCAAAAAGCTAAAACTATTCAAAGGGGGATGCATTATATCTAAATCTAGAATTATATCCAAATCCCTATAGCATCACTTTCTATTCCTGCACTTAGGCCCATGGTTTTATTGTTCTTTACAAATATTTTCCTGCTTCAGTTGCCTGGATTTTACATTATGTCCTATCTTCCCCATCAGATTAGGGACTACTTAAGGGTAGAGACTACCTCCTCCATCAGATTAGAAGCTACCTCCGGACACCTCCTACTGGTGAGCCCAGTGTAGAGATCACTCAAATGGTGCAGTATAGACTATCTTAGCAATATCAGTTCCCCAAGGGCAAAGATGAGGTCAGGCATGTATCTTATACAGCCCAGAAGCTAGCGAAGAATCAGGAAATATTAAACCACTACCAAAACCCTCATGCTCTTCTGTCTTTACACCAAGACTCTTATAGGTTGTGCTAACAACCTAGAATAAACTACTTGGTAAACAACATGTAAAGGTGGAGAGATTAAAATTCAAAAAGACAAACTCAGCCTCTCATAGACCTAGCTAGTAAGAGGGCAAAGACAAATGGACCGGAGGTGAAGTTGGTATTTTAGCATACTACATATAATTTTACACTCCAAAGTAAGCCCACTTCTGGGTCAGAATCTCAACATGCACAAGAAAAAAATAACAAAGGGAAATTGGACAGAAGATCTGTCTATATGAGTACTGAAAAAAGGAAAAAAGAATATGGGGAGACAAGTAAAAGGGCAGTAAAAGCTTCCCTAACCACAATGAGTAGAGTCAGGCAACAACCTACTTTTAGGCAAAGACATGGGTGCTTTAATGTATGTCTTGTTTTAGTGCTGGTGTTTTTGGGGGGAAGGGAGAGAGCTGTTGGTGGTCAAACTATTTGGCCAGTGGACTGAGATCTCAGATTCTCCAGGGTTAAGGCCAAGAAAGTACCCCCCACCCCACCCCCCATGGCTGGAGCAGAGAAAAAGAATCTAAGAAAAGGTAAGAAAATCACCACCACCATTAAGAAAAATGGAGCTACCCATATTAAAAGGAGAGTTGTCCCGATATAGGAGAAGATACTCTTCCTGGCTAAGGTTAGAGGGGAAGAAGAGGAGAGAGGGGGCAGAAAGGAGGCAAAGAAAGAGAGAAGGAAAATGACAGGGACAGAGAACATTGTCCCAAAGTTTCAAGGAGGGACACAGGGAGCTATACCAAGTTTAGGAGTAAGGAAGTAAGAAAGGTAAAAGGAAAAGGGCCATCCTAAGTATGTCTATAGAAATATACCTAGAAAGTGCTGTTCCAGATACTGGGAATAGGGGCAGGGGCAGGGGCAGGGCATAGACAGGTGGGGAGCTGTCCTGGGTTCAAAGGGAGGAGAGGGAGGAATGGGGTTAACTTGGGTTGGAGAGTAAGGGCTGAGGAAGGAAGGAGGAGGTGTTGAAGATGGGTATATAAAGGGAATGGTTCAAGTCAGAAGAAGTAAGGAGCAGTTCCAGAGTATGTCTGGGTGAGTATTCTGGAGGGAGAAATAAAAGAGATCACGGTTGCCTTGGTTAAAGGGAAGGGGGCTGCCTTAGGTTGTTTGTGCATAAATAGGGGGTAGCCCCAAGTTAAAGGGAAGGAGATGGTGTGTGTGTCTGGGGCGGGGATAAAAAGGAGAGGGTAACTCCAGGTGACAGGGAAGAGAATGCCCTACTATGTGTGAGGCAGAGAAAAGAATCAAATAAAGGAATAAGCTGGCTCTGGGTTAGAGGGAAGTCAATGCTCTAAGGGAGAAGTAAGAGAGGGAGGACTCTGAAATAAAGGGGGGTTGGTAAGGAAGAAGAAGGGGGTGGCCCCAAGATAGAGGGAAGGGGCTGTGCTGGGGTATGTGTGTATTTTGCAGGGAGGTCTCACATAGGAGAAGGTGATCCTGGGATAGAGAGAAGAGGTAGAAGAGGCTGTCCTGAGGTATATGCTTGGAGGAGGAAAAGGGAAGAATAAATAGCCTCAGAATAAGAGAAAAGGGTTGTCTGGGTTATGTGTATTTCGGAGGAATAGTGCAGAAAAGCTGTCCTACAGCATGCATGTTTTAGGGGGAGACAGGGAGGTCAGGAAAGGGGGAAGGAGCCATCCTGGAGGTGCATAGGAGAGGGGCTTTTGGGGGTGCTTTACGGGGTGTGGAGGGGAGGGGCTATCGTGGAGTATTGTGTTTTGGGGGGTATAGAGGAGAGGGGTGTGAGCTGTCGGGGTGTGTGTTGGGGGGTGAGGGTGGCGCAGAAGGACGGGGTCGCCCCGGGGAGAGGCTGAGGAAGCATGCAAGCGCCCGTCCCGGGCTGGGGCGCAGGGCGCGCGGGGGCTCTCGCGGCCGGGCCCGGGAGGGTCGGTCCGGAGCTGTCCCGGGGCCTGGCTCGGGCCCCTCCCTATTTCCCCGCGCAGGCCCTAGGGCGGGGGCCAGGAAAGCCAGGCCCGCTCACCTTCTCCTTCTTCAGTTTATAGGGCATCTCGGCCTGGCCCGGCCCGGCCCGGCCCGGCCCCCAGGGTCTCGCTCCGGCTCCGCTAGGTTGCGCTGGGCCCGCTCCGGCCTCTCGCCACCACCGCCGCCGCCGCTACCGCCGCCACCGCCGCCGCCGCTACCACCGCCGCCGCTGCCTGCGCTTTGAGCCACGGCCGAGCCGTGCCCGCGCCTGCCATTGGCCCCAGATTCCCCAAACCTGCCTAACAACCGTATTTCCCCTGCCGTGATTGGCCTTTACAGCCAAAGGGGTTCTTTTTTTTCCTTATTGGAAGGTAAGAGTACAAACCGCCAGAGTCCGCTCCTGGGATTGGCTGAAGCGAGAGGTCCCGCCCCCAAAGGGGGTGGAGCTTGGAGCGGGAGGCGGGGGTAAGAAAGAAATCAAAGCTTGGCTCAGCGCGGGTTCCTCACTGTCTTGGGCCCCCTACAGTCGGTGAGCGCAGTTATGCCAGCTTGGTTTGCTTACCTCTGTTCTTAGAGTCCCCTACACTCCTGTGTCCACTGTAGCTCCATTCTCCTTTCCTGCTTTGGGAGGGAAGGAAGCCTTGACGAAGGACAGCGTAGTGCAAAGTCAGAAGACTTGTATCTGAGGCCCACACATTTATCCAATCACTGCCTGCCCGTGCCTTGTGACCTTGGACAAGTCACTTCTCTGCTTCATCTTCAAAACAGGGAAAATAAAACTTGTAATGCTTGGATGAATCATAGAATCCATCAGTAATCAACCCAGATTTGCGGCTTAAGTGTGATCCTGAAATCCTCACTCTCATCCCCACAGCCAACTGTTGGCTAGTCCTGTCCCTTCTGCTTTTGGAAGAGCTCTCTTATGTGCTCCATTCTCTGCTCTCACACTGCCATCATCATGGTGCAGGCCCTTAACACCTCCTGCCTGTACTCTTGCAATATTGGCTTTTGTTTGGTGTCCTCCATGCCCCAGTCTCTTTCACTGAGATGTCAAATTGATTTTCCTAAAGCACACAGGTCTAACAATGTCACATCCCATCTCTCTCAATAAACTCATATGGCTCCCTATCGCCTCTAGGATCAGATAGTCCTCTGTTTCGCTTTCAAAGCCCTTCATAACTTGACCTGTTTCTATCTTTCCAGTCTTGTTAATATATTACTCCCCCCTCCCCATACTCAATGATAGGATGATTCAGGTCTCCTTGTTCCTCACTATAGATATCTCTCATTTATCCCCTACTTGGGACCTTTTCACTGGCTATCTCCCACACCTAGAATTCCCTCTCTTCTTACCTTCTGACTTCCTTCAAATCTCAGCCTTTTCTTCTGCAAGAATCACCCTAAATGTTAGTGTCCTCCCTCTGAGATTATCTCCAATTTAGCTTGTATATATCTTCTTCTTACATAATTGTTTGCATATCGTCTCCTTCATTTGATTGTGTGCTCCTAGAGAACAGAGACTGTTTTTTGCCTTTCTGTGAATCCCCATCACTTAGCACAGGGTCTAGAACATAGTAGTTGTTTTAAAATGCTTATTGACTATATGCCAGTGAAAATGGGTGGAGTCAGAAGATGGAAGTGTCATCTTTGAGGAACAGTAAAGAGACCAGTTCTTATTGACTTGACTGCCTCATAGAGTGTTGTGAGAATCAGACGAGATAATGTGTATAAAGAACATTGTAAACTATAATCCTTAAATGGATTCAGGATTGATTCAGGTATTCTTTCCAAGGATACAGTTCAATAACCTAGTCACACCTATTCCATGTGATATTGGTCGATAGCCATCCATAAATCATCCACAGAGAATCTAGCCAACGTGCTGAGTCCTCTTTCTGTCTGTGTGTGTGTGTGTCTGTGTGTGTGTCTGTCTGTCTGTCTGTCCGTCTATCTGTCTGTCTGTCTCTATCTCTATCTTGCTAACTTTCTGAGCTACCACTGCAGTGCTTGGCCTGCCCATCTGTTATTCCTCATTCTTGCTATGTGGCCAGCCTATCTGCTTTTCCAGGTGTGTGTGTGTATGTGTGTGCATATGTATATATATATATATATATGTATATATATATATATATACATATATATACATATATGTATATATATGCACACATACGCAAAGTTTGCCTCCTTTCAATAATAATAATAACGGCTCATGCTTCTACAGGATTGTATACACATAGACATAATGCATACATATATGTATATATGTATGTATGTATATGTATGTAATCTTATATGCGTGTATATATGTGTATACACATATGTATGTGTGTGTATATAATCCTATATATGTATATATATATGTACATATGTATGTTTGTCTGTGTCTATGTCTATAATCCTATAGAAGCATGAGCTGTTATTATTATTATTATTGAAAGGAGGCAAACCTTTCGAGCAGGGTAACATACTACTAATCACAGCTGATTTCAGTCTTTGAGGGGGACACCAAGCTTGAATGAAATCAGATTCCTAAAATAGTCTTTGGCATCAGGTCATGGAAATGCAGAAGAGCAAGAGGAAAGAATCAAGCTGGCAGGGGTCAGAAATACTAGCTGTCAATAACGTCACATTGTGCAGGAGAGTCTTACCACATTTTGAGGCCTGTCCCTGCTGTACGTTCATTCCTACCAAAGCATACTGTGCAATCTTTTCCTTTGGAGGTAATTGTTTCAATAATCTGGCTAGCAGCTTCTGTGGGGGTGCACGATCCACCAACAACCAGCACCCAGAAAGCTGCCAGCACCCAGAAAGCACATGCTCTTTTGATCTGCTTAACTAGGGAAAGCAAGGTGAAGGGGTTGACAAGCTTACTTTAATTCAGCATACAAATATCATTCACTTAGTTCAGGGAAAAAACCCAGCATCCTGAACTTCAGAGAAAATTACAAGCAAAGTACAAACATCAACAGACAGACCCAATGCAGATTCATAGTTACCAACATCTAGGTTCAGC
>CM053627.1:193232087-193261742 GCA_028646595.1 Phalanger gymnotis
TCAATGAAATACACTGAATTACTCAAACAAAACAAAGGCTGTTTTGCTTACCAACACAGTAATGAATGGCTAATTGTTAGGTTACTTACTATCTGTATGAAGGACAGCTAGGTGGCACAGTGAATAGTGTCCAGGCGTGGAGTCAGGAAGACTCATCTTCAAATCTGGCCTCAGACACTTACTAAGCAAGTCACTTAAGCCTTAGCTGTTAACTCTTAACTGTTAACTCAACTCTTAACACTTAACTGTTTGCCTCAGTCTCCTCAACTGCAAAATGAGCTGCAGAAGTAAATGTCAAACCATTTCAGTACCTTTGCCAAGAAAACCCCAAACGGAGTCACAAAGAGCGAATAACTGAATGACAACACTACCCGTGTGACCTTGGACAACTCACTTAAGCTCTCCAGGCCCTAATTTCCCTATCTGAAAAATAGGGGGATTAGAGTAGGTGACCTTTCAGCTGCCTCGATCAGTGAGTCTACAGCTCTTCTCAAACAGGGAGAAAGGTAGAGAGACAAACTTATTGACGAATCATAGATCCTCTCAGCTAATCAGCTACTTTTTGAGTGCCCACTCTGTACAAGACCCTTTCCATCCAATATATCCAAGTTGAGTGGGGATGCGTTATTAATAACCGGGAGCCGAGTGTTCTCTGAGAGTTTCAATGTTCTGTGGTGTTGGGGGTGGAGGCAAGGGAAGAATCTCTCTAGAGGCACAAGTGAGAAACAGGATGACAGCTCAGTGCTTGTTCTTGAAGCCTCAGCCCCCTCCTTCATGCTTCTGCCTTCTCTGATGCCCCAAGGGGAATGAGACAGGGAGGCTGCTGCTAGGATTGAGGGGAAGGGATTGTGGGGTAGATGTTGGAGGAAGGGGGATGTGCCATTGCACCTCTTCAGTCAGCTTTCTTCCACTACCTCTCCCCTGCCCCCAAGAAAACCCACAGGCAGCCTTGGAGGAGTATATTGGGGGATGGGAGTGGGGTGGGTGGGTTCAGTGGAACATACTCGATTGAGAGATATATCAAGGCATCAAGCTATTGGGGTGACCCTATCTGTTTGGCTAATGGTTACCCCAAAGAACAGGCCCTTATAAAATGCACATATACTCCCATTACATTCTAGTTACTTAATTCCTTCCATAACTTCTTCCCCCACTCCCATCCCCATCATGGAGCCCTGAGAACACCATGATCCCAGAAGAATCTAAATTGTAGAAGACTCAAAGGGCAATGGAAAGATACATAACCGATGTGAGCAGCCTGCAGTTTATTGTTGTTTTCAGTCCTGTCTGACTCTTTGTGAACCCATGTGGGGCTTTCTTGGCAAAGATACTGGAGTGGTTTGTTATTTTCTTCTCCAGTGGATTAAGGCAAACCGAGGTTAAGTGACTTGCCCAAGGTCACATAACCAGTGAGTGTCTGAGGATGAATACGAATTTAAGTCTTTCTGACTCCACTGAGCCACCTAGTTGCTTCTGAGGCAAACAGAGGTTAAGTCACTTGCCCAGGGCCACACAGCTAGTAAGTATCTGAGACTGAATTTGAACTCAGGTCTTACTGATTCCAGGCCCAGAGCTCTATCCACCGAGCCATCTAGCTGCTTCGCTAACAGTCTATGTTGCAACCTATTGTTGGTAATAATTTCCCTTCTGGAAGTTGGCACCAGGACATCACCAAGAATCAAGGTGATCAGAAAAAGGAGTAAGCTGGTAAAAGGGAAGGAGAGCTGATACATATTCTAATTACTGCACTGGGACTGATGAAATAGTAAAAGAACCAGAGGACAGCCTCTATTGCCTTGGGTGGGTCTTTGGAAGGTCTGTAAGAGGCAATTTGGTATGTTGTGGAAAGCCCTGGAAGCCCAGTCAGGAAGGACCAGGATTCATGTTTCCTAGGCTCCAACACCCTAAAAACGACAACAACAAACAACAAAAATTACATCCCAGAGTTAAGAACTTAGTACAGTGCCTAGTACAGGATAAGTTTTTAATGAATGCCTGTTCCCTCCTCCTCAATGCCCCAAATCAAATTCCATTCAGTTCAATAAACTTTTATTAAGGGCCTGCTATATTCCAGGCACTGTATTAAGCCTTGAGAATACAAAAAGATGTAAAAGACAATCCTTGCCCTCTAATGGGGAAGACAACATGCAAAATATGTGTATATATATATATACACACACACACGAAGCAAGCTACATACAGGATAAGTAGGAAAAAAATTAACAGAGGGAAGGCGTTGGAATTGAGGAGTTGTAGAAGACTTCTTGTAGGAAGTGGGATTTTAGTTGGGACTTAAAGGAAGCCAGAGAGGTCAGTAGGTAGAGTGGAGAAGAGAGAGTATTCCAGGCATGTGGGACAGCCAGAGAATATGCCTGGAGCTGAGAGATGGAGTATATTGTTTATGGAACAGCCAGAGGGTCAGCGTCACCAGATGTAAAAGTATGTGTATTTTGTATCCACACCTGTTTGTTCATCTGAAAAATAAGCATAATGATACTTGTTTTCTCTTACCTCATAGTGGGGTTGTGGGGAAAGTACTTTGTAAAACTTAAGGTGCACTATAAGTGTGAGTTATTGTTATCATCTACAGAAAAACATGGGCAATAATTATACAAGATGAGAAGGCAGAGAAAAGTGGTAATCTGTACTCATGAAGGGAAGGATGCCCACAATCCAAATCCAAATATAAAAGCATCTCTGACTTCCCCAATGCTAATGTCAACAGTTCAGTTCAGCTATATGGCTTTGTGGCATGTCTCAAAAAAATGTCAGTCGGTTAGTCAATGAGTCTTTATCAAGTGCTCAGTATATGCCAAGCATTTCAGGAAGTGCTCTAGATACAAAGAAGGGCTAAAACCTGGTCCCTTTCTTCAAGGTGCTCATATTCTAAAAAGGGGAGACAACATGATAACTCTTTACATACAAGATATATACAGTGTAAATGAGAGATCCTTTAATAACCTCAAACTTCCCCCAGAAACAAAGTTCCATCTTGTTAATAGCAATATTCTACTGGTGCTTTTGTACAGATATGAGTCATCCAAAGAATAAAGCATCCAAAGAATTTAAAATGAGTTTCACACAAAAGGGAATGGAGAGGTACACAGTGGGTGTGAGGGTGTGAGCTGGGTACAACATTTAACAAAAGGGAGCTTGGAAGAAATGGAGTAAAAGATGTCATCAAGGAAATATATGAGCAAAGAAGCAAAGGGGCCGAAATGCCATGACAAGAAAGAGGGACGACAGGTGGATAAACCAGTGGACAGCTCAAATGCTTCACTGGCACTCTCCTGACGTCAGGAGAAATCTAAGAAGGCTGGGTAGACTCCCAGGACAAATTTATGAGAGAACATGGACAGGAACTGAACAGAAGAAGAATGGGTTGAGATACAGATTGTTACTCTTTAAGAGCCAAGCACTATAGTATTTCATTTTTGCCTCTGTATTCTCAGTGCCTAATAGCTAGCACCGTTCTTGGACACATAATGGATGTTTAATAAATGCCTGATGATTGATTGATTTGACCATTCAGGGACCATCAGTATCATGAAACAAGAAATCCACTTGAGTATGTTTTAATAAATAAATAAGTATTTATTTATTTTTAGTTTTTAACATTCACTTGTTTATGGAACAGCCATTTTTCAACATTCACTTTTATAAGATTTTGATTTTTAAATTTTCTCTCACTCCTTCCCTTCCCCCTCCCCAAGATGGCATGCAATCTGATATAGGCCATACATATACAATCATATTAAACTTGTTTCCACATTAGTCATGTTGTAAAGAAAGATTAGAACCAAAGGAAAAAACCAGAAGAAAGAAAGAACAAAAAAAAGAGAAATCCACTTGAGTATTTTTAGTAAATAAATAAATATTTATTTATTTATAGTTTTCCACATTCACTTTTATAAGATTTTGAGTTTTAAATTTTCTCTCACTCCTTCCCCTCCTCTCCCCAAGATGGCATGCAATCTGATATAGGCCATACATGTATAATCATATTAAACTTATTTCTACATTAGTTATGTTGTAAAGAAGGACAAGAACCAAAGGGAAAACCATGAGAACGAAGAAACAAAAAAAGAGAGAGAGAGAGAAATCCACTTGGGTATTTTAAGTATATGTTCGGGACTCTGTAGGTGCTGGGAATACGAACAAGAACAAATGCCCTGACCTCAAGAAACTTATATTTCCCATCAGACCTTAAAGGAGATGACTCAGGACCCTAAGCCCCAGAGCCTTGGGAAGAGCAGTGCCCCTCAACCCCCAACCACTGGACTAATCCCCACAGCCATCACTGAGAGAAGAAATCATTATGGGGAATGGTCCCATCTTCCTCATCACCACCAGTAAAAACTGCTGACCGATTTCCACTAACAATCTCATAGAAGCCCCCAGGAATCACAACACCTCCCAGACCACTGATCCTGCTTTAAGCCCAGCCCTGGAAGCCCTCGCTTGGGAAGGCAACAGCTATGGGGAAGGAGCCAACTATCCCCACCAACCGCCACACACAGGGTAGGCAAATCAGCCTCCCTCAAGCAGCAAGGTGCCTTGAGGAAGAGACAGGAAGTAGTGTGGACCAGGCAAATCAAACCACCACCACCCCCTTGACCACCGTCTCCCTCAGAGCCTGATAGAGACGGCCCAAGTCCCTGAACCAGGAGCCTTGGGAAGAGCAATGCTTCTCCATCCATCATCTTTAGAAGCAGCCCCTGTGGAGCCGCAGCCTGGTCACTGCTCCTTCAGGTGCTACAGCCACCACTGCTGAAGACCCAGTAAATAAAGTTCATGTTATTCAGAGTCCTTGGTGCTATCAAATGGTTCTACATCGTTCTACATAAAACATTGATATAATTTATCAGTGGAAACAACATTAAAGCAGAGGAATTACCATTTACTTTGCCCCTGCACCCTAAGACCATAGGCCTTTTCCATTTTACTTTCAGTTGAAACCTTCCATATATGTTGTGTCCCCAGTTAGAATGGGAGCTCCTTGAGAGCAGGGGCTGTCTTGCTTTTCTATTTGTGGCTCCAGCGCTTAGCACAGAATAACAGCTTAATAAATGGCTCATTCATTCATTCACTCATGCATGCATGCATGCATTCATTCTTCCTAGCGGAATTCAAGACGATGTATTAACATTGAGCCAGCAAACAATCATAAAGGGCATATTAGGGCAAAGTCACCAAAGCAAAATGATAATTGGGAGAGCGTGGTAAAAAGAAATGGAAGTACTAGGGGGAAAGGAACCGAACACCGGCCCAATAGGCACTGCAAACAGGTTCTCACATGATCACTCAGAGCCGACCATTGCCTGCGAAGACTGGAGTGGAACAGGAGCAGATGCAGAAGAAGCACAAGCAGCCCTAGTTACCATGGTTACGGCCGTCAAGCCCACAGCCAAGACGCAGTCGGCTGCCTCCGCCTTTTGGAGTCTGCGCAGAAGTTCTCACTACGTTTCCCCTGTTCCTACTCCTCCTACCCTCTTGCCCCTCTCAACACTTCAACGGGAGCGGAAGCTACGTTTCGAACGACAGCCTGCGGGAGCATCTGCTTCGCGTTCCGCTTGCCCGCTCCTGAAGGGGACGCGGCGGTCCCTGTTACTCCTCTCCATTCCCTGTCCTCATGGCGCTGGCCGTGCTGCGAGCCCTAGAGCCCTTCCCGGCCGAGGCTCCTCCGCTGGCGGTGCTGCTGCCGCCGGGGGGTCCGTGGCCGGCGGCGGGGCCCGCGGGCCTGGTGCTGGCTCTGAGGCCGGCGGGGGCGGGGCCGACTGGGCCGGCCCTGCTGGTGGCTGCTCTGGAGGGCCCGGGCGAGGGCCCCGGGCCGGAGCCGGAGCCGGAGCCGGAGCCCGGGCCCCCGGAGCTGCTGGTGAGCCGCACGCTGCTGCGGCTCCTGGCGCTGGGTTCTGGTGCGCGAGTGCGGGCCCGGCCAGTGCGACGGCCTCCGGCGCTGGGCTGGGCCTTGCTGGGCGCCGCGCCGGGCTCAGGCTCCGGGACGGGCCCGAGAGCCGGGCCGGTGCTCGTGCGGCGTGGAGAGGCATTGCCTGCGCTCGGCCCCCGGGTGCTGGAGACGCGGCCCGCTCTGCAAGGGCTGCTGGGCCCCGGCACGCGGCTGGCGGTGACCGAGCTCCGGGGACGGGCCGCTAAGGGGGGTCCCCTGCCCGGGGACGGTCGCCCCCAGCTGCCGGCTCCGCCCGTGGTGTCCTCCTTCGCGGCCCCGAGCGTGCCCAGGAGGCTGCAGGGCATCCTGGGCGGGGTTGGGGAGGCTCTGGGGGTCAGCAGGAGCTGCCTGCGGGGGCTCAGCCTCTTCCAGGGAGAGTGGGTGTGGGTGACTCCGGTCAGGGAAGGGGCACCAACCCCCCGACCTCACCTGGCCAAGATGCAAGTTCAGGACCCTCGCTGGAATCTCCCCGAGAAGCTGGGACCGGGGTCACCGGAGCTGGGGGAACCCCTCGCCGACGGGATGGCTCTGGTGCCAGCCAATCTGGCTTTCAATCTCTCCTGTGAACCCCTGGAAATCGGGGAGCTCAGCATTCAGGTAAGGTCCAGGAAGTCCCCTCTCCCCACCTCAGTTTTGACTTTTACTGAGTTAGGACACAAGACACCTGCGTCTCCTTAGCCAGTTCTTGACCTTGGTTTCCATTTCTATACAGTGAGATTACTGTTTTAATAAAGGGTTAAGGTGCGAAGAATTTATATATCAACACACAACATACACACATACACACGCATATACATCAAATTTGAGAGCTCTTCGGGTGGGATTGGAAATTCACGTTAGAATTGCCATGTGCAGTGTGCTTTAATATTGTCTGAGAAGCTGGGAAGATTACTGCTTTTAGGAGTTATATAGCTTATTGTATTTATTGAGATAGCTGTCTCAAAATAGATCAAAAAGGAGAAATATCTTGGCCCAGTAAAAAGAGTCATGAGTTTGGAGTGTGTGTGGTATGGTGTCTGTTTTTGAAATAATGCACGAAAAATTACTTGAATACCTAGGCCTTCATGCGTTTTCTGGATCCAGAGCTGAGTTTTCTATTCTTTGAATCCCAGTTGTGCTTCTTAATACCTTTTCTTCTTTGTGCCTCAGTTTCCTTCTCTGTAAAATGATGGAATTGGACTCTGTGATCTCTGAGGTTACTTCAACCTCTTAATCGTGTGATCCTGTGTCTTAGGGATTACACAATGTCTTTTAACTGGGCAGAGGAAAAAATTGAAGGGAGAAGAGCATACAGTACATACAGTTCTCATGCTAATCATTCTGCTGTGACCCAACAACCTCTCTGAGATCTTGTCTTTTTGCCATTATCCTGAATAAACTGAACCTTTGAGTTCTTTCTCAGGCCAATCACATGAGCTACCTAGTGTTGTTGAGGTGGAAACTAAATACACCCCAATTATCTATTGAGACCCGATATTTCTGCTAGTTCAGAACTACTCAAAGACATCAGAGGGATTTTCAGAGTCATGGTCATAACTAGAGACACTTTAGAAATCAAAGTAATACTGTATTCAAAGAGAAGAGAGATATTGCTTCTGTAGGTACATTAGGAAGTATTTCTGTTCCTGGGGGCAGCAGTCTAGGGATGGCAGTCTTGGAGGTGGTCGATTCTGCTTTCGTAGGTCTCATAACCCACCATCTTTCTGGTTGTGTCAAAATGTGGACTAGTGGATAGAAGTGAATAGTGACAGTAACCACTCATCTGTCTATAGCACTTTAAGGTGTGAAGTGTTTTGTATACATTATTTCCTTTGAGCCTCTCAACGTCAGTGAGATACGTACTTTGGGTATTACTTCCATTTTACAGGTGAAGAAACTGAGGCTCAGAGATATTATTTACCCCTGGTTATACAAATAATGTTTAAACAATAGCCTCTCCTACAAAGAGGGCATAGTCTAGTCACCATGTAAAGGGAAGGCTGTAAAATGTTGATTGTTTCTCTAATAGAGATACTCAGAAGGATTCAGGAATCCTGAGAACAGAGGAAGCTGCTCAGTGCTGACTGGGCCTCCATTTGCCAGAGAGCTGCACATTGAAATTGTGTCCTCCCCCCACTACAGCACCAGTGGCAACTATGACCAGGCTCTTTATCAGCACTTTGAGACCCCCAGGTCAGCTCCTTAGCCCAAACAAAAAGATACTTACCTCTTGTAGAAACAGAGCCTGGCATTCTGTATCAGTCCTGTTCCCATTCCTTCCCGAACTCCAGATCTAGATATGTCCATTTGATTATTGAAGTTGCATTTTAGGAAATACTGGGGTGGGAGATCCCAGCTGGGATGCTGGGGAGGTAATGAAAGAGAGAGCTCATCTTTCATGCAGGAGATTAGAGACTTCACAAGAAACCCACTGGATCTCTTAGTTCTGGAAAACTCATACTACTTTCCCATTTTCTCCACCTTCCCAAAGTTTTATCTCCTCCCATTCCATTCATATCAGATTGATATCTGTGTGGAGAGTTTGCCCCCAAAAGATAGTTTACCATTTCACCAACCTCCAGTTATGATCTCACTGGGACTGCCTTTGTGTTACAGGGTAGTCCAGGAAGGGGATATTCTGTGTGTGCCAACAGTTGGGCAAGCGGACGTCTTGGAAAGAAGCCCAGAGAAGCTGTTCAGGTATGCAGCCCCATCCTAAACCTTGAGAAGCCCCAACTAAGTCTTTAAAGTACCTCTGCCCTCAAGTTTAGTAGTGTAGTGTCTATTGTTGTACTTAAACATTAAGAATTACTTGAAAGCCTAGGCCTTCATGCCTTCTCTGGACCTAGGACTGAGCTTTCAATTCTAAACTCCACTGTTTTCTCATCTTTGGCCTAATGTGTCTTCCTGAATTGTTGCCTCTTCCTTACACATATATGACACAAGATAACCCAAAACTTGGAATCTCTTTAAGCAGGAAAGAGTACACATGCTGTTCCTTGGGTCTGTCCTGTAGAAGAAATGGCAGTTGCTGCTGAGGGAATGCCTTTTCTCCATTTATCTATGCTTTGCAATAGAAAGTTAGAGATCAGCATAATTGAGTTTTCCCCTACTGATTTTGTGTGAGCATGACTGGGTGAATTAGTACTGCCCCAGGTCTCAGTGTTCCCGTGTATAAAATGAGGTAAGAACAAGACCAGGCTTGAGTGTGATTTTGGCTCTTGGCTAAAAGGAGAGGTGGTGGTTTCTCCCATAGACAGTCATTCCTCCACTCTGTTGGAGTACAGGCCTTAATCCCATGCCTTTCTTTGTCCAGTGTAAGCATGCAGTAAATGTTTATTCAATAGCGTGTTTATAAGAGAGTTAAAATGCTTTTTAAAAGGCAGAAAGATTTGGAACTGTGACACAACCAGGTCTGGTGGAACTCGTGGGCCTTAGACTAGCTACATGGAGGATTAAGCTTGCTTCACTCTTCCTAGAGAGTTTATTCATCCAAGGTCACTCAGTATGTCAGGATTAAGAGTGCAATGCTTTGACGTTCAGGCCAGTGGCCTGTTCCAGGGAGATCCTGGCAATGGCTTCAGCATACACACGACTCATCAGTGGACCTGGCCTTTGTTCTCTGTTTTGGATTGTTTGTTGGTGTGTTTACGCTCAGCAGTTACCTGAAAGCCCAGCTGTGTCAGGTGCTCTGACAATGGCCTTCTGCGCTGACCTTGGGGAATGACCCCAGGAGAGAGAGAGAGAGAGAGAGAGAGAGAGAGAGAGAGAGCGAGCTTACGGTATTGGGAGGACCCAGTACAGGGCTGGCTTCTTGGTCAGTCTCTCATGCACTCTTTTCTCCACTGTAGGCACTTCCTCTCAGTGGTTTTTCTAACTACGCTACAGCCATTGTAAGACCAGCCTGTGGGAATAAAAAAATAGGAGGGTGAAAATAAGTCCTTCTCAGCTACTGGCTCTTTATCCAACAAGTGCTTGTTTTGCATCTACTATGTATAAGACACCGTACTAGGCAGTAGGATGCAAAGTCAAAGATGGAAATAGACCCTTCCCTCAAGAAGCTTACATTCTACTTGAGTGTGTGATATCTGTTCACAAGCATTAAGTGCATGCTATGTCCCAGGCACTAGATTTACAGAGACTGAAGTGAAACTAACCTTGCCCTCAAGAGGGGTAGGGGCGTGGGGCACAACATATTTGCATATAAGTCTATTAAAAATAAACTCAAGATCATTTCAAAGAGGAGACACTAGCAGCTAGGGGATCAGGAAAGACCTCATTCATATAAGATGTGGCTCTTGAGCTGAGCTCCCAGGAAAACTAGGAAATTTAGGAGTTGAAGAGGCATGAGGGACAGACAGCACGGTCAGGGGCCGCGAGATGGCATGTCGTGTTGAGGTACAGCAGGAAGGCCAGTTTGGCTGAACCAAGGATATGCATGATAAGCCTGAAAAGGTAGGTGGAAGCTGAGGTAGGTCAAAGGGCTTTAAGTATCAGGACAGAGTTTATTTGTAGAGGTAGCAATGCCTTGGTCAGAATTGCACTTTAAGAATATCATTTTGGTAGCTATATGGGTGGTGGTTTGGAGAGGACAGAGGTTTGAAGCAAGAAGATCTTTTAGGAGGCTATTAGGAAATATGCACAGATGAGTGAAACAAGGTAATTTGAGGGAGAAAGCACCAACTACATCAGTTGATGAGGAAAGTTCTTACAGGAAGTAGCAGCTGTGTTAAACATTTTAGAAGGGTGGAGGTGGAGGTGAGGGAGTACATTCAGTCAATAAGCATTTATTAGTTGCTTGCTATATACCAAGCACTGGGCTAGGTGCTGGAGATAGATAGAAAATGAAGCAGTTTCCAGAGCTTACCCAAGTTAATCTTGGGAGAGGATGGGAATGGAGCAGCACAAGCACCTGGGGAGATAAGGAGAGGCTTCATTCAGACACGGGCTGGCAGTTGAGCTGAGTCTTGAGGTAGACCAGGGATTCTAAGGGACAGTGATAAGGGAGTTCATTCCAGGTATTGAGGTAGCCGACGTAAAGGTGTAGAAACAGGAAATGGAGCGTTTTGTGTGAGGAGTGGCAAAAAGGCCGGTGTGACTGGACCCTAGAGTTCGAGAAGGGGAACGGCCTACAGTAAGGCTGGAAAGGTAGGTGGGGGTCAGGTCATGAAGGGCTTTAAATGCCAAGCAGAGAAATTCATATTTGCTGCTAGATGTGCTAGGGTGCTTCTGGAACTTAACTGAGCAAGGGAGTGTCATACACTTGAGGAGAATCACTTTGGCCACTCTACGAAAGATGGATTGGAGTGGGGAGAGACTCGAGGCAGGGATACCAATTAGAAACCTTTCACGTTCAGTTGCAGGGTGAACTAGAGCCGTGTCTGTGTGAGAGAGCTAGGTGGTAAAGTGGATAAGGTATTGGATTTGGAGACCTGAGTTTTAGATCCTGCCTCAGATACTTAACTAGCTGTAGGACAAGTCACTTAACCTCTGCCATCCTCACAGTCTCTTCATTTGTAAGATGGGAATAATAATGGCACCTACGTCACTGAATTGTTGTGAATATCAAATCACATGCTATGTAAATGTTAGCTACATACTAACATGTTTATGATAGAAGAGAAAAAAGAAGTACAGAAGAAGGGTGGGTTTGAGGGGCAAAAAATGAGTTTAATTTTAGGCATGTCCAGTTTAAAATACATTTGGCACTAGAGTTGGAATGCCTAGTTTGGAGAACAGCTGGTCAGCACCATACATTTTAATTTGAACAACTAATCATTAATAGGCTTTCCATAAGAATGCTACAGACTGTTAAATGTAAAACTGAGCCTAAAGGCCTCAGAGACTGTGACTCCTATGTCAGCTGTTTCTCAGCCTCAGCTCTTAAATTGCTTTAGAGGCCTAACCAATTCACCTCTCTTCTCTGAGGTACCAGGCTCAGTTTGAGAAAGAAAAGTTTCCCCTTTTCCCCTTAGGAGACTCTAATGGGAAGGGAGTGGGATGAAAGCCCATTTTAACCTTAGGATAAGTAGGGATGAATGATTCATAACTTTTCTTTAAGGATAGTCTTAGAAAGCTCTGGGCCTCCCAGTGTGGAGCTCTATAGACTGAGGCTGCCCACAAGCTCTTCTCCCCATCTTTCTTACTCACCTGATCTATAACACAACTCACTTATATTCCAGCAATTTGTTTGCCTTTTCCCCTAATCAGGTCATCAAGGGTATCCTCTAAGGTAGTCTTATAACCCCTGTAACCTTCATGGATTATACAGGCATATTTACATTTTTCCCATTAAATGTCAAGACTCAAGATATTTTAGAATAGCCACAATCCCAAGTTAAAAATGCTGCATCAAATGTTCAACTTAGGAGTAATAATTATAAAAAAGATACAGGGTTTGTCTTGCATTCCAGTCTTTTACTATGAGCACCGTTGAGTGTAAAGTGTTGTAGAAGTCACAGAAACCAGGGCCTCCCCCTCACATGAAATGCTAACCTAGCCTCTCTCCTCCCTTCCCCCATAGTCTTCTGGGACCACTTGTGCCTCCCATGACTAACAGGAATTTAGATTTGAAGATCAGCATTGTAGCCTGAGAACTATGGGGGTGTGCGTCCCTCTGCTCTCTGGTCAAACTAATTTGAAGTCTGAGTCGAAGGTCAGGAAATGTGGGTTCTTGTCCACTGGCTAGTCACGACTAATCTAGATTTAGTTTTTCTCATCTGAAAAAAGGGGTTAGTATCCTTTGCTTTTCCCTTTCCAGAATACAGCAGTTGTGTACAAACTTGGGGTGTGCTCTGCCTTCATTCTGCAGGTGGCCTTTTCTGTTCTTCAAAGTGAAGACAACTGTTGGGGAGGCCCCAGAGGAACCAACCACTGCATATCTGGCTGACACAAGCCACACATCCTTGTACCTGGTGAGGCTTTTGGGGAAGAAGGCTGGAGTGGGGAGGCTAAGATAGACTATGCTATACCTGAGGCCCCTCTCTCATTCACTATACAGGTGGGTTCTACTCTGAGTTTTGTCCCATGGCTCCCTTCAGAGGGACAAGGTCTCTGGAGCAGCCTGTCCCCTCCAGGGCTGGAGACTTTAGTGACACAACTCTGTGACATCCTGAGACCACGACTCCATCCCGGGTAAGAGAGGCTTTAGACCTTAGGTGAAGGATGGCTTTGAGTTGGAGTTGTGGGAGGGGTCAAGAATGTGGTAGGGTAGCTAGGTGGTGCAGTGGATAGGGTGCCAGGCCTAGAGTCAGGAAGACTCATTTCCCTGAGTTCAGATACTTAATAGATGTGTGACCCTAGGCAAGTCACTTCACCCTGTTTGCCTCAGTTTCCTCACCTGTAAAATGAGCTGGAGAAGGAAATGGCAAAGCACTCTGGTGTCTTTGCCAAGAAAGCCCCAAATGGGGCCACAAAGAGTCAGACACAGCTGACAAAAAGACTGAGCAACAGCAAGGATGTGGATTACCTTGGCCAGAATGTCTCAGATGACCAAAGGGTTCAGCAAGCCTTCCTGAAGCTGACCCAGCACAAAGCTGGGAGGATAAGCCCCTTGGCCTTTCTCCTGAAAAGGGGCAAATGAGAAACTTACTCTGAGGCACAGGCACTATTTCTATTACTGTTTTGAGGGAGACTTTACCTTTTACGTGTTCAAAGGGAAAAGTTTGAGAAAGCATAGGACAGACAGGGCCCAATTTAGCTTTTTCTGGTTGCAGGGGCTCTTTGTTGACAGGGACCAGCAGTGTCCTCCTGCGGGGGCCACCGGGCAGTGGGAAGACCACAGCCATCACTGCTGCCTGTGGCCGCCTTGGGCTGCACTTATTCAAGGTGAGGGTACCCACAGTCCTTTGGGTAAAGACGGTGCAAAGGGTAGCCGCTGCTGCCTATTCTGCTGCTATGGTGGGGCCTCACAGGGTGGACCTTCCAGGTAGAAGGGGCCTTCAAGGACTTGGTGACCAGCCTATGTAACATCACCGGTTTAGTGGAGTGGGGGGAGCATGAGGAATACTAGTCCCTTTTTTCTTGTTTGCATTGGAAAAATGCAACAGATGCCTGAAGTAGTCCTTAAGGCAGTCCTGTTTTTCACTGTGGGGCATCCCTTGCTTACAAGCCTATGTTTTTCCACAGGCAGACTGCTCAAGGCTGTGTGCAGACACTAGCGCAGCGGTGGAGAGCAAGCTTCGGGCCACTTTCTCCCGAGCTCAGCTTTGCCGCCCATCGGTCCTGCTGTTGAGAAGTGTGGAACTCCTGGGCTGGGAACGGGATGGGCTAGGCGAGGATGCCCATGTGGTAGCTGTGCTTCGACATCTTCTTCTGAATAAGGATCCCCTCATCAGGTATCCCCTCAGACCCACTATGGGAACCTGGGCCTGAGCTTTGGGGACTAGGCTAAAGGGTGACCATTCTCACCCCCACCCCTTCGCTGTCAATACATTTATCTGCCTCACTGCTGTTTGGCTACGGTCCTGTTTGTCAACACTGTGTGCTCGGTGCCCACTGTGTAGTGGGTATAGTGACATATTAACCATTATAGGGATATCCAGAGGAAGGAGGAGACTGTTACCACTTTGGGGAACCCTCAGTCTGTTTGGGGTGGGCTGGACCCAGGGCACTCACAAAATGTTCTCAACACAGTCCAACCTTCCCTGGTTCTGCCCCACTCCTCCTTTATACTAGCAGCAGTGTGTTTGGAGTGCTCACTCCTATCCTGAGCTCAGACCCCCTAGCACCTGCTTCTCTCATTCCACAGTTCGCTGCCTCTGCTGGTTGTTGCTACAACAAGCTGCCCCCAGAATGTGCCCCCTGATGTGCAGATAGCATTTCCTCACGAGTTGGAGGTCCCCATGCTGTCAGAGGAGCATCGGCTCAGCATCCTGCAGGCACTAACTGCCCGCCTCCCTTTGGGCCAGGAAGTGAATCTAGCCCAGTTGGCAAGAAGGAGTGCAGTGAGTGCCTGGGGTGGGGTGGGGGGTCAGGGGTTAAGGGGCACAGGACCTCACATCTTCCTTGGTAAGGCATTCGGTCCTGTAGCCCCATGTATGAGGTGGTACTTGCTTCTGAACTGAAATGGGAAAACTCTCAGGGCATGGATGGACACGAAGGCATGGAATCTCAGAATTGTGATTGTGTAGCCTCTAGATGAGGGGGGGCATTCTGGGATAGACTCTTCCACACTGAGGCAGGTCCAGTTAAGAAGCTCTAGATCCGCTGCTCCCCACGGCTCCTAATTCTGGTGACTGGAGCCAAGGAAAGTGTACTTAGTCATCTCCTTCACAGAGCATCTAGAAGGGGAAGTGGGAGGTGGGGGGGGGGGTGGAAGCAAGACATTCCACCTGCCTCCTACAGCTCTCTTGTCTTTGTTCTCATTCATACCTTCCCCAGGGCTTTGTGCTGGGTGATCTCTGTGCCTTGTTGGCCTACAGCAGCCGAGCAGCCTGCACCAGGATCCAGACGGGGTGAGGGGCAAAAAGAGTATGGGAAAGAGGAGGAGACAAGAAACTGGGAAGGTTAAGGAGAGAGGAGGGGCCTAAGACACTGAAGAGTGAGAGAGAGGCCCAAGGCCCTAGGAGTCCTGAGTCATACCTTTTCTCCCCTTCTCCATTTCCGTGTTCAGTGCGATGGCTGCCGGCAGCTTGAGCGAGGAAGATGAGGGGGAACTATGTACTGCTGGCTTTCCCATACTGGCAGAGGACTTCGGGGTGGCGCTAGAACAGCTACAGATGGCTCACTCTCAGGCCATTGGGGCCCCCAAGGTAGGGGCTCCAGACTTAAAGATGAAATTAGTTGTCTTTCACATGCAATCAGAATGCCTCCAATCTCCTAACATCCATCCTCTAGATCCCAGCAGTGTCCTGGCAGGATGTGGGAGGGTTGCAGGACGTGAAGAGAGAAATCCTGGAAACGATTCAGCTCCCTCTGGAGCATCCTGAGCTGCTGGACATGGGGCTGAGGCGCTCAGGCCTTTTGCTGTATGGCCCTCCAGGCACTGGAAAGACCCTCCTGGCCAAGGCTGTAGCTACCGAATGTAGCCTCACCTTCCTCAGGTAGGAATAAGGGACAGTAGAGCTGGTAGGGAGGAGAAGGGAAGACTCTAGGCTGGGGACTCGAATGGGCTAGGGCCAAGGAAGTGTTGGGGAAGCTAACTGCTCATGTTCCTCCTTCTTGCCAGTGTGAAAGGTCCTGAGCTCATCAATATGTAT
This sequence comes from Phalanger gymnotis, assembly GCA_028646595.1. NCBI lineage: Eukaryota > Metazoa > Chordata > Mammalia > Diprotodontia > Phalangeridae > Phalanger > Phalanger gymnotis. Next base: position 193,248,213 of record CM053627.1, read on the forward strand.
GTGGGCCAAAGTGAGGAGAACATTAGGGAAGGTAAGCGAGAGTCATAACTCCCACCCTGTTCTGTCTCTTTTCCTTCCAAGGCTGCTTCCTTCTAGTCCCTGTCCCCAAGCCAAGGATCCATTAGAGGGCAGTGTGATGAAGCACTGGACTTGCTCTGCCTCTAACTAGCTGTGCGACTTTGGACGAGTCACTTCCTCTCTGATCTTCACGTTCTTAGTCTGCCAAATAAGGGAGTTAAACTAGATCTCTGGAGGTTTCTTAAAAATTAAAAGTCTTTAATTCAGAAAATGTCCAGAAAATGAGGTTCTCAGGGGCAGGTTTAGTGAGTGGTTAAGCTGCAGGCCAATCCCCACCAAGCCTCCACTTGGGATTGGTTCTCCCAGTTTTCTAGCCTGTTGCTTTCCCTCCCTCTCATCCCCATTTCCTCCTTTCCAGTGTTCTCTAGGGCTAGAGCTGCTGCCCCATGCATCATTTTTTTTGATGAGTTGGATTCTTTGGCTCCAAGTCGGGGGCGAAGCGGAGACTCTGGTGGTGTGATGGACAGGTGGGTAATTCTGGACCAGGGAATGAAATTGACTTCATGGGAGTCATTGAGGATGGAGTAGCAGAACACACTGCTCCAGGATACTCAGAAGGATTAGGGCTGTCACGCTGTCAAGTTCTGGGACCACCAGTGGTCAGAGTTTAAAAGCAAAAGTCTTTCTCCCTTGGCTTCCTATAAAAGTAATCTGGTGAAGAATGGAGAGAGAGACTGCCGATCACACAGAAGATCAAGGAAGGGGGCTCAAGAGATTCCAAAAGGGGCTGGAGATGAGGAGTGATAGGATGAGAACGAGACTCCACGGACAAGGCCTGGAGATACGGAAGAGGAGTCAAATCTGAAGAGTGGGGAAGGGTTCTGCACTGGGTTGCTCTCTGCCTCTGCCTTTCCCCCATCTCATTCTCTATCTTTAACCCATACAGGGTAGTCTCCCAGCTCCTAGCCGAGCTTGATGGGCTTCACAGCAGCCAAGAAGTATTTGTAATTGGAGCTACCAACAGGCCTGATCTCCTAGATGCTGCACTGTTGCGGCCGGGCAGGTTCGTCACTGTCCCTTAACCATCTGTCTCTCTGAGAAACTGATCTACTCCAATTAACTCCTCGTTTCCCATGATCATCTTGTTCTGCACTTCCTCTTAGGGCCAGGCTTACCTAGCATTGGTGTCAGCTGCCCAGTGGGCAATGCCCACAGCCCACTAAGCTTGGGCCTGGCCCACGGGGTTGGGGAATATAATTGCACCTGTTCGGTTGGGTTCCAAGGATTTACTAGCCGAATGCTCTACCCTGACCATTGCTCTCTCTGAAGGTTTGACAAGCTGGTGTTTGTGGGGCCGAGTGAAGATCGGGTTTCCCAGCTTCGGATTCTAAGTGCCATCACACGAAGGTATAGCCTGGGGATGTGGGATGGTTAGGGTTAGTGCCTGGGTGAGCCATTTCAGTATCGGTGTAATGGAAAGTGTTCCAGATTTGGCATTAAAGGACCTGGTTTTGGATTCTACTCTACTCTTTAATGCTGGTCAGTGATGTTCCAGCCAAGGGTTAATTACAGAGAAAGAATGCTTTCTAAAACCATGACCATCCTCTCACCACCAACCCTCTGCTTCCCCATTCCAGGTTCAAGCTTGAGCCTTCTGTGAACCTGATGAGTGTCCTGGACCAATGCCCAGCCCAGCTGACTGGCGCTGATTTGTATTCCCTCTGTACTGATGCAATGACAGCAGCGCTTAAGAGAAGGGTCCAGGACATTGAAGATGGTGAGGACAGGATCTCCCCCACCCCTAGGCTTAGTGGGATTGAGGGAAAAGCCCACCAGGCAGGCTAAACCACAGCCTCAGAGTCCTACCCATGAGCCTCAGTAGGCAGAAGTGGCCATGGAAGATACCAAGGTCAGAAAACGGGAGTCACTAGATATGGACCAAAAGAAAGATGGCCAAGTCACCCATTTTGAGGCTAAAAGTCCTAAAGAGCCTGCAGCTGCCATTCTGGGGCTCCATTGTGCCCGTAGACTGGAGGATGAGATGACCTTTTGGAGGCCCTGTTTAACTAGAAGACAGCAGTTCCTCATGCTTCAGATAGAAGAGTTGGAGTACTTCCTCTATTTTCAGGTCCTGTTTAGGCCTTAGTCTAGGAAGCTCTCTCCATGTTTCTCTGTATCTTGAGTTTCTGATATTGGCCTAGAGCTCCAAGGGCAGCTGAAATTCTAGTCCTTTCTACCTTCCTTCCCCTCTGTTAGCTGTAGTTAAGAGGGAGAGCAAGACTTCTTTCCTTGACTTCCCTTCTATTTCTCCTCCCCCACCCCTAGGACTGGAGCCAGCTAATTCAGCACTACTTCTTACCATGGAAGACTTGGTCCAGGCTGCTGCCCGGCTACAGCCATCTGTCTCTGAGCAGGAGCTACTCCGTTACAAGCGCATCCAGCGCAAATTCGCGGCCTGCTAGGATCACTTTGGGCTGCACCCCTAGCCATACCCTCTCCACCAGCCCTGGAACAACATCGGTGACCAGTTGAAGTGGGCAGTGCAAATCAGTCTTCTTCAGGCCACCTAACCTGGAGAAGCTTCCCTGCCCAGCTCTGTCGCCTTGTTGTGGAGAGTATTGTCACCTAAGGGTGTGAAGACCAAATGCCAAAGCAGAGGTCTAACTAAGAGGTCAGGGCTGCAGGGACCTGGGTAGGTGGGGGCGGGGAGGGGGGAGGGTGGTAGGACCTGACAGAAAATCCTACTGTCCCAAGTTCATCCTTTATAGTGTTTCCCCAGTTTTGGAGTTTGAGGTCAGATCCTGCCCCCAAACATTACTGTTAAATGACCAATCATCACATCTGAGGCCTGGGTGAAGCATTCCTTGCCCAGTTTCTGGTCAGAAACTATAGGTGTAAGATGAGACCTGTAGTTTCAGATGTGGCCTATGTGTTTTGTTGCTTCGGAGAGTTCTTTGGAGAAAAAGTCAGTGGGAAGTGACAGTGATAGTTTTTTTTTTTAAATATCAGTAAAACATTTAAAAGACCTGTGCTTGGCCAAGGGGGATAGGCACAGAGAAAAGGTAGAGGAAGAGTCCTGGGGACTCAGCCCTAAGGCTAGAAATGGTATTCATTATCACCATCTATTCTTTACTATTCCAGCCAAAAATAAAAGCGTGTGCTGCCCTCTTCTGGTTTTGTAGGGGTGAGGCAGGAGCTCAGGGACCCAAAGACCCTGGGAAATTGGGACCAATGGATTAGTCAAGAATCAGAGGTGACAATAGGGATCATAGAATTAATAGCTGAAAGAAACCTGAGAAATCTTGTCCAGCCTCCTCACTTTACAGATGAGATGAGGAAACCAAGTCCTCAAAAAAAGTTAAGCAACTTGTCCAAAGTCCCATGCCAAGATTCAAACCCCACACTGATTATTGCCAAGGCTCTCTTCTCTGTCCAGGGAGCAGGGTGGGATGCAAACTTTGAGGGTCTGGAGTGCTCTGGATACAGAGAGGGGTTGGTGAGGGGACAGTCGAAAGATGTCTTAGTGGCCTAAGGGAAGGGCAGGGTTTCTCAACACACAAACATAGAAACAGAAAGGGCACTAATTCTGTATTATTTGTCCCCAAACCAAAGGCGAGGCCCAAGGCACATCCTCTCCTCGGGACTTCACATGCCTCCATTCCAGACTTTCCTTTGTAGGTTGATCTTGTTTATCAGAAGGACTCTGGTGGGTTTATGAAGTGCTTTGGTGGTGGTTCAGCCAGTCTTCTTCAGCACGTGGATAAAGTAGCAAGGTACAGAGGATTGGCCAGGCTTGTAAGGTTTGAAGTCTCCAAGGACATTGTGCTGGCACTGCCCCTGGAAGGCTTCCTGGAGAAGCTCTGTGAAGGGCGTCAGGCAGTGAGGATAGTACGAGAGACGGAACTTACTGCAACAGGACCAAAGGTGTAGACAGGCATGAGAAGCCAGAGAGAGAACAGATTGGAGAGCATAGGGGCAAAGGACGTGAATGGGGATTCCTCAATAGGCTTTCAGGTTAGGCCCAAAAATTGCCTAGAAACATCGGGGGAAGATAAATTAGAGGAACATGTTCAGGACTGGGGGAGCCCAGGCTTCCAACTTCACCCTCCCCCTCCTCTGAAAGAAGCCTGTGTACCTCAAGCCACAGTTGCCATCCTGCCCAGCACCAGGTACTTGGACAGTATAATCCAGGGTTACCATGTGAGCCTTGTTGTTCACAGTCAACACTGATGTAGTGATGTCCTTCGTGAGGTCACTCTGTGGATGGCAGAAGAGGGAGCTATCAGTGACCCCCAAGCCAAGGCCTCCTTGGGCTCACTCTTCTAAAAGCCTTGACCTTGTTTATAGGTTCTTTTGTAGAAATTCTTATAAATTACTTCCTTCCTCTGTATTTGCTCTCTCCATTTCCTAGTACTCTACTGCCTGCCTCAAAAGGATCCTCTTATGTTCAATCCCAATTGATGCCCTCACAGGTGTCCCCCAAAACTATCCTGGGCCCTTATGATCTCTTTTGGTGGTTTCTTTGCTCCCATGGGCTCCATTTTTATCTCTGCAGCTAATTCAAACACTGGTTGTGTGACACTGAAGTCACCTCTCTGTGGCTCAGTTTGTTCATCTATAAAATGAAGGGGTTGGATTTGATGGCCTCTCACATCCCTTCTAGCTCTAAATCTCATTCTGTGACTCCCAGATTTGCGTATCCATTTTTAGTCTGCCATCTTTTAGATGGCAACCATCTTTTAGATATCTTGAAATGTATGTGCCACAAGCATATCAAACAGCATGTCTAAAACAAAACTTGCTCCCTAAGCCTCCCCCTTTTCTAGACTCCCTTATTAGTCTTTTTTTTTTTTTGGATGGGGGAAGGCAAGGCAATTGGGGTTAAGTGATTTGCCCAAGGTCACACATCTAGTAAGTGTCAAGTGTCTGAGGCCGGATTTGAACTCAGGTCCTCCTGACTCCAAGGCTCTATTTGCTGTGCCATCTAGCTGCCCCTCCCTTCTGTTATCCACCAGGTCAACCAAGCTCACAGCCTTGAGGTCATCCTCAGTTCTTCCCTCTCACCCCATAATGTCCAATCTGTTACATCTTGTTGTTTCTACCTTCACCACATCTCTTGTATACGTCCCTTTTCCACACAGCCATGACCCTAGTCCAGGACCACATCACCCATGACTGAATTATTGCAGTATCCTGGTTCATCTTCCTGCCTCATCTCTCCATTCAGCTGCCAAAATGATTCCTTTAAAAGTATGGTACTGACCATGTTATCCACCTGCTTTGTGGGCACCAGTGGTTCCCAGTTATCTCCAGTATCAAATATAAAGTTCTGTGGCAGCTAGGTGGTGAAGTGGATGGAGTGCCCATCCCTGAGTCAGGAGGACCTGAATTCAAATCCAGCCTTACATTTACTAGCTGTTGACCCTAGACAAGTCACTGAACCCTGATCGCCTCAAAAAAAAATTCTCAGCAGCTAGGTGGCGCAGTGAGTATAGCACTGGCCCTGGAGTCAGAAGGACCTGAGTTCAAATCCAGCCTCAGACACTTGACACTTACTAGATGTGTGACCTTGAGCAAGTCACTTAACCCCAATTGTCCTGCCAAAAAAACCAAAACAGAAAAAAAGTTCTCTAATTGGCACATAAAGGACTTCATACCCCAGCCCCTTCCTACTTTCCCACTCATACCTTACCCCTCAACAAATTCTGCAGCTCAGCCTGCTGACTCATAGATCCTCGATACAACACACACTCTCTGGCTGGCCCCTTCACCTTAACCTCTTAGCTTCCCTCAAGACAGCTCAAATCCCACCTTCTGCCAGAGGCCTTTCCCATTCCTCAGGTGCTAGTGCCTTCCTCTCTCAGATTACCTTCTGTCAGCTTGGTATGTGTCTCGTCTGTACCTAATTACCCACAAGAATGTGAGCTTCTCGAGAGCGGGACTGGCCTTTCCTTTCGTCATGTCCTCCGTGTTTAGCACAGTGCTTGGCACATTCAATAAATGTCTGTAACTGTTCCTATGCTTTTGCTCCTTTTGTACTACCTTCTATGATTTTTGCTGCTCAACACCCATCCACTTCTCCCCTCCCAGGAACCACACCTTGTAGTAGATGTTCTTGCCAGGTGGGGCACAGCCCGTGCTGAGTATGTGGTCATAGTTTCGGTGGTCAATAACCAGTAAGCCTCCAGGCCGCACCATACCTGCAATGTTCTTCAAGGCCAATTTATGCTCGCTCTGGTCACCTGAGCTCAGAACAAGGGGCAAAAGAGATTCTCAGTTCTACAGCTCCTTCCTCTCTTCCCTGACCCAGCCTTACTGGCCCTTTGGGCTCAGGACAGGAATGAGGAATGGGAATTTTTGCCTGGGAAGAAGAGGAATGTGTGTGTGTGTGTATCTGGATCATGGGAGAGAGAACATAATAAAGGGGATGGCCGTAGAACTTGGGGGTCAAGGGAGCAATCGGTAATTTGGAGAGGGACTAATAATTGGGGAGGTGGCCTTAGGAAGGAAAGCTATAACCCCATTTCTCACCTTTGCAGTCTGGCAAGTGGGCAAAACTATTCCCTAGGCAGATAACAGCATCAAAGCCTCCCCCTGCTGGCAGGGGCACATCCTTTTTCAGGGTCAGCCAGTTGGCCTCTTCAATGACTGAGGGAATAGAGGAATAGAGAAGAAGAGGACACCATTTCCATGGGAACCAGAAATGCTCCATATCCCACCTTGGCCAACAAACCTAAACCACAGGCTTTCCCTGTAGTCCCAAAGAGGCCAGCTGCCACATGGGCTCCTTTTTTTTTTTGGAGGGGGGACTAAAGGAATAAGGCATAGTTGTATCGGAACTCTCCCTGGCTGTTTTTAAAATTGCAGTGTAAACACACCCAGAATCTGGCAAACGACCGGAATCTGGATCTGGTTTACTGTTTTGTTGCTTGTCTAGACCTATGAAAGTGTTGGAGAAAATGCTAACTGATTAAACCTAAAGGGCTTGCAGCGTAAGCTCCTGGAGCTTATTAAACATTAGCACACCCCTGAACTAAGGTAACTATTTGAGGACAAAAGCAGAGTGACCCCACAGGGAGGGGCGGGGCGGGGAAGAGCCAGGAAGGAGGGATCTGAGGGAGATCAGTTATGGCTGCTGAGCTCCCTTGGTCCATCCAAGTGGAGTACAAGGAAAGGGTCCAGCAGAACTGGAAGAGCAGTTACACGGTCACCCCTTTGGTTCCCATCCTCAGACACTGCCGTCTGTTTCCTCCTGCTATTTAAGGCAATTCCTTTGGGGGGAGTCAGAGAGAGAGCTACTTTGCCACGGAAAGAGGGGAACAATCACCATCCCCTTCATTGTTTCCTCCACCCCAGGGTCCAGGTCTCCTTACCCACCTCCCCCTTCCCTGCTGGTTCTCATAGGCCGGTCACACCTGCAGGAAGCAGGGAGCTGTCCTCCGCGCCATAAGAGGCTGCCTGACCCGCTGGGCTTTAGTCCTTACATCTGACCATCCCTGGTCCAACGGGACAAGAATACTACCTTCTTACATCTGGATAGCACTTTCCACGTCATTGTTCTCTCCTTCAGTCCCTCTAACAGCCTTATGAGACATGCAGGGTGGTGATTTGTAGTGACATTTGGCAGATGAGGAGACTGAAGCTCAAGAAGCCTGACAGATTTATCCCAATGTCAGAGCTGAGTAAATGGCAGCTGGAAGATTAAAAGCAAATCACCCTGATGCCCAGCCCCATGCCACCAAAGCAGGGAGAAGAGGCAGGACCGAGTTTAGGGACCCAAACCTCAGAGGAAATGAGGAGGGCTGGAGAAGAATTGAGGGCTAAGGGCAAGGGACATCCCTGTGGTTCACCTCAAGAAGACGTGGCTTTGAAGCCAGCCATGGAAAGAGACACTAAGCCCTTAGGTGCCTGACCTTAAGAGACGAGCCCCTGAAGAGAAGCTGCAGTGAGGAGAAAAATAGAAACCAAATCAGAACAAAATTAAAGCATGAATTAGGAGCAGAAAAGATAGAGAATAGGAAGAAGCCAAAAATACCTCCTTGCAGACTCTGAATGTTAATAGCTAGAAGGAAAGTTAGATCATCTGGTCACAGAATTTGGGGTTAGAGGTGGCAGGGATCTTAGAGGCCATCAATGAGGACCTACCCTCTCATTTTACAGGGAGGAAAGTGAGGCACAGAAAGGTTCAGGGGTGGGGAACCTGTGGCCTCGAGGTCACACATGGCCTTCTAGATCCTTGGGTGCAAGTTTTACAGAACAAATCCTGTTTTGAAGGGGATTTGTTCTGTGAAGTTTGGATTCAGTCAAAGGGCTGCACTTGAGGACCTGGAGGGCCACACGTGGCCTCAAGGCCGCAGGTTCACCAGCCCTGGGTGATATTCAGGGTCAGATACCTAGTAAGAGCCTGAAGCAGGATTCCAAACCCAGTCTTCCTCACCAAATCCACCACACCCACCTAGCTGCTCTGCCATTCTACCTTTTCCCACACCATTTTACACAGAAGAAACTAAAGCCCAGATATGAAGTGACTTGCTCCAAATCACACAGTGAGGAATGGCAGCACCAGGACCAGAACTCAGGTCCTCTGACACCTAGTTCAGGATGCCGGTTCTCTGCACGGCCCCTCTATTCCCATGCCAAGATCTTCACCCGGTCCCACATACCCCACTTGTCAAAGGCTTCCTCATGACGACGGTTCCATCGCTCTTTCAGGGCATACTTGAGCATCTTGTCACTGGCATCCACACTGGTCACTTTGAAGCCCTCTTCCACTAGCATGATGGAGTCCACTCTGTGCCAGGTCCAGCAGGCAATGACAGGATAGGGGGGGAAGGGGGAAAGGGAAGGGAAGATGGGTCAGAGAAGATGGGGAGAATGAGGACAAGATGGATTAGAAGGGAAAAGGCTAGAGGGAGAGGAAAAAGGGTAGAGAGGAATGGTGGAGACACGCAGGGTTTAGGAAGAGTAGGGATAGAAATGACATGTTTGGAATGGGGGCTGAGGGTTAAAGGAGGAACCGGGGACTAGGGAGAACAGAACGAGGAACCCAATACTTGTGAATGCATTACCCCTGACACCTCCCCCCACACACATATCCACACTTTTGACTCACCGAAATCAAAAAACCTCAGAATTGTAAAGGAAACCAGAAGTCATCCAGTTCAACCTATACCCAAAGCATGCCTCCCCTCCATAGCAACTCCAATGAGTGATCATCTTGGACAACATTTCCAAGAACTCAAATGACTTCCTTTCGCACAACCACCAGAGAGACAGCCCATTTTCTTTTGGAAAGATCCTTTGATACCTTCCTAGTCTGTTTCCCACCATGCCCTCACTTCTAGCTCACCCCATTTCCCTCTTATGTGCACCCCTACAATTCATGCCTATCTCACATACATCCATGTCCATTTTTGCCACCCCCCACTCCGTTTTTCCCTGTTCCCATTCCCAGAGATATCTTCCAGTTAGAGATCTACCTAATTTCTGGTGACTCTGCCTGGGCAGGTTACCTGCTTTTTCCACCTAGTTCCCCAGAAGCTAGGATGCCTCAGGAGCATTCTGGCCTGGACTGTCCTCCAGGCCTTTTTGCCTAATAGCTCTGTAGCCCTGGTGTCCACCCCTACCTCCTGTCCTGTCCTCCCCCCAGCTTTACCCAGTGCCACAAGCCACGTCGAGCACATGTTGGCAGCCGTGTTGATGCAGCAGCCCCAGGAGCCAGGCCTTGTACTCAGCTGTACGGCTTCGGGTGTCACCTATGTACAGCTGCCAGACCCGGGCTGCTTCTCCATCAGCATATTGATCTGGGAGTCCCTCGGCTGCCACTCCCAGGGAGCGGGTCCGATATATACTGTCTACCATCCTCAGTTCCACCTGGCACCTCAGCCACCTGCCAAAATACTTATAAGGCTGTCCTGGCTCTTTCTGCCCAGCCTCCCTAACCTGTCCAATAGCAGGTAAGATCCAGGACACGCCCGTCTGCTCCAGAGCCGAGAACCAGCTGTTTCTGACCTCCCAGACCCTGTGAACAGCTTTCCTTCTACCCCACCTCCCTAACCCCAAGCAAGAGAGCGGCATGTCATGTGGGAGATCTTCAACTCGATCCCAGGTATCCAAGGGGAAAAGAAACAGCTCACCCTGGGCTTCTGGGAACCAAGGATGGGATAAGGAAAGGCAAACAAGTAACTTCAGCTAGGAGGGATCAGGCTGTGTGTGTCAGGGGGTAACTTTATGCCCTTCATGTCTTTGTCCACTTACGCATCAGGCATGAAGCAGGAACACAGATAAGAGATTGGGGGGTGGGGAATGTATTAATGAACCAGGGTTAGGTCAGATCATAACATGCTATCTCCAATTCACCTCACCTCCCCCCGCCCCCGCCCCCGCCCCCGCCCATATACTCCTATACTTAGAAGTAGCTATTATGAAAAGCAATTAGCCCAATTCCTTCTAACACAACAAACCAGCTTCTAGCTTCTGACTTTTCCAGAGCATTGGTGAGCTGGCCCAAGACAGTAGGGTCTACAGGAGTGAGCTGGGCTGGAGATGGGAGCAGGGAGGGCTGGCGTGGAACCAGCCTATCATCTTTAGAACACTGGACTTGGAGTAAGCAGAACTGGCTTCAACAGTTTGAAAAATCTGGTGGAGCCCCTCAATCCCTCCCACAATCTTTGCGTGTACATCTCCATCTTGCCTCTATGAAGAAGCTGATTCAAAATCTGACCCGCTTGTGAAAACAGACTTCACAAAGGGTGGGATTTCCTAAGATGACCCATTATGGTGAATCCCTAACAAACTTTGTCTTTTCCTTGGCTGAAAAAGAAAAAAATAAAAATTTGGTGGGAGATGCCAAACTGGGTGGGGTAGGCAGGGGCAATGGAGCTCAAATGCTTAGTAGGCAAGGGTGGCAGGGCTTGCAAGACACAGAACCACCATTGTGTTACCAGGTCTTCCAAAGATCCCAGGATGTGGAGGGGAGGCAGGGCAGGGGTCAGAGAACATATTACACACATGGGAGGAGAAAGGGCGCCTGCCTGCTTAAACACTAGAGGAACAACAGTGATAGCCTGGCTGTGGATGGGAAAGGTTCAGGGTCAGATTGGAGTCAAACTCCTTGCTATTACACAGGATTGGACAGCCTAGCTGCCACCCCAAAAAGAGACCAAACCTCTGCCTAAGAAATCAACGAATACAGAGGGATGGGCTCTCTCTCTGAAGCTTTTGTGTAGGACAGTCCTATCTAGCAAAACTTTCAGAGGAAAGGTATCAGATGTTGGCAAGAGAAACAAGCTGAGGGGCAAGGATGTGACCTGCTTTACCTTGTGCCCAGCCTGTCCCCTCCCTACTTTACCCTCAATTCTGTTCCAAGTGTCAGCCCTGGGTATCGAGGTCCAGAAGAGAGAAGCTCCACCCCGATGGGGAAAGAGCCAGTTCTGGTCACTTTGGGTCCCACCGGGGGGTGGGGGCAGGGTAGAAGTAATCTTTCAGGGCTAGGTTCTGCTTTTCCACAATCTGTGGCAGGAAGAACGTCCAGGCCAGAGAAGACAAAAAACTTGCATTTCTCAAGCCCAAGGCTGCCTTAACTCCTCCTCCAAGGGGGAGAGGGACCTCAGATCACAAATCCACTCTACCATAGCCAGAGGCCTCTTAGCAATGAACTGTGGGCCTGGACTTAGGCTGGATGGTAACAAGACAAACTAAGGTCATTTTGAGCTCTAAATCTTAGAATGGAACTACTGCAGCAAGCCATTCAGTATTCCTCATCTTAAATGATGGCTGCTTCCTTTTTAAAGGGGAGGTGTGGGAGAAGAAATCAAACCAGTTCCACAGCAACTGTACCCTGCACCGTTAGTGCCCGGTGTTGGAGGCCCTGGGCCTAGCTGCTCCTGGTCCTGCCTTCAGGACTAGCAGGGGAGGGACAAAAAGGGCCCCATTCGCCTCCCCTAACTTCAGAGGGCATCACGTAAGGAGCAGGTGTTGGCTCGGATGGGGGAAGCGGAGGAGAGGGAGTCCTACATGGCATATTCAAAAGGAACAGAAAAAAAAATGGGGGAGAGTGGAGGGGCAGGGAACAAAGTTCAACGGCAAGAGGCAGCCCCGAGGAGGGGAAGCAGTAAACACATTACACAAAACTGGGAATCACAAAGAAGGGACCAGGGGGCAGAACTGGGGTGAACAGCTTAATAAAGGCTGTCCCGTGGAGGTGACCAGGCAGAAGGAGCCTGGTGCCAGGGGTTGGGAAGACTAACAAATTCTAGAGCAAAAAAAGAAAGGACTCCAGGGAGTATAGTGGGAAGAAAGGCAGCTGTCCTTTTGACTATTACTCTAAACAGGGGTGTTTAAAAATGTCCTTGTTGTAGTCACTTTTCAAGGTCCAGCTCAATCAGGGTAGGGGCTGATGTGAAGCTGAAGGTGGATGATGAAAACCTCCATCCTACTAGGTTAAAAGAGGGTCACCGGAGCCCTCCTCCCCCGTGCCTACTCCCAGCATTCTCTCCCTTCCCCTCCCCCTGCCCCCCATGCACAATCTCCCCACCACTCAGGCTTCTAGGATTCCCCTTTGCTTTTGCTCTTCCAGATCAGCTTTCAAGAACATCCCAGAATAAGTGGGAAATCAAGGGCCAAAAAGGGTTCACTACCCTTTGTGCCATCCTTATGCCAAGTCCCATGAATTCTGGGTAGAAGAATGGGAGGAAAGCCAGTTGAGAGGCATAGAAAGGGGGGATGAGACACTGAGTAAAAAGGCCAAATATTTTTTACTCTGCACATTGTGCAGTAAAATGGGTGGGGAAGGGTAGAGGCTGGATGTCACATGGCTGTGGAGGGCTAGAGCCCTGGGGAAGACAGCCTTGACCAAGACTCGGGTGAGGAAGGCCTTCCTTGTAGGACTGGGGCCAGGAGACAGGCGTTTTTGATACGGGGAAGTGGTGTTGCTCAACCACCCCCACTGGAAGAAGGTGGGGGTGCACCCATGGGACAATGAGGGATGGAGTCCTCCCTGAGGGCTCAGCAATGCTCAGACCCATCCCTCGAAGGTTTACGATGCAGTTTTTAGCTCTGGGACCACCACATAGCTCTTCTTCCAAGCCCAGGGGAGAAGCGGCTGCCAGGAAAGGAAAAGGAAGGGCAGGTTCTGTAATCCTCATCAAGACAAGGGCACAGCAGGGGCAGCAGTGAACCCCCAGAGTCAGGGAGTCCAACCTTGTCTGCCAGAGGCACAAGAGAAAACAGAGTCTCCCTCCCTCAGCCAAGGGCTTCCCTGTGCACCCCCAGACAGCAGATGGGGTGCTTGGTTGGATTCTACAGTTCATCGGTGGGGCTGTGTGTGAGAGGGGTGGCTTTCTGGACACCCTCATCCTCCTCGGGCTGAGGGTCCTCATCTAGGCTTCTCGGATCCTTCCTCTGCTTGCTGTTCTTCTTGGACGTCTTGCCTTTGCCCCCCTTTTTCTTGGCCTTCTTCCCACCCAGGGCTGCTGTGTCCCCTTTCTTGCTGATCCACTGTTCAGTCAGGCA
>CM053627.1:193261842-193271961 GCA_028646595.1 Phalanger gymnotis
CCAGCAACAACCAGGAGAGCTAATGTGCCACGTACCCGACGGGCAGGGCAGGTGGGGCCCATCGCTGGCTGGGGCCTACTGTACTAAGGCTTAAGGAAGGACCCTGTGGAAAGGCAGCAAGCACAGGGATATGAGGGACAGTGAGCATACTTCAGACGTCAGAAGTGGGCTCGAATCCCAGCTCCAATGTTTGTTAGCTGTGTGATGCTGGGCAATTTACTTAACCTCTCTAAGCCTCAGTTTATTTATAAAATGGGGAAAACAATACTTCTGTGAATTAAATATTCAGATTAACTGTGATTTGAGAGCATGATTCAAAACCTGATCCTCATCATGCTATTGACCTCGTGCTTGGGAGGTGATGCTCTGATATGTGGAACAGGACACATTCTTAGACATAGCCAACACATCCATGTTTGGACAGATTTTGCTTGACCATGCTTACTTGTTACAAGAATTTTGTTTTAGTTTTGTTTTGTTTTTCCAGTGGGAGGAGGGGCAGCACAGAGTTGAAAAAGTGAATTTTTGATAAATGAAAAAAAAAACCCACAAAAATTGAATTTAAAAAAAATATTTTTACTCTCTACCTTACTGGATAGTGAGAAAGGCATTTTGCAAAGAATAATGTATAATGTAAGCCCCTTAAAGGCCGCAATTGTTTTTCATTTTTGTCTTTGTATCCTTAGTACAGTGTCTTACATGTAGTAAAAGGCACTGAATACATACTTGCTGGATGAACAAAAAAGTGCCACATAAATGCAAGCTCTGATGGTTTTACCTTGGCCCTTTGTCTCTGATGCCCACTACCCGACAGCCTAGACACACATGCTTTGCCTGGGCCACAAGTTAAACCCATTTGGTATCTACTTTGTAAACATTCTGAATCTTTTTCAAAGCCATGTGGAACTGCAGCCTCCCCAAATAATCAGCCCCCAACCAAGGACAAGATCTGTATTATCTGAGATCCCCACCCCCACCCCTACTTTCCCAGGGTTCACCAAACCTAGTATTCCACTGGGGCAACTGACCTGAGTCTCCCCACACCCCCAGCCCCAGCTCATACTCACTTGTATCTTTCCCCTTTAGCACATGATTGGCGCAAAGAAAGGAGGTTAGGTCCTCTTCTTGGTGGTTCCGATACCAGTCCTCAATCACTTCCTCAAATTCCTCCACCAGCACATCGCACTAAGGTAGAAGCCACACACACAAAGGTACACAAAACATAGAATGTCACACCTAGAAGCGTCCTCAGAAATCAGCTAGTCCGATTTCTTCATTTTTATAAAGACGGAAACCAAGGCCTATCTGAGAGACTCAGGAAGGAATTATACATTATAAGCCAATACCTCTACCAAATCCACTTGAAATCTGTCAGCAGGGCCATATTAAGGTATTTTCTAGGGAGACTCATGCTTCAAATCAATATGGCTCCCTGCTCCTGATGTGGAAGAGGGCCTAAAACGGTACAGGTGGCACCAAGGGTCATTAGGACTTGAGAACTCATGCCCTGTCTTTTCCCCAGGACACAGACCAAGTTCATCTCCTGGGTACCATCGTGCTGTGATCGATGCTATGATCAAATTTAATAATCCAATTCCATATTTATTTGGTTTTGTGTGCAGTGCACTGTGCTAGGTTCTTGGAGAGATACAAAAACTAAAGGGAGTGGAGGAATCATGCACAAATAAGTAGGTAGTGAAGTGAAAAAAGGAGAAATACAAACAAAATCCTCTGAAAAGTTGCAGAAGAGGAGGGAATGATGCTGAGAATAGGTGAGGGAGTTCCCTGGGCACATACCTGCTTCTTGAGGTCAGCTACCTCAGCCGAAGTCTCATTCCACAGTTCATAGGGAATGTCCATCACCACCTTCACCCCCTTGTGGACTAGGTTGTGGAGTGTTTCAAAAGTCTCAGACATGCCCTAAGAAGAAACATAAGTGTATCTGCCCACCTGCCCTTCTCAATCCCTGAAGGTGCCAGAAAAGAGCTACCAGCTCAAGGTAAAGACATTTTTATGTCAAGCTGCAGGGACCACAAAAATCACAGCACCTCAGAGTTGCTGGGGACTCTGAGAGCATCTAATCCGGCACAGGCCTTAACAGGAACCCCTCAGCAGCAATGCCAACAGGGCCTTTCACATTCAACCTCTGCTTCCTCTCTATCTTGCTGCTGGCCTTGACATCAGCCTTCCTCCTGGGCTCCTGCTCAGCGGTCGTGAGTTCTTACCCTTATCTTCACTCTCTAGCCTCAACCCAAACCCCTCACTCAAAGGCTGCCCTAACCCTCTTGCTGATATTTCCTCAGTGTCCCCTTTCTCACTTGAGAAGGCTCTAAAAGTCTGGAAGCTAGCATAATCTCCCACCACCAATAGGTAGCTCTGACCATTTCTGCCACTGCGGCTTCAGGGATCCTGATCAGCACTGTCAGGCCCTTGGGAATATCCCTAATGCCAGTCAGTGAGAAGAACACAAACCTTGTCTATGAAAGGTGGGGTTGAGAGGGTTAAACAGAGAGTACAAATAGAAACTGATAAAGAGCAGGCAGGCGCCAGCTTCAGGAAATAAGACCTCCCAAGGCTTGCACTTCAAATCATACCCACACTGATACACACACACACACACAAATACACACACAAACACTCAAGGGGGAGTGAAGGGCATGATACCGACCTTAGCAAACCGGTTGCTGCCACTCCTTTCCTTATGCAAGCTATAGTCCAGAAGTCTCTTGCAGATGGTCTCAGTTACTTCAATTAACCGAAGATCCCTGAAGAAATGCCAACACAAAGGGTACTGATCTCCCCACCCACTTCCAGCTGCTGCCACAAGAGGCCTTAGAGAGACCATCTAGTCAAACCCTCTCCTTTCACAGATAAGGAATCTGAGGCCCACAGAAGGGAAATCACTTGTTCAAGGTTAAACAACTGGTTAGTGGCAGAACCGAACCAAAACTCAACTCTCTGGACTTCTTAGTCAATGTTCTTTCCATTCCATCACATGGCCTCATGTGCCACTGTTTTCTCCTGAGAGATGGGAAGGGGTCAGAGAGAAAGCTCCAAGCCCCCGTCATGGTCATCTCCATGAATAGACAAAGGCAGGTTTGCGGACCACGGCTCACTTACGATTTGGTATATTTGACTCTGGAGGCTTTCTGGTCTAGGATGCCATAGCCAGTGTCGATCACTTCCTTTGTCTTTCCCGTCTCTTCAAAAGCTGACTTCAGTTCCACGGCTACATACTTGCACACTAGGAGAATGAGGCAGAGTGCAAGTGGGTGAATGGATGCCACTCCCCAGCTACAGCAAACCGGAGACTCTTCCCTCCCCACCACTCCTAGAAACAAGCTGACTCCTCCGACCATTCAAAGGGAGCTGGTTCTAGACTCTCAGATGGAGTATATCACATACTCATGCTTTGACCCACATTCCAAGTTCCCTTCAGCACCTACCTAATATTTCTTGTCATTTCCCTGCTCCACTCAAGCAAATTTGTTGCCTGTCTTCCACATCTGTTCATGCCAACTTCTTTTTGATGAAAACATCATTCCCCCAGCCTAGAACACCCTTCTTGCACATGCTACCCAATCCACATTCAGTATCTTCTTCAAAATCCCTAGGAAACCCTTTCTTGAGATTAACCTATCTAATGCTCACCTGTCATTATATCAATTACCAAAATGATTTTCTTAAAGTACAGACGTGACCATGTCACTCCCCTTCTCAATCACCTCCAAGCTCAAACGACTGTGCTCGGCATTTAAAGCTCTTTATAATCTATGCCTCTTCTTACCTTTCCTGCCTTAGTACATATTATTCCCCTCCATGAATTCTATAGTCCAGTCATACCAGCCTCCTTGCTGTCCCTCTTATAAGACATGCCATTTCTCATCTCTATGCCCTGACACTCGGCTGTTCCAGGGGAGAACGTTCCTGGAATGTTCTTGTGCCAGAATCATTCCCATCCTTACCCTCTTCTCGTGAGACCCCTGGTTTCTTCCAAAACTCAACTTCAGTGCCACCTTATTCCAGAAGCCCTTTCTTGTCCTCCTGGCTGCTGCTGCTTCCTCATTATACCTAGTGCCTGTTTTACACTTAGCTATATATGTACATGCTGCTTTCCCCATTTGAATGGCAGGTCCTAGAGGGTGGAGGAGGTTTTGCCTTTTTTTTCTCCTCTTTTTTCTTCATCCCCAGTGCCTAGCATCCTGTCTGCCATACAGGGGGAGTTTAATAAATGCTTACTGATTTTCTGACTGATTATTCTGGCTTCTTCCAACATTTAAGTATGCAGTATGAATCTCTTCATTTGGCCTCCCTTGCATGCTACTTTTTAAATATCTTGGGCTACTGTCTCATGTCTCTTCCTCCCCTCCAGGCCATAAGTTCCTTTATTTTCTATTTTTTTTCTATCTTTTTCACTGTGACCATTATACAAAAGGTATTCAATAAGTAATAAATATTGTTGACAGGAGGACAAAATGACTTAACATTTGGTTCTAGGCTAAGAAGGTCCTCATGTCCCCTTTAACACAATATGGCCTTGGGCCTAAGCTTCACTACAATTAAAATACTGGTGGCAAAGGCTAGTGGAAAACCAATTTACCAGTGACAAATAAAGTGCCCTGGAAAGTCACATGATGATATTTTCTATCATATGCATTAACTAATGGCCTTGGGACTCTATCTAGGGACATAAAGAAATGATTCTTGAATAATTTCATCAAATAAGCTGGTTCTTGGAGAGTCTGAATTTAAATTACAGCTCACTTCCCTAGCTCTCCATTCCATGCCATCTGTTGGCTACTTTCCTACATTCTCAACTTGATCCCTTCACTCCAGCAAAGCACATCATGTTTCTGGCTTCTCTGCCCCCTTCTCCCACGCCCTCTGTGTGAATTCTGCAAGGCCTTGGGGTTTGGATTACCGTCTTACTCTACCACCCATCCTATCATAAGCCATCTCCTCAACTCCTCCAAACTTCACCACCTAAGGAGCCCCTCTGGGGATCCCACCCAGAACCAGATCTGGGGAGGCCTGTGGCATGGAACCCAGAAACTCATGGCCATCCACCCACTCACACCTATCCTGGGCAGCTGCACAACTCTCCCATGTGCTGAGGCCTGTCTCTCTCAGGCTACTGGGCCAGAAGCCCAGCTCTGTTGGCCAGGCACAATAAACACTTATATAACAGTATAAAATTATTATTAACAATAGCATAGTAAGGAGAAGCCTGAGGGCTGGAATTTGCCAAGTCAACGTGGAGCTCTAATCATCTTTGTTGAATCATCTATAAAATGAGGAGGGTGGGTAATAACAACCAATGCCATCTACCAAATAAAAGCATACCCTCTCCATTCTGGTATGCTAGGCCCTCCACAATCTGGCTCCAACCTACCTTTCCAACCTTATAACTACCCCCCCCTTCCTGTTGTGTAGTCTATATCCCAGCCAAACTAGGCTACTCCTCCTCCTCCTCAATTCCCATCAGGTCCCTTCTCATCTCTCTGCCTCTGCTTACACCTGTGGTGTCCAACTCAAATAGAAATGAATCCCTGAGGACTTAGAAGACCATAAATTAACATTACCTATGTTTTATGGTATTCTTATTTATTTCGTTGAATACCTTTTGTTTGATACCTCTGGCTCACACTATGCCCTGTGCCTGGAATAGACTCTTCCTCTCACCTATTTCCACGTATTTAAGTTTCTTCTTACCTTCAAGGCTCCATTTAGAGGGCATGCCATCAGGGGTCATCCCTACTCCCCAATTCTGCTTAAAATGATCTTTTCCTCCTTAAATGTCTTTGCCTAGACTCTTCTTTATACTTCTCTCACTTGCTGTTTCATCCTTATTCATAAACTTCTCCTTATTAGATTTTAAACTCTTTGAGAACAGTATCTGTATCCTATCTATCTTTGTATCCATGTATCAATAAACATTAGCTGAGCTTTAAATTTAGCTTTTATTTATAAAGCAAAAAGTTTACAAAGTGCTTTTCCATACATTGTCCCATTCAACCCTCACACCAATCCTGCTGGTAGCCAGGGTTACAGTCTGAGCTCCATTTTACAAATGAAGAAACTGAGGCTCAGAGAGGTAAACTGATTTGCTTCTCAGAACAAATCCATCCCTTAATCCCAGGTCTTCTAATTCCTGGTCCAGTATTCTTTCTTACATGTTCACTTTTAGCTTTAAAAGTCTTTGATTCTCCCTGTTTGACCTCATTCTTAGACCATGAACTAAAGTGAGAGTTAAAGAAAAAAAGGAAACTGCCCTTGGGGCCACTTAGTTTCAGGATAAGGCAGAAAAGAGTGGGAAGAGGAAGTGAAACCAGTAAGGGCCCTACCTCGATGAGGGAGGTAGGACAGATGGAGAGATCATGACCCTAGACAGGGGGAAGGGGGAGCAACAAGTAAAATGAGGTATTCTGAGTTGGGATGGGGGAAGGGAAAAAAACATGTGAGAGCCTGACCTACAAGATCTCAGAGGACAAGGATATCGTCTCATGAATCTCTATCTCCCTTGGTGTTCTGAACACTTAATAAATGTCTAAGTAGTGGGAGTGCAATTCTCAATTCATCAAATTTTCATTAAATGCCTACTGTGCACCAGGAGCTGTCCTTAGCACTGGGACACGTAGATAAAAATATGTCCTCAAAGTGTTTACTAACTAATATGTACACAGATAATGATGCTCAATAGTAGAATGTGCTATAAAAAAAATCAAATGAATATTAGAGCTGAAATGGACGATTTTATTTGTGAGGAGAGGCCCAGGGGGTGGGTGGGGGTGGGGTCAAGTGAACTTCCCAGGGTCACCTGGCCAGTAATCAGTAGTGTAGGGACTTGGGCCCTCGTCTGGAGGAATCAGGGAAGACTTCCTGGAAGAACTGATCACCAAAGTAGACAGTCAGCTAGCTTTTAGAACTGCAAACTTTCTAACTCTTCCTCGTTCATCATCATCATTAATACTGTTAGCTAACACTTATAAAGTACTTACTATGTGCCACGCACTGTGCTAAGAGTTTTGCAATTACTGTCTCACTTGATCCTCACAACAACCTTGAGGTAGGTGCTATTATTATTTCTTTTATAGATGGGGAAACTGAGGCAGACAGTGGTTAGGTGACTTGCCCAGGGTCACACAGCTAGTAAGTGTCTGGGGCATGATTTGAACCTGGAGCCTTCTTGACTATTGGAGAAGGGCTCTACCCACTGCTACCTAGCTGCCTCACTGCCATCCCCTTTTGTCCGACCTTTCCAGAAACATTTTTTTAAAAAACAGCTACACTCTTTCGAACTCCGCCCTTCACTCCTCCTACCCACTTTCTTTCCCACCCTCCCATCTACATCTAACTCAAAGATCTTTATAAATGTCATCTCATTTGATTCTCACAACAACCCTGGGAGGCAGGTGCTAGTATTATCCCCACTTTCCTGGAGAAGAAGCTGAGGCAAAGGCAGACTTGCCCAGAGCGCCCAGGACACAATCTGAACTTGGGCCTTCCTGACTCTAGGTCTAGGGCACTACCTAGTGCTTTCCCTTTTCTGCCTTTGCCTTTCTCCATTTATTTTCTCCTTAAATTCAATTCAACTATCACTGATTAAGCGCCTACTAAGTGCCAGGACTAATCTCTTCCCCAGGGCCCTCTTCTCCCATAGGTATCCTGCCTCCCTTTGGCTCCTAGCACAGCCCCCTTCCCTAAGTCCCGCCCCTCACCAACAGGCCCCGCCCCTTCCATTCAGGCCCCGCCTCCGCCTCTTCATCAGGCTCCGCTTCTTCCTCCTCACATTCTTTTACCTCCCTCCCCCCACCCATCCCGACCCCACCCCCCTCACCCTCGCACTTGCTGGGCAGTCGGACCCAATCGGTCTCCTCAGCGGAGGCGCCCAGCTCGGAGGGCGGAAGCAGCAGCAGCAGCAGCAGCAGGAGGAGGAGGAGGAGGAGGCGGTGGTGCCGGGACCGGGGCGCGGGCAGCAGCGGCGGCGGCAGCGGCCGCTCCATGGCCGGGCCGGGCCGGCACTTCCTCCCCCCCCACCGTACGGCCGCTTCCTGGAGCCACTTCCGGGACCGCACACGTGCCTGGGCGTCACCACGGCAACGGCGAGCCCCTCACTCTTCTTCCTTCCCTCCTTCTTCGCCCAGCAGCCCTCACCTCCCGTCTTGTTACCTCCAGCTCGCTCTCGTAACCAATGAGCGCTCTAGTGCGGAACAGCCAATGGGCCTTCGACGGGAGTTCGCCTACTGACGAATGGGGAAGAAAGGGCCGGTGCCCGCTGTGGCCAATCAGAGAGCGGACGGTGGCTGCTGTGACCAATGGCATCATTGCGATCTGAGGGAGGGGGAGGAGATGGAGCGGCCCCGAGGGAGGGGTGAGAAGGTAGGAATAGTAATGAGAACTGACATTTATATGGTACTTAAAGGACTGAAAAACGTTTTATTTGCATTGTAAATCAACCAGCTGGCATTTATTAAGCGCCTCCTATGTACCAGGCACTATGTTAGGTTGTTGGGGATGCAAAGACAGAAGTGAATGAGTCCCTGCCCTCGAGGAGCTCACACTCCAGAGAAGGACACATGTATGTCTGTGTGCACATATACAATACATGGAATGTACACGTGTGTACGCATATGTGATTGTGTGTATGTGTGCGTACGTGTGTATGTGCACATATATGCGAATGTGCATATGTTTATATCGACACATATACGTGGGTGGCAAGGTAATTGTCAGGGTCTATATATGTGCATATATGTATGTGTGTATGTACATATATTATGTGAGAAAGAAAAAACATGTTAGGTAATCGTTAAGAGATATATATGTATGTGTATTTTACATATATATATTATGTTTACTGAGACAGACAACAGATGCAAGGTAATGGAGGAGGGCTGAAGATAAGCTAAGTCCTCATATATAAGTCAGTCAGTAAATGTAATAAATTTGTTCAGCTCCTACTATGTGCTAAGCGCTTGAGGTACAAAGAAAGGCAAAAGAAAGTTCCTGCCATTAAGGAGCTCACAGTCTAATGAGGGAGATAATATGCAAATAGCTATGGTCCAATAAACTTTATACTAGATAAATTGGAGATAATCAAATTGGAGATAATCAGCAGACGGAAGCATTGGAACGGAGGGGAATTGGGAAAGGCTTCCTTGTAGAAGGTGGGATTCAGCTGGATCTGCAGGGAAGCCTAGAGGTAGAAGTTATTATTCTCATCATCATCATCACTAATATCTTCTATTACGTGTAGAAGATAGTGCTTCACTTGAGTCTTGATAGAGACTAGAGGTTCTAAGAGGTGGAAGTGAGGAGGGAGTGCATTGGGTAACAGCGGGAAGATTGAGGAGTGCTGTGTAGGAGGAACAGTGGAAGGAAATTGACAAATATCTGACCAAGATTTGGGTGCTCAGTGTCTCAAGATCCTCATTGCAATAAGCCCACCTCTCATTATATTATTCATTTTCTCATTAACAGTAGAAGGCCCGTTTGCCTGGGCCATAGGGAGCATGAAGGAGAATAATGTGTAATAAGGCAGGTAGAAAGGGGTTGGATTGTGTAAACTCAAACAGAGTTTACATTTGATCCTGGGGTGGTAAGAAGTTCTTGGAATTTGTTGAAAAGGAGAGTCATCATCAGAACTGTGCTTTAGGAAAACCCTGCTGGCAGCTGTGTGGAGGTTGGATTGATTTGAGATTGAAGAAGTTTGAGGCAGGGAGGTCACTGCAGTACTCTAAGTGGGAGGTGGTGAGAACCTTAAAGAGGGGTAGATGGTTAAGTGGGTGGAAATAAAGAAAAAAATGTAAGAAGGAGTAGAGGTTAAAAAAAAAAGGGCAGTGGTTGACAAGGGATAGGATATGTGGGTTGACCAAGCATTAGGAGTTGAGAAAGACAAGTGTGGGTGACTATAGGGATAGTAATGCACTAAGTAGAAACAAGAAAGTTCATAAGAGGAGTGGGTTTTGGAAAAAAGATGAGTTCTTTTTTGGACATTTTGAATTTGAGATGCTAAAGGAACACCCTATTCAAAATATCTAGCAGAAAAATGGAGGACAATGTGAAATATCTCATTGGAAAAACCACTGACCTGGAAAATAGATCCAGGAGAGAGAATTT
>CM053627.1:193279475-193299642 GCA_028646595.1 Phalanger gymnotis
TCCTCTGAAAACTGCCTGTTCATATCCTTTGACCATTTCTCAATTAATCCATCATATTTCTGTCAGAAGATGGGTAGCATACTTCATTTTCAGTTTTCTGGAATCATCGTCATTGTATTCATCAGAGTTCTTAAGTGTTTCAAAATTGTTTTTATCATGTTATCATTGCATACATTGTTCTTCTCACTTCACTATATATCAGTTCAACAAGGATTTTTTGACTTTCTGAAAATGTCTATTTCAAATGGCACAATAATATTTCATTTCATTCATATACCATAACTTGCCTAGTCATTCTCCAATAGGGAGGCACCCTGTTGGTTTCCGGGTTTTCTTTGCTACCTTCTTCAGGTTTTGACCAATCCAGATTTGAGGAGATAAGTAGAACTGAAATTTGGACCAATATAGAATCCCTGCCCACCTCTGAATGCTGTTGTCAGGCTCTAATAAAAGTTATAACTTACACTTAAATGGAGATTTAAGTAATTTTCTTTTGATAACTGTGAAGCATTTTTAAACCTGATCTATGATTTCATTGCTATAGGGAGCTTTCAGTGAAGAGCTCCTTTTACATAAGTAAATTAGCACCTTCCCTGCAATCTAGTCTTATTAGAGCGTTGCCTGAGTGGTGCTGAAGGGTTAAATTAGCTACCCAGAGTCAGGTAGTCAATATGCATCAGAGACAGAGCTCAAAGTAAGGTCTTCCTGTCACAGAGGCAATCTCTTTAGCCGCCACCCGACACGGTCTCTTGTATCTCTGTTTTACACATAAGAAAAGTGAATTACAGAGAGGATGAGTGGCGTGTTCAGGCTTGTATAGCTAATCATTGTTAAGAGTACAGATCTGAACTCAGGACTTCTGATTTAAAGAGTAGGGCTCATCTTACTACCCCACCATAACGCTACCTTGCCATGTGTACGTGGCTTGCAAATGGTTGTTACTAGGCTTCCCACCAAACCAGAGGCTTTTTTGCATGTGACTTTGTAGACAGAAGGGACATGTGATTCTAAGTTGGCAAGGAAAATGCTGAGCATGAGGCAACTCTGTGAATCTCATTCGGGATTTGGTGGCAGAGCTTTTTGGGATGGAAACATCTGTGTTTCCAGAGTGTCTTTGGCAGAGAGAGAGAGAGAGAGAGAGAGAGAGAGAGAGAGAGAGAGAGAGAGAGAGAGAGAGAGAGAGAGAAGCTACAGGCATGTTAGGGAAGCTGGCCCTTCAACATATCTCTGATTTCTAGTTTGCCTCCTGGTAAACTTCTAGAATGGACCTCCTTGGGTGAGATTGGGCCCTCTCTTTTGGTTTGAGCTGAGCTCTCATCTTGCTCCCAGCTCATGCACTTTTGTGCATTCTTTGGTATGATCTGATTTATATAAGTCTCCGATTTCTATTTTCTGTTTGCTTGCACATATGGCTTTATTTGCTATTTGTGAAGGTCTTTTATATAGTCAGCATTTGGTGAGAAAGAGCTAAGCTGGGGAGCATAAGGTCTACTCTTCCCATGTAAGTGCAAGCAGAAAAGCAGCTTTCCTTCCGAGCCAGACTCATATCCCTAGAATACCTCTATTCGAGAGGACAGATAGATTTAATTTTAGTCCAATATTTCTCTTAAAAATAGGTGAGAGGAGCAAATACCCAGTCATAGCTCTTCTCCTATTTCCCTCAAAGCAGAAATTGTAGTCTCCCTTTGAGAAGGATGGACCAGATTCCAAAGATAATTATCCATGCCACCCTTGTGCTGTGTCTATGTATTTAGACAGCCCATATGGACATGCATATCTTTTGTGTTCACACATATTTTACACTGTATAGCAAATGCTATACAGATATGAAATCATAGTTTTCCTCCTGGCAAAACTGAATAGCTCTTGCTCCCTTTAAAGCTCATTTCTTTAGAATATGAGCTTCTCAAGACAAAGACTCTTCCATAATATCCTTTGTATCTACCCACGGATGTTATAAAAACAAAAGCAAAGATGACTCTTCTCCTCAAGAAACTTGCATTCTAAAGAGGAGAACGAGGCCAGTCAGGGAGTGGTGACCAAGGAGGGTCACTTTGGTCCAGAAAGTTATAGAGATGATGAGCATGGAATTTGGGGAGTAGGCTGATTTGACATAATTGGATCATAGTTCATGGTTCTAGAATTGGAGAGGTTAGGGGGATGATACTCAGGTTGAGGTTGTCAGCAAGAAAGTGGAGGAGGAAATAGCTGGAGAGGAAGAAGGGAAGTGAAACATGGCTGGGACTTTTTGTTACAAGGAGGGGTCTAATGGGGTGAGAGTGAAGAGCAGTCATTGGTAAGTGAGAGGAATACTAAATAAAAGATATTCAGATCAATAGATTAAAAAGATCAATGAAATATTTTAAAAGGAAAAAAATGGTGTTCCATGAGTACTTGTTGAATGACTGAATGAAGCCAAAGAAGAGCTATGATTAGCATTGATCTCAGATGGCTGTTGTGAAGGTCAAATGAGATTATGGATATAACATGCTTTGCAAACCATAAAGCTTTCTATAACTAGGAACTGTCATTATCACTAACATCATATGAATGACTGTTCTTCTACCTCCAGAAAAAGAACTGATGCAGTCTGAATGCAGATTGAAGCATACTTTTTAAAGATTTCTTAATTTTTCTTTTTTTTTTTTTTGGTCTGTGTTTTCTTTTGCAACATGGCTCATATGAAAATAGGTTTTACATGACTGCACATGTATAAGTGGTATCAAATTGCTTGCCTTCTTAAGGAGGGAGGAGAAGAAAGAGGAAGGGAAAGAATTTAGAACTACTTTTAAAAAATATTTTATTTCCCCCATTACATGTAAAAACAATTTTTAACATTCTCTTTTTTTTTAGCTTTGCATTCCAATAATGCATTATTGATGGAGTTGTGAACTGATCCAGCCATTCTGGAGAGCAATTTAGAACCATGCCCAAGGGGCTATAAAACTGGGCATACATAACCTTTTGACCCAGTAATATCACTACTAAGTCTGTGTCCCAAAGAGATAACAAAAACAGGGAAAGGACCCACATGTACAAAAATATTTATAGCAGCTCTTTTTGTGGTGGCAAAGAATTGGAAATTGAGGAGATGCTCATCGATTGGGGAATGGCTAAACAAGTTGTGGTGTATGAATGTAATGGAATGCTATTGTGCTATAAGAAATGAGGAGCAGATGAACTTCATAATAACCTGTAAAGACTCAAATGAACTGATGCTGAGCAAAGTGAGCAGAACCAGGAGAACATTGTACACAGTAACAGCAACATGGTGAGATGATCAACTTTGATAGACTTGGCTCTTCCCCGCAATCCTACGATCTAAGACAATTCCAAAGGACTCGTGATGGAAAATGCTGTCCACATCCAGAGAAAGAACTATGGCGTCTGAATGCAGATCAAAGCATGTTATTTTCACTTTTTTTCCCTTTCTCATGGTTTTTCCCTTTTGTTCTGATTTTTCTTTCACAGAATGACTAATGTGGAAATATTTTTTTAAAAAAGTTTTGAATTCCAGATTCTATCCTTCCCTCCTTTCTTCCCCCACTTCCTGAGACAGTAAGCAATCTGATATTGGTTACATGCAATCATGTAAAACATTTCTATATTAGTTATTTTATGCAAGAAGACTCAAAGAAGGAAGGAAGGAAGGAAGGAAGAAAGAAAGAAAGAAAGAGGAAGAAAGAAAGAGAAAGAAAGAGAGAAAACAGGAGTGAAAATAGTATGCTTCAGTCTGTATTCAGACAGTATCAGTTCTCTCTTTGGAGGCAGATAGCATTTTTCATCCTGAGTCCTTTGGGATTGTCTTGGATTGTATTGCTGAGAATAGCCAAGTCTTTCACAGTTGTACATTATACAATGTTGCTATTACTGTATACTATGTTATTCTGGTTCGGCTCACTTGACTTTGTATAGTTCCTGTAAGTCTTTCCAGGTTTTTCTGAAATCATCCTGCTTGTCATTTCTCATAGCACAATAATATTCCATTACAATCATATGCCATAACTAGTTTAGCCCTTCCCCCATTGATGGGTATCCTCTCAATTTCGATTCTTAGCTGTCACAAAAAAGAGCTGCTATAAATATTTTTGCACAAATAAGTTCTTTTCCTTTCCCTTTCTTTTTTTTGGGAGGGGGGTCTCTTTGAGATACAGACCTCAAAGTAGTATTGCTGGATATGCCCTTTTTATGCCCTTTGTGCATAAAAACTCAAAATGTAAAAAAAAAATGTTAAAAATTGTTTTTACATATAATTGAGAAAAAATACATTTTAAAAAAGAAAAGAAAAAAAGAATGACCATTCTTGTCCTGAAAGGCAGCTTTTAATCTCTTTTCTGCTGGTGGACCCTTCACAAGGAGAATAGAGACTTCTCCAAATGTTAACCATCACTTCTTATTATTACTAAGAGAACTCAATGATCCAAGTCTACGGTCTCCATTCCTTTCCAGACCTCCCTCCTACCCTGTAATGTGGAGCTGAATACCCAGATTCCCCATAAGCACCTCCTTCACAGGGTCTTGGGCCATCTGCTCTACTTGATAACAATGGGCTTCAAATTCTCCTTAGGCATGAAGAGAGGCTGCTTTGTATGGGAAAAGTATTGGAATGGAAGTTTGGAAAATTAGGTTCAAATACTGGCTCTTCCACTTATTACCTGTGGGATTTGGGGGGCAATTCACTTTACCTCTCTTTGCTTCGGTTTCCTCATTTGTAAAATGATTCTTGTATTTTCCATCCTCAGAGTGGTTATAAACCCTACAATACTATCAGAATGTTAGCTATGATTATTATTATTATTATTATTGTCAAAATAGGGAGGGCTGAGAACTGCTTTTACTTTTTAACCGTGCCTCACATCAAGAAGGAACTGGGTTCCCATGGTTATGGTATATAAGAGGAATTTTTCCTTTTTTTAATTAAAAAATATTGTCAGTTCTGAATTCTTGCCTTACCTCTAGCTCCTTCCCCACCCATTGGGGAAAGAGATATGACACTCATCATACATATGAAGTCATGTAAAACATATTTCTACAGAAGCCATGTTATGAAAAAGAAAAAAAGCAAGAAAAATAAAATAACAAAGCAAGAAAACAGAGTAAAATAAAATATGCTTCAATCTGCACTCAGACTTCATCAGTTCTCTCTCTGGAAGTAGATGGCATTTTTCATCATGAGTCCTTTGGAATTATTACAAATCATTCTATCGATCAGAGTAGCTAAGTCTTTCACAGTTGATCATTGTTACAATATTGCTGTTACTCTTTACAATGTTCTCCTGATTGTGCTAAGAGGAATTTTTTTCGAGTCAAGTTATATTCCTTCCTTTTTCTCTCTCTTTGTACCTATTCCCACACCAGTAGTCTTACATTCTGGCTTTAGGGAATAGCTTCATTCATCCAGATTGGTGAGAAAGCATGGCACATAGGAAAGAGGGCCAGATTTTCAATCAAAGGGGCCTGAGTAAAATCACAGTTCTGTGACTATCTGTGGACAAGCCACTTCAATCCTCTCTGGGCCTCAGTTTCCTCAGCTGTAAAAAGAGGGAGTTAGACTATTTGACCTCTCAGGTCTTTCACTTTTAAGTCTATGATTTTGATATTCTCCAATGAAAAGTAGTTTCCAACCTTGTGGCTTTAAGGTTAACTTTAAACTTAACTGCTCGGTCATTAACTTAGAGACACTAGAAACACCCAAAGGGTAATGTGAATAAAACTCAAGTAAACTTAGTCTGGTGTTTCAGTATTGAGACTTCCTAAAGCAAAGCATAACTGCATATGGGATGACCTCATTTCCTAATCAGCTTCCTTCACAAACTACCCATCAAATCTACACAAGGCCTTGGCTCACTACCATATTCATTTAAAATTTCTTGGGGGATCCTATGTTCTTCTGTTCCAGCATTCCTTCCAGCCTTCTTTTTTCCTTTCCCTGCCCAGAGCTAGTAGACCATCTAGTCCAATATCATTTTACAAATGAGGAAACTGAGTTCTCAGGGACTCCTTACTCACTAGCCCCTTTCTCTGACCATGTCTTTTCCCAAAAGCATTCCTCCAGGATCTAATCTTCATCTGGAGCCGTCCACCTCTGCCATATACAAGCTAAGTCATAAAACATAGAACTCCAGAGGATGGGACCTTGGAGATCCGATCTGCTAGTCAGAGAGATCAGCTCTCTAAAATATCTTCTTTATC
Organism: Phalanger gymnotis; assembly: GCA_028646595.1. Classification (NCBI taxonomy): domain Eukaryota; kingdom Metazoa; phylum Chordata; class Mammalia; order Diprotodontia; family Phalangeridae; genus Phalanger; species Phalanger gymnotis. The sequence continues at coordinate 193,285,668 of CM053627.1, forward strand.
TGTTCTGACTCTGTTATTTCACATTCTTCTTTCCATTCCAGCAGCTTAGGAAATCTCTTCTCTTCTAAATAGATTTTACAGAAAACATAGGACGATAGATTTAAGGGACCTTGGAGGTCATCTAACCCAATCCTTTTTTTTTTTTTTTTGAAATACAGATGAAGGATTCCAGGCCCAAAGTTTAGGGAACTTGACCAAGGTCAGACAGGAAGTAAGTAGTAGTGTAAGAGTTGGAACCAAGTTCCCCTGACTCTGAATTCAATGTTCTTTTTACTACTGAAAAGAGAGGTATAGCATATTCCCTCCTTATGTAATTTGGCAAAAAAAAAAAATCTAATAGGAGCTGATCAAGTGTCTGTTAGTACAGAAGCATAATATCAGTCTTTCTTTTGTTTGTCTAGGTGGTGGGATGGGGTAGGAAGTATTTGGCTGGTGAGCGGTGCTAGTTATTCCCTTTGGGCCATCCCCTCCCTGCCATCATTTGGGTGGTGACATTCTTTCCCCTGACTTGCTTTCAAGTGCAGTTTTCTCTTTAGTCAAGACCTTCAACTCTGCCTCTGGGGGAATGGTTTTGCTTTCAAATCTGTGCAGGAAGAAAAACGGGAATGAGGTGCCTTTGGTTTCAGGCTTCAGAAGGGCTACTCCAGCTCAATTATATAATTCCGTTCACCAGGACTACTGACTCATATGAATCTAGGTATTGGTCTGGATTCTCTGTTTTTGGGAAACTATAAAAATATAAATCAATAACATCTCTTTTGTTCACTCTGTGTCCCCAGTTTTGCCAGGAAATTTCTAGTCATAATAAGATCTATCTTCTTCCCTGGAGGGAATTCGTATCTATTTCTTTCCTTGGAGGGAAGGATGGTGTATCTCACCATCCAATGCTGCCCTCTGGACTTCATTTACCCCAAGGACACAGACACACAAACCAATAGTTCAGTGAATTTATTATCTCAGAGAAACAAGTTTCTTTTCAAACAAATAGTGAAATAGAAAGCAATACAAAGTCTTGAAGAACAAATTAGGAAGCAAGCTCCTCTCTCCCTTGAGAGATTGAGAGGGTGAAAAGGGAGAGTAGAAATCATCATTTCTGTCTTAGCAGCACAGTCGGTAGGGCACTCTATGTCTGTTCTTTGTGGCTTCTGCTCAGCCCTAGTCACATTCCCCTTTGTATCAGTGTTAAAGCCTCCTCTTCTTCATCCCTGGACTATCACTTCTCTGATGATGTGATGCTTATGGGAAGCTGCTCTGCTTGCCTGTCCCAGAAGAACACCGGGTCCTGCTCAGGGTGGTGGCTTTGGTGAGATAGTCTGGCAGCCTGGGACTCCAGCCTACTCCTTGCCAGACTCATCCTCGCACTTCTTACCTCTCCCAAGCTTCTGTTCCTCTATCCTTTAGGATGGGAGATAGACTTAGCTTTTTAGACGCTGTCTCAGTCAGGGCATGCTGGGTATTTTTTCCTGACTAGCAGGTGTCTATCCTGGTCCCACTCCCACTCCTTGACAGTTCCCAAGGTGTGCTACATTCCATTATCTATTTAATCAATCTCCTGCTTTTTCCCGTGTGCCTTATATGTATATGTCTGTGTCTGTGTATTTATTCCAGGCTAGGGACTCCTTAAGAGCTGAAGCTCTAGGAGTGCTTCTAGTGTGATGCAAGAGACTCGGGCCCTGGCCTCGGAGAGCTTGAAGTCTGATGGGGCATGTGGACTTGTCAAGTACAAGCAGCCGCAGAGGCGATTTCCCAGGAGAGGAAGCCAAGGTGAGTATGACATTTACACAATTGAACATAGAGATAAACAATAGGTGGGGAAGCACTGGATACCTCCCATACCTCATAGAGGATGTTGATCCTAAACAGGGCTTTAAAAGAGAGGAGTGATTAGTCTGGCGGCTGGAAATGGAGACTGTTCCAACTATAGGGAGCAATATCCTCAAAGCACTTGTATTGCCATAAGGTAAAGATGAGGCGGTCACATACGCAGGATCCCCATCTGTCAGCCTCAAAGCTCTGTCCTTGTTTGGCCAAGATCCAACAACATCTTCACATGGCGGGGGCAGGAGGGAAGGAATTCCTGCACATCGACCTTCGGTCCCAGGAGTTAGACCCTTGACCCCCCATGTTGGATCCCAAGGTCAGCACTGTTTGTGGCTGTGATCCCCAGTGCCCGGAGGTGGCTGCAGGTCATTAGCACATCAAACATAAGCAGCTTAAAGAGGATGAGCCGAATGGCCCCTAGGATGAGTGTCTGGGAGAGGCTGTGTGGTCCTAGAGGAAGAAATAAGAAGGTCAAGAGATATCCAGGACAAAGCAGTGTAGAAATCTGCTTCCCAAATGACTGAACTTTGAATACCTTTTGACCCAGCAATACCAATACTAAGATCATAGCATTCTTTTTGTGGTGGCAAAAACCAGGAAATTAATGGGGTACCCATATATTGGGAAATGGTTGAATATAATAGAATATTATTATGCCGCAATTAATGATGAAAATTTCTGAGAGACCTGTGAAGACTTATATGAATTGATGCAGAGTGAAATGAGCAGAACCAGGAGAATAATCTATTTAGTAACAACATTGTAAAGACAAGCAGCTAGGTATTGCAGTGCTGGGCCTGGAGTCAGGAAGACCTGAGTTCAAATCCAGCCCCAGACACTTACTAGCTATATGACCCTGGTGGAGTCAGTTATCCCTGTTTGTCTTGGTTCCTTCATCTATAAAATAAACTGAAAAAGGAAATGACAAACCACTCCAGTATCTTTGCCAAGAAAACCCCAAATGGGGTCACAAAGAGTTAGACACAGCTGAAAAATGACTGAATAACAAAGACTTTGAAAAACTTAGGAACTCTGATCAATGCAATGAGAGGGACAGGGAGGATTCCCTCCCATTTTACACGTAAAGGAGTTGATTTTTGATTCAACCCCTCATCCATAAAGTCCAGAATGTAATAACAAGGTGTTAAACCAGCTGTAAAGAAATGTCTATACTATGATCCCTTTGGGATATGGGAATACATTTCTTTGAGTGGACTAAAGGGAGAAACCTTATTGAATGTGCAGGATTTTAAATAGCTAAAGAACAAAGCTTTGGTTCCCAGGGAGTCAGGGCTCAGTTATGCTTTATGAAGAGATTGTTTTGTAAAAGTCTCTGTCCTCTTTCCCCCTCTTCTCCCCATAGTCATAGCATCTAACAGTGACTTGCCCAGAGGGAAATCTCTTATCCAGCAGGTCAAGAACCATGAATACAGAAGAAAGAAGCAGTTTTAAGGAAGGGACTCCTTGGCAGCAGTGAACAGAGCTAGCTATAGAGAGGATCAGATCTTGGGAACCCAACCTACAGACTCTATAAATTACAGAGACAAAGGACTTCCAGGCCCTGCACGAATATTAAGTTATTTTTGCTTCAAATGTGGCTCAATACCATGGTACTCTAAGGTTGAGCTCACTCTTCCCAAGAATGTACTCCAGATCTATATGGGAAATGTTGTGTAGGTACTGTTTCACTCTTCAATCTGTATAAAAGCCTCTGCTAAGAGCTGATTGTTTCTACTGGGGGCCTATTAACGGGAAGCATGCAGGTTGAAGTTCGTCAGCTATACAGCTATACAGATTACTTCTTTGAACCTTGAAGTCATTAGTAGTCAACCTTTGGACATTCGACCCTTAAATCAGGTTAGGAGAGTAGTCCAGAGGGGATGCTATATATAGAGATGGGCCTACTGAAGCAGCCCAGATAAGGCAATTGCTTTGCCCCAGGGTCAGCATAATCTAAGCCTGTCTCTGATTAGGATCCATAGATGGTCAAGGCTGACTACCCCCACCCAAAGCACTTTGGTTTCAACAGGACACAGGCCTCCAAACTACCCCTCCTATCACTCACCAGTGGTTGGCTCCTGCTGGCACTTCTCTCCCATGGGCTTACCTGCCAAAACCAAATTAAAAGGGTTGAGTTTTTGGAAACCTCATTGCATTCAGCTAGACTATAAGCTCTTTGAGGACAGGGACTATGTCATATTTATATCAGCAGCATAGTATGGTGGAAAGTACATTGGATTTAGAGTCGGAGGACTTGGGTTCTAATCCCTGCTCTTCCAAATGGGACCTTAGACAAATTATTTAACCTTTCTATATCCCAGCTTCCTCATTTGTAATATGGGGGAGGGGAAGCTAGGAAGCTAGACTAAATGGCCTCTAAGGCCCTTCCTATCCATGAACTCTGTGAACCTCAATAGGTTCTTATGACCAGAGATATTATTCCCATGCCATAGATGAGGTGCCTAAGCATAATAAACAGTTGTGGAAGGCAAAAATTCCCCCTGTGAGTGAAGATTCACTTGCTCAGTTTTCCCTTCGCATGTCATCTAATGCATCTGTGAAAGAGACATTTTGGATATTATTTTTTCTGCTTGACAAGATGAGGCATCTTAGGTTCAGGGAAGAAAACTGGCTTGTTTAAGGTCAAATAGCAAGTTAATTCTGGCTAATCTAGAATAGAATCAGCTCAGAAATCATAACTAATTAGTTCAAATTGAAGTCCAGAGCTTTCCCAAACAGTGGAGTTCTCTTTCCTCTATCTGGCTTTTTTGGAAGACTGGGGTCAAGGGAGGGAGAGTACCAGGAGATAAGGAACCAGAGAATGCTTAAACTTTAAGCTCCATCAGGATAGCTCTTTGTCTTTATACAGAGGCTAGCCCTGGGGCATGCTGCTGCTCCCTTAGACCCATACCAGATAGCTGAAGAGGACGGGTGCGTGGGCCCGGATCCTGCCAGCCTGGCCCAGTGTGGCAGACCAGAGGTTCCCAGGAAGCCAGCTCCTCAGCAGGGAGGGAAAGCTGGGCCAGGCTGCTCCAGGTGCCATCCCCGGCTGGCAAAGGGCCATAAGTGAAGGCATCCAAGGTGGTGCCGTTACCAGATGAGAACCAGATGGAGCCGTCTGCAGATGAAGGAGAGACATCAAAAACCATGCAGATCACCAGTGTCTTCTGTTTCCCATCTACCAACAGGGTGAGCGGGGGAGCCATTGATGGGAAAGGAGCAGTACACACACCTGGAGGAGGACAAACATGTATAAGGTGGCATTGCCTTAGAAGACCTGAGTTCAAATCCTACTAAAGAGACTTACTAGCTGTGTGACCCTGGGCAAATCACTTAACTTCTCTTAGCCTTAGTAAAAGAAGGATGATAAAAATAATAGTAAAAGTGATCTTGTGAAGTTCAAATAAAATAAGTTATGTAAGGCACTACACAAACCTTAAAATTCAATATAAGTGCTAACTATTGTTATTAAATTCAGTGAGTTGGGCTCTAAGGTTCTTCCAAGCTCTGACATTTAATGTCTTATGTTCTGACATTCCATATTCTAAGGTCCTTTTCAGCTCTGATATTCTGGGCTCTAACATTCCATGTTCTGAGGCCCCTTCTAATCTCAATATTCTATATTCTGTGCTCTGACATTCCATATTCTAAGGTTACTTTCAGCTCTGACATTCTGGGCTCTGACATTCCATGTTCTAAGGCCCTTTCTGGTCTTAATAGTCTATATTCTGTGCTCTGACATTCTATATTCTAAGATTCCTTCTAGTTTTAGCATTCTCTCTCCATGAATTCATGGTCCTGGAAGCCTATGAATGAAGTGTGCTCCCAGACCCTCACACTCATTTGCATTGGAGAATCTGTGGTCTTTCAGATGCACAGAAGGCCAGAGTCCTTCTCTTCTCACTACCTATCCAGTTGTCCATTCGAGATTAAATTTAGCTCCAACCTCTTCCATGAAGCCTTCCTAGGTTACCTTAGCCTACATTGATTTCTCTCTCTTCTGACCAACTTTTTTTTCTTTTAAATTTTGGAGGCATGTGGTATTAAGTGACTTGTTGAGAGCTAGTAAGTGCCTGAGGCTGGATTTGAACTCAGGTCATCCTGACTGTTCACCGTGCTGACCTCTTTTTACATTTAGATCTAAAACACACCATCTCTAACTCAATTGTTCCCTGTCTCTATTGCTTTCTTGTTTTATGTATATGTATTCTGACACACCAAGTAGACTTTTAACTCCCAGAGGGCAGGGAGAGATAAGGAGGGAGTGCCCACCAGGCATAGAAGTTGGAGGAACATCAGCACAGTTAGTAGTCCAGTTTGGCTGGAATTGTTAGAATGCCAAAAGGGGAAAAGTGAAATGAAGCTAGAAAGTTAGGTTGAGGCCAGATTGTAGAAGGCCTTGAATGCCAGGCTAAGAACATGGTTTTTGTTTTAGAGGCAATAGGCAACCAATCTGTCATTGATAGAGATGACAGACTGACTCCAGGATGGATCTAAAACCTCCCTACTCTCCTGTTTGCCTTTGACATTCAGGACCAAGAGCCTGAGAGCTTCCCCAGGGCATGGTGCCTAAGGTGGGAAGGAAAAGAGACAGAGTGTAAAAGAATGAGACCTATAGGATTCCTGACAGGCATCTCATAGGAGGACTTCAGTTACCCCATTTCCTATCCCCACCTAACCAACCCGTGGTTAAGTGCATCAGGCCAGAGGAGAAGCTAGAAAGATGGGGAAGGGCAGGCTAAGCCAAGCAGGGGGAGAGGGACTCACCTGTGGGAAGAGCTGAAGTTCCCAGGGTCAGGAGAAGCAACATCCAGAGTTTTGACATGGCTTAGCCTGAGAGGCAAAGACGCTGCAGCTGTAGCTCCTTAGGAGGTGGGAGGCGGAGATGGCATGCCACGGGTGCCCACAAAACTGCCTTCCACACCACAGACCCAGCTGCAACTAAGCTGCTCAAAGACAGATATTTCCCAGGACTTGACTAGCCCCTCCCTCTAATCTATCTCTACCCTTCCCCTAGTCCTGCGCCTGGGAACCCCAAAGAAATGTCCCCTACACTGGGTAGGAATGCCTCCCTGATCAACCCACCAATATGTCTGAGTGGTCAATTTCTTTCATGTTGAACCTTCTCTCCTGGAATTATGTGCAATATCATAACGCCAATAGCATATAGAACTAGAGGGGGTGGACCTCATTTAGGCCAATTCCTGCATTTAAAAAAATTTTTAAATTAAATTAAATTATTTTTAAATTTTTATTTTTAACTAAATTAATTTTTAAAAATTATTTTAATTTTCAACAAACAAGCATTTATTTCTTTCCCTCCTTTCCCTTCAATTTAAAAGAAAAAGGAAAAACAAAGCTCTCGTATCGAATATGCAGGCTCAAAAAACAAAACAAAACAAGTTTCTACGTTGTCCATGTCCAAAAATGTATTTCACAGTGTATCCTGAATCCATCACTTCTCTGTCAGAAGGAGGATATCGTGCTTGACCATCGCTCATCAGGAATCAGGGTTGGTCACGGCATTGATCAGAGATAAGTCATGTTTGTCTTTATAATGTTTTTATTTCATAAATTGTTCCCCTGGTTCCACTTATTTTGCTGTATCTCTTGCTACAAGTCTTAGGTTTCTCAAAACCCACCCCTTTCGTAATTTTTTACAGCATTCCATTATATCAGCTCCCTAATTTTATAGAGCAAAAGTGCCCAACCCTTTTCAACCTTCGCGCCTCTCGACTCTCAGTAAACATTCTAATATTACCTGTTCCATATGAAATATTCTAGAGTTTACCAGACGTATGTACAGAAGAATCAAAATAAACAGCTCAATGAATGTTTCACAGAGAAACTTTATTTGTTATGTAACAATATTTTTAGTATCATAAAATTGACAATGTTTATCAGAACATGGTCAAATTAGTTAATGAGGCCTCTGATTCTCTTTCTTAACAACCTTTTTATTCCTACGATATAGTTTTTGAAAATGATACCAGTATATATTATGTTCAGTTTCCAATTTCTTGCTTTGGATTTGATTGAGAATAGTTAGTCAGTCAATAAACATTAATTAAGCACCAGGTACCAGGCTAAGTGCTAGGGATTCAAAGAATTCCTTGCTTTTAAGGAGCTCACAGTTTGATCAGCAAGACAAACTGCAAAAAAAAAAGAAAAAAAAATAGACAGATCTTATTTGTCTTTCTCTACATAAAAATATATATGTACATATGTGTGTGTACAGGATAAATTGGAAATAATAACAAACGATATATATATACACACACATGCATAGACAGACAGACAGATAGATAGACAGATGGATAGGCAGACAGATGGACGGATGGATAGATAGACAGGCAGACAGACAGATAGACAGATGGATAGGCAGACAGATGGACGGATGGATAGATAGACAGACAGACAGATAGATAGACAGATGGATAGGCAGACAGATGGACGGATGGATAGACAGACAGACAGACAGATAGATAGGTAGGTAGGTAAGTAGGTAGGTAGGTAGTCAACAGAGAGAAGGCATTAGAATTAAGAGGAAATCAGGAAAGGTGGAATTTTAGCTAGGATTGGAAGGAAGCCAGGAGGCAGAGATAAGGAGGGAGAGCATTCCAGGCATGGGAGACATCCAGTGAAAATCTTGTTCAAGGAACAGCAAAGAGGCCCGTGTCACTAGATCAGAGAGTATGTGTGGAGTGTAAGGTGTAAGAAGACTGGAAAGGTCATGAGTGGGGTGGGGGAGTAGATTATGAAGGGCTTTAAATGCCAGAACAGAGGATTTTATAGTTGATCCTGGAAGTGATAAGGACTCCCTGGAGTTTGTGGAGTAGGAGGGTGAGATGGTCAGAGCTGCATTTTGAGAACCAAGTGGAGGATGGGCTGGAATGGAGAGGGGCTTAAGGCAGGCCATTGCAATAGGACTGAGAATCCTGATTCACGGAGATGAGTTGTTATAAATGGAATTCAAATCTTGTGAGCGTATTTAATAATCATGGAATACGGTTTTGTTAACTTCATTGTAAATAAATTTAGTTTTTAGTTATTGCAAAGATCGATTAATTTGTATTTAATGGCTCATTATTGCTGAGTTTTTTATAGTTTAACATGGTAAGGGTTTTATGCACAAACCTCTTTGATTTGCTTTGGTCAGTAGGTGTTATTACTTCAGCTCTATCTTTCAAATTTTCACTCAATATCACAGTCTTTTCCTTTCATACCCTTTCCTCACAGGCATACCCTACAGGCAGCTGGTGGATAGCACAGTGGATGGAGTGCTGAGGCCTGAAGTCAGAAAGACCTGAGTTCAGATCAGGCCTCAAACACTTGTTCTTTGTGTAATCTTGAGCAAGACATTTAATCACTGTTTGCCTCAGTTTCCTCAACTATAAAATGGGGATAATAACACCCACTCAAAGGGCTGTTGTGAGGATCAAATGAGATAATATCTGTGAGGTGCCTGGCACATGGTACTTATAATAATACATAAATACTCATTCCCTTCCCTTTTCCTCACTTCCTTGTTCTCTCTCCAATCTATGATTTTTTTACTAACACATTTAGAATATCTCAATAAAATAATATAGTTATTTACAAGACATTCTCTATATCCTCTTGATAAACTTTTCGCATTCCTTGAGGGTATGTGCACCCCAGGTTTGAAATCTCTGCAGGAGAAACAGAAACCCAGGGGGAAAGAAAATTGTCCAAAATAATAAATGACAGAGCCAGGATTTGAATTTACATTTCTTTCTATTACATGTAGCTTCCCTTGGGAGGGAGCAGGTAGGTGGCCTAGTGGATAGAACACTAGGCTTGGAATCATGAAGACTCATATCCTGGAGTTCAAATCTGGCCTCAGACACCGTGAGACCCTGGCCAAATCACTGAACTCTGTTTACCTCAATTTCCTCATCTGTAAAATGAGCTGGAGAAGGAAATGACAGACCACTCTAGTATCTTTGCCATGAAAACACCAAATGGGGTCACAAAGAATCTTAAATGACATATATATATATATATACATATATATATATATACATATATGAAATATGTATAAACAACTGCAGCCCGTTTGGGATAGGGGTCACAACAGATGACAAGGAGGGTTCCTACCCCTAGTGCCATTCCTAGGTATTTCCCTAGAGTTCCTGCCTTGGCCTGTGTGAGGTGTCCCCTACAGCATTTGTTCAATTCCATTCCATTCAAATTGACTCAATTGGATTCAACTAAAATCCTAGTGAGCTCCTATGGTGTGCAAGGAATTGTGTCAAGTATATCATGTGAGGAAGAGGGGGAGAAGAAAGGGGAGAGATATTATGGGAAAAGCCATCTGCCTCCAGGGAACCTACATATTTTGTATGATATTAAGAGAGAACATAATAAATGTGGACCTTGCTGGCCATGAGATGGAGGAGAGGCGAAACCATGAAAAGCTTGAAGGAGGAGGTGACATTTGAGCTGGATCTAGAAGAAAGGGCTGGAATTCAACAGGCAGTGATCGGAAGAGAACATTTTGGGCAATTATATGAGTGCAGTCATAGATGTAGGAGGCTTCAGAGGACAGTGAGTAGCCTAATTTGGCAGAGTATAGGACAAATGGACAGGAGTAGTGTGAGGAAAGGTGGGAAAGGTGGCGCCAGATGGGAGAGATATATGAATGCCAAGACAAAGAGTCTGGCATTGATTTAGTAGGTAATAGGGTGTTCTCAGAGTGGCTTGAGAAAGGGAGTAGTGCGATCAGAACTGTGTATGTGGAAGATGATTGTGCAATAATATGAAGGCTGGATTAGAGGAAGAAGGAATTGAAAGTGGGAAGAGCTGTCAGATCATTACACAATTCTAAGAAAAAAAGTATCTACTTAAATAGCAGCAGAAGACAGAACAACTTGTCTGCCCCGCTGTTATTGCATTCCCTGAGACCTCATGTTGGTATCATTTAATCCCACCTTCAGACTCAGTCCTGCCTCAGGGATAAATTCAACCCCCAAGTAAGGGAATACAAGAATCCCAGCATTTTGGGTTAAGGGCCTCAGCATCAAGTCCGGTCCTTCTCTGACCTTGTGCTCCATTTTAAATAACTGGAGATTTTGTCTTATTTCTTATGACCGAGCAACTGCCTTGTACTCCGGAGCTAGAACATGGGTCTCTCTTTCATCTTGCCATATTTAAGTTCCCTATCTAGTACTTTAGTACTTAGGACTGCCACCTGGCCTTGGTCTCTTCCTTTTTCTTCCAGAGACTGGAGTCTCCACTCTGAACCCCAGTCTAGGTGATTGGGCTAGATATACCCAAAGACAGACTGCACTATCATTGACTGCCTAGGTCGGTACAGTAGAGAGAATGGTTCTCTGGAGGCCAAGAGAAGAGGGTACAGGTAGCACTTTGGGCTGCCTATGTAGGATTCCCTGAGGACTCTGCAGCCATAGCAAGAACAGTTGGATTTCACTGGAAGGCTGATTTTGCTGACACTTGCATAACACTTGGTTGCAGCTCCAGATATTTATGGAGCCATTGATTTTACCACGTTATACGTGGCAGTGAACAGTATATGTGGTGAGAGTGAGAGGTAAGCAAAATGTAGGCAAAGAGGCCAGTTGAGGTTGGGAGGAACAGTGCAGCTGCAAGTCCCACAGTGTAGGGGTTCCTGGGTCTTTTCCCACTTATGTCTTAATTGTGGTGAATGGAGGGTTCTCACAGGTGTCTTTGTTGGTCTGGCATGTTGACATATTGTTGTAGAGCCCAGACACAGTATTCACTATATTGGGGGAGTGAGCAATGATAAAGCTATGAGCTGCCCCTTTGATTTGTACCAATTGAGCTTCTTCCAGATCCCCTAAGTCCTAAAGGAAATATATTTAACAGTGGACACCAAGGCATTACAATCAGTCAGTCAACAAGTATTTATTAATCACCTACTATGTTCCAGATAGGGCAACTAGGTAGAGCAGTGGATAGAGCTCTGGACCTGAAGTCAGGAAGACCTGAGGGCAAACATGGCCTTAGATACTTACTAGCTATGTGACCCTGGGCAAGTCATTTAACCCTGTTTGCCTCAGTTTACTCATCTGTAAAATGAACTGGAGAAGAAAATGACAAACTGCTCCAGTATCTTTGCCAAGAAAACCCCAAAGGGGGTCAGGAAAAGTCAGACACCACTGATCAACACCAACAATGAATGCGTCAGATACTGTGCTGGGTGCTAGGGAAACAAAGACAAAAATGAAACACTCCTTGCCCTCAAGGAACTTATGTTCTATTGGGGAAAACAACATAAACACATTTAAATAAAAGAAACATCTATAAATATGCCTGAATCAAAGGATTAGTAAAAAAGACCTATTCCCCCCAACAAAAGGAAGTGAGCTGCCGAAGCCATGAAAGAGCCTAGAGAGGAAGGAAGAAGCAGGTTAAGAGAAGCACAGGGAGGAGGGAGGTCCCTGGGGAATCGCCTCCACATGGTGACACTACTAACCACCTCCTGCTTATGTAAGATAAAGGTGGCTAACCATTGCATTGTTGATTTAGGTATTTCATTACTCAGTGAGACAGACAGAGAGAGAGAGAGAGAGAAGCAGAATGCAGAATACACTGAAGTGTGGAAGAGAAACAAATTTGATAATTGTAGAATTATTTTGCCAGCAAAATTCTTTAAATATTTGACAAAAACTGCTGGGAAAACTGGATGAAATTATGCCTAACCAAATGACAGAGAATATCATACAACACAGAACATAAAACAATCAATTTTGATTGCATAAAGTTAAAAACTTTTTGCACGAACCAGTAAATGTGAAAAAAGCCTTTGCAACAAAATTTCTCTGATAAAGGTCTCATTTCTAAGATATATAAGAAATAAACCCAAATTTATAAGAATAGAAGCCCCACTGGATAAATGGTCAGAGACCATGAACAGCTATTTTCAAAGAAAGAAATCCAAACTATCAACAATCATGTGAAAAAATGCTCTAAATCAAAATAATTACAGAAATGCAATAAAGCAATGTTGAGGTTCCATGTCACATGTATCAGACCACCAAAAACAACAAATTTCAAAGAGATTGTAGGAAAACAAAGATATCAGAATATTTTTCTAGCCATTTTGGAAAACAATTTGGAACTTGCCTAGAAAGTTACCAAACTGCACATAACCCTTGACCCCGCTATACCACTACTCACAAATCTAAGGGCATATCCGCCCTCCTATTGAGGAATGTGTAAACAAATTATGGTATGTTAATGTAATGGATTATTATTGTATCTTAAGAAATGATCAAATGCATAATTTCAGAGGAAACTAGGAAGAATTTTATGAACTGATGCAAACCAAAATGGGCAGAACTAGAATAATTTATACAGCGGTAACATTATAAAGGAAAAACTACTCTAAAAGACTGAGCTCTGATCAATGCATTGATAAGCCATAAGTCCAAAAGACTGAAGAAAAAACATGCTCGATAGAGACAAACATTTCCTGATAGAGAGTTGATGAACTCAAAATTCAGAAGGTAACATACCATAATTTGTTTTTTGCTTGCTTTTAAAAAAATTTTCCAATGAAGGGAGAAGATACTGATGAATAAAACAGTTGTTACTTGAAAAACGAAATAACTATTAAAAAAGAAATGTCTGTAATGTAAAAGCAAAAAACATTGATAATTTATGACTTTTCCACACACTTATAACTTTAAAAAAAAAGATAGCTACATTTTGGTGTTTTTTTAGCTTTTTAAAAAAATTTATTTAATATATTAAGTTTTCAGCATTGATTTTTACAAGAGTTTGAATTATGAATTTTCTCCCCATTTCTACCCTTCCCCCACTCCAAGATGGCATATATTCTGGTTGCCCTGTTGCCCAGTCAGCCCTCCCTTCTGTCACCCCACTCCCCTCCCATCCCCTTTTCCCTTTCTTTCTTGTAGGGCAAGATAAATTTCTATGCCCCATTGCCTGTGTATCTTATTTCCTAGTTGAGTGCAAAAACTTTTTTTGAACATGTTTTTAAAATTTTGAGTTCCAAATTCTGTCCTCTCTTCCCTCCCCACCCACCCTCCCTAAGAAGTCAAGCAATTCAACCTAGGCCATATGCGTATCATTATGTAAAACCCTTCCACAATACTCGTGTTGTAAAAGATTAACTATGTTTTGC
>CM053627.1:193300142-193358269 GCA_028646595.1 Phalanger gymnotis
AGGGCAGACTGGGGAACAGGGCAACCAGAGTGTATGCCATCTTGGAGTGAGGGGCGGGGAATGGGGAGAAAATTTGTAATTCAAACGCCTGTGAAAATCAATGCTGAAAACTGAACATATTAAAAATAAATTAAAAAAATAATGTGGCAACAACATTTATTAAGTGTTCTAGACTCTATGCTTGCTGCTGGGGATATAAGGACATATAGGAAACAGACCCTACTTTCAAGAAGCTTACAATCTAGTGGGGGAACACCAAGTCCACAAATTAACAAGGGAGAGTGAGCTGAGACAAAGCCCAGGCAAAATGTTTTGGTTTTCTTTTTTAATTTAAGGAAGGACATGTAACTTTCACTTGCAAATAGAGAGGTGGTAGTAAAGGAAATGGGGAAAGTTGAAGGAAGCAGTTCTCATCTGATCTGGGCTTGGGAAAGAGGAACTTCCAAAGATAGAAATGGGAAAGTAGAGTTCATTCAAAGAATGGGGAATAATAAAGGCATAAAAGTGGAGGAAGAATAAGGGATGGAAAATAGATGAGACAAGAATAAGGGACGAAAAGTTATCTAGTTTAAGATTGTCGAATGTATGAAGGAAAGTAGTATGGGATAGGTTGAAATAGAGGGCTGAATGCCAAGCTAAGGCATTGTTGGCATTGGTGAGGCGCTGAAGATTTTTGAGAAGAGTAATATGTTCATAATCATGCTTTGGAAAGATTACATGAGCAGGGAAGGACACGATCAAAGAGGGGATAATCTAGAGAAGTGCTTTGTGAATTAGAAAACACTATGGGAAAAGCAAAACCTAGCAAAGAATTGGAAATAGAATGTGTACACTCTGGACCCCTCTCCCAGAGCCAGGTTGCTTCATGTGGCCCTTGAGGGGTTGGGATAGGTTTTTTTTTCTGTTGTCATTGGCCTGAGCCCCCATGGATTCTGTTCCCCCTATTATTAGGGCCTGTGACCAACACCTAGCTCCATTTAACATTGATTAGGAATATTGACATCAGAAATATAGCAAAAACAAACATACAAACATTTCCCTCAATCCATAAGCTTCCTTATATCACCTCACCCTCGGGAGATTAGGCTAAAAACTTAGCTCAGTTTCTACATAGAATTGGTTCTGGTAGAACCAATATAGTTCACATGCATATGTGAGGATAAGTCTTCATGTTAGCCTTCACTAGCATGAGTACAGAAAATCTATTTTTGCTCCAAAAGGCATTGATTCTGCCTTTTGATGCCTGCAAAACTTGTCCAAGAATACTTGAACAGTGAGGCACTGTCCATATCCCATGATAGTTTACTCCTTCTATCTAGAACAGAACAGAGCAAACACAGAAGCTAAGCACTGAGGTCCATTCCCTGGACCAAATGGCCTCCGAGGTTACTGCGTGGTCTCTCAGTGGACACCATGAACAGTCACCGAGATCCCCCAAGGGTGACTGCAGCAAAAGTGGTTGTAGTGGCTGATGCTGATAGGCCTTTTTGAATGCCCCTGAAACCAATCAAAAAGCCTCCCCTTCTTCACATGGTTAGCCAACTGGAACCAATTATTGGATGTCTTCACATGCTCCCCAGGCTCTCCAAGGTACTTCCCTTATTTCTCCTCCCATTTCTCCTGGAAGCAAGCTCCCTATCTTCTCTATGTGGAGAGATGCCATACTAGGTATTCTAAGGACATATTAGGTGCACACATCAACCCCTCACCCCATTATGGAAACAAATAGGTGCCTATCAATTGGGGAATGGCTGAACAAAAAGTGGATATATGAATGTAATATAATATTGTTATGTTGTAAGAAACAATGGATATGAAGAATCTAGGGAAACTTGGGAAGTCATATATAGGAGACGGTAGACTATAAGTATGGAATGAAGCATAGCTCAATCAATCAACAAACATTTAGTAAGTGCCTACTGTGTACTGAGTACTAGTCTAGATGCTTTAGGGACAAATGTAACCTGTGGCTCAAAGCTCATCTGTATAATACTGTCTTTATCGATGGAAATTGATTGCTCAATACTCAGATTACAATGCTGTGAGGGGTAGAGTTGGCAAGAGCTTGAGAGAGAAGAGAGATCTTGGTCTTCTGCCTTCCAGATTTGAGAGAGAAGAAATGCAACTCTAAATTTTCTTTGGGGAGAGGTCCGTGCAGTAAGAGAAAGATTCTGGAAGGAGCCAACTTATATAGGAGTCAGCAGCACCTTGATCATATCCCCATGTACATACAGTTAGCATTACTAGAGATTTTGGAAAATTTCTCCCTGGGTAAGATCTGGAACTCTTGCTCTTGATTGAGCTCAGATCTCTCCCATTTGGAGATCTTAGGTACTCTGTGTACTGTCTGGTATATTCTCTGATGATATCTTTGTATGCTTCCTCTGATTTCTATTTACTATTGACTTGCATGAATGGGTTTATTTTCTATTCACTGCTTGTGGTCTTTGTGAAACTGGCATTTGGTGGAAAGAAAGCCAAGCCTTGGAAATATAGCTTGGAGGACTCCTTTCCCATTAAGTTAAAAGTCATTTCCCCTAGACTAATAATATTATAAAAAATTCTTTCCCTTAGACTAACAGTAAAAGAGAGTCTTTTCTGAGGAGAGTGGAGTAGGTGTCTTCTGGTTCCAACTCCTGCTTCCCCTCCCAGTGGGAATCAAAATCTTTCTTGTAGAAAGGTGGGTGGAGAAAACTCCAGAGAAGTCTATTAATGTTGTTGTCACCTTTAGATAGACCTATGTGAACACAAATAACCTAAATGGACCACACAAACACCCCTTACACAGACAAAAATTAAACAGTACCAACCCTCAAGGAGCAAATATTGTCAGGGGAGACAACGTATATGCGTGTGTCTATGTACAGTTATATATGAAATGAATACAAAATAACTTTAGGGACGAGGTCCTAGCAGCTGGGAAGATAAATATATGATCATTCATAAATAAAAGACGTAATCAGTCTATGTGTTTGTTTTGCTCAGCTGTACTTTGTTGCAAGGGAGAATTCTATCAGGATGGAGTCACTTGTATAACGTACATACACCATAAGACAACTGAGATGCTGTAGTAGTGACCCGATTTGGAAATTAGCTGCGGGAAGTTATGGACTATGGCTCAAAACATCAAAAACGGGGAATCGCTGGTTCTCCACCCCTACCACCTCACATCTGGAACCTCTGCTTTTAGTTCAAACTCCCCCCTTCTTTCCCCCTATCCCTTCACATTCACAGAACACAAAAATTCAACATACTGTGGCCACGTAGCTTATTGGACATCATTAAAGTAAAAGGAAAAAATCTACTCCATTGATAAAACAAATAAGTTAATTAATTAAAACAAAAGGAAAAATCAGCTGCCATTCACTTATATGGTGAGTAGGAAGCCTCAGTTTAACCTCAGTAGCTTTCTGCTCCGGGTTTCCAGCAGGGCAACCAGGAAGTCACTGTCTTAAAGGGAAGGGAAGGAAAAGAGAACTGTATTTTTATGTCTCTGAATCTGCAGTTCTTTGTCACTTCCCTATCTTCTTGTGTAGCTACTTGTCCTTTACAAAGTGGTCCCGTTTCCCAGTCCTTTTTCTGAATCATCACCATCATCACTCCTCCTACCCTAAAAAGAATGTGACAGCATAGAGAGGAATTTTCTAAACAATCCAATAACACAATAAAGCATGGGCCAATGTTAATCCGTGAGCATATCGTCAAAGTTCTTCAACTAGGCACCCAGATTATAGGGTGTTGATTATTAGATAAAGACAATTGATGAGAATTGGGGAGTATGTAGCAACTGGCTGACTGCCCTTAGTGGCCTTGAAAAGACAAGGGACATATAGGAATGGATGCAGAATCAAGTGAGCAGAACCAGGAGAAGAATTTTATACCGTAACACCAACAATGTAAAGGCAACAACTCTGAAAGACTAAGAATTCTGATCAATGTTTAATAGACCTTCCTGGCTAGGCTGGGCTGATGGCTTCCAAGAAAGACTAAAGAACCTGGGAGTTCTGTTTCTTTCAAGTAAGAGAAAAGAGGGCTCTTACCCTGAGATAGGCTGGAATTCTGGTATAGAGGGAGTTGGAGAAATCTTTCTTAAGAGAGTCCAGAAGAGAGTTTGAGAGAGAGTGCAGTTGTGGTGGAAATGGCAGCCACAGATAGACAACTCTTCCCAGGAGAAAGAGACGTCTCTTAGCAGCTGGAGCCTTTTGCTATAAAAAGTGTGAAATGAGGTTAGAGAAAACTATGGCTATTTGATAGTACTGATGGGGTGCTTATGCTTGGACCCTAATTCTAACAGCCTCTGCTTGGGTGCCTGTGCCTGAACTCCAGTTCTAAAATCACATCTCTCCCTAGCTTCAAAGCATTGGCCCTAGCAGTCTCTCTAGCTAGAGGGCAGAGTACCCCAACCAACTTACCTCTCCTCCTTCCTCAGTAAGCAGCTATGCCCAATTATAGATTGATTCCGGATGCTGATAATTGACTATAGGATGAATCTAACATATATCTTAGACATAATTGAATGTATACTCCCTTACATTAATCTTGACTAACAAGACATGTGATGGAATATTCCCAGCCAGCTGTGAACTTTTGGTGACTTAGTGACATTTCACAGTCAAAACCATACTTCCACCTAACACCCCCCACCCCTTCCCGTGGGCTGTTTCCCAGTGAAGTCTGGGTAAGATACCTGCGCAGTAGATCCAAAAAGTCCATGTTCCTTTAAGAACTGACCACCCCGTAACCACTCCCTAATCCCACCCCAAAACATCTAATTGACAGGTTTCACCCCTAAATCTCATACTTAAACTTTCCCTGTAGCCCCGTATGGTTGCGGGTTCCCTAAGAACTCTTGCCCTCTGTAAAGCATAATAAATCTTTGCTTCCTTGTCTTAAAGAATGTTTGAGATCGTGAATTCATTCCAGATGGCCCTGACCCTCTCCATTACTCAGGTCTTTGAGGGGCCCTCCCTCTCAATGACCCCATCTGGGAACTCCAGATTGGGGGTTCCTGGACCTGAACTCCCTCATCCCTCAACAGTACTAAATTCAGCTGGCTAGAATATCATCATCCTGGGTGCTGTCCACCTCCAGAACTGGTGGAGCCTCAATGCAGATCAAAGATACTTTTTCTTTTCTTTTCTCCTCTGTTCTCTTTTCTTCTTCCTTCCTTCCTTCCTTCCTTCCTTCCTTCCTTCCTTCCTTCCTTCCTTCCTTCTTTCCTTCCTTCCTTCTTTCCTTCTTTCCTTCCCTCTTTCTTTCTTTCTTTCTTTCTTTTTCTTTCTTTCTTCCTTTCTTCTTTTTCTTTCTTTCTTTTGTGTTTTCTTTCACAGAATGACTTACATGCATTTTCATGACTACACATGTATAACCTGTGTCAGCCTTCTCAATGAAGGGGGTTGGGGAGGAAGGGAGAGAATCTGGAAGTCAAATTTTGAAAAAAAAAAAAAGAATGTTAAAATTGTTTTTACATGTAATTGGGAAAAAATAAAATATTAAATTAAACGGGGAGAAAAAAGCTCATCATCCTGACTAGTCGATTAACAGATTATCTGAGGGCTCAAAGGATCTTATGAATTCTATTTATAATTTGTATTTTTGGTTTTTAGCTTTGCAGGAAAGGAAGTCACATGGAACTGGCACCTTTATTCTAGACTAAAACCTTCAGGAGCTAATCTCATTATCTCTAAGCAGACTGGTCAGTTTGAGACAAGAGCTTTTTTTTTTTCCATCTCCACTAGAGAGGGAGGCATAGGGGAATAGAGACCCTCCAAGAGAAGGTCATGCCCTGAGGTCATGCCCCATGGTGACCTCCACTAGGCAACAAATGTCATAACCAACTGTGATTCTGGAGGACTGATGAGTTCACTATACACCATTTAACATCCTGCCAAAGAGGAGGTGGATGATTTGAGCCACAGAATGAGACATACATTTTTGGACATAGATGATGTGGGAATTTGTTTTGCTTGATTATGCATATCTGTTACAAAGGTTTTGTTTTGTTTTTTTCTTTTTTTCAATGGGTGTGAGAGTTGAGGGAGAGAAAATAAATGCTTGTTAATTAAAAAATAAAAATTTTAAGAAGAGTCAGCTCTGAGAAAAGAGTTGTTTTTTCATTTTTTTTTTCTCTTAGAGAGGAGGGCAAGGAGGAAAGGGAATTTTGCTCTCCTCCCCCTCCACACCGCCCCCCATTGGCAATAGTGTCTTGCTGCACAAGAACTTGGCATCTTCCCGTGGAGCAGAAAGTCTAGCTGTGGAGACTGTCAAGTCAGTAAAAGAAGTCAAGAGTTTGGTGACTGGAACTGGGAGACTATTTAGGAGATGGCAGACCCCAGAGCTACTCTAGGTCAAGATTTCAACTGAGCCCAAAGCTGGAGACAGTAGAGACCACAGCCAAACATCAGAATTTTTTTTTTGTGGTACTGCTAAATTGTTATTTCATATTTCACTTGAGCTCCAACCTGTCCAAATAACTCCCTCCAGAACCATGGTTTTGTTTGTTTTTGTTTGTTTGTTTGTTTTTTGGCAAGCTGCATCAGGAATTGATCTCATTCCCCTCCAAGAAAGGACTACTGGAAGCAGTGGATGTTTATTCAACACCAGGATTTCTGAACTTCCTGAACTCTCAAGGTAGCGGCTGACTGGGAAGGTCCAAGACAGGATTGCTGTTTAGTCACCAAAATCAGGGCTCTGAGATCTACTCTCAGGCTCATCCAAACAGGACTTGTACTTTAGGCTGCCTGTTTTTAGTCAACATGTGGCTGAGGGTGGGGGGTGAGGTGAGAGGCCTTGCTGGAGTAACCTGGACACAGTTGGTAACCAGGAAGTGAATAGAGCACGAAGGGAACCTCATTCCCTTGTAAAGAGCCACTGAGTCAAAGGCACTTCCCACTCATTAACCAATAGGTTTGTTTTGTTTTGGTTTGGTTTGGTTTTCTCCCCCATCATCCCTGAGATGCTCATGTCCTTCATTGCTGGCCAGAAGCAGGTGAATGCTCCATGACCCTTGTTATACTTATGTGACTATAGCTCCACCTTCAGGTAGGGGTTGTCCTCTTAAGAATATCCTTGTCGATCAGTGTAGGGAGCTATGACTCCTAATTGGGAGAGAGACACAGAGACAGACAGACAGAGACAGAGAGAAAGAAAGAGACAGAGAGACAGACAGAGAGAAAGACAGAGTCAGAGAGAGACAGAGACAGATAGAGACAGAGAGAGGTAGAGGAAGAGACAAAGAGACAGAGACAGAGAGACAGAGAAGGGCAGAGAGAGAGACTAAGAGAGACAGAGATAGAGAGAGAGACAGAGAGAGACAGAGGCAGAGAGGGACAGAAACAGAGAGACAGAAAAACTGAGAGAGACAGAGAAGGAAGGAGACAGAGAGATAGAAACAGAGAGACAGAGATAGAGACATACAGAGAGAGAGAGAGCAAGGGAAAATATGAATGGTGAATGGGAGGCCTCCAGAACTCCATAGGACATGTTGCATGTTGCAGTGCTAGGGAGGAACCAGAACCCCAACACGTCCCTTGACTCCCAATGCCTGCACCCCCAGGGCTGACAAAGGGACTTCACTCTATTTTATTGAACTGGGATTTCTTCCCTTTACTCTTGAATATTCTTTTACCTAATCTAAAGCTCCCTGGTTTCCCCAGTTAGTATTTTAGTCACTTTGATAAATGTTTCCTTATCTTTTGTGTAGCAAGTGTTTGGTGAGAGGGCAGTGAAGCTGACTGGGATGAAATTACTACCCAGTGGGTCTGGGGCAGAACTACTTCCCTCTATTCTAGAATGAGGAGGGGAATCCACTTCTGAACCCAATAAAAGAGTTGTACTCCTAGACTGAAAACATCTGATGTGTATCATAGATATAATTCCAAGCACAATATTCCTCTTGAAGTTAGAAAATTGAGGGGGTGATTGCCCAGCCACGGCTGTCTTCCTACTCTCCACAAATGGGAAACTCTAGTTTCCCTGAAATTTGGAACACGGTATTCCAGTTATCTGATCTGTAAACCCAGCCCAATATGTGGGCCACCTAGTCTTATGTTCTTGGTTATTGTTACATGTATACATGTTGTTTCTTCCTCTGAAAGAATGTAAATTCTCTGAAGGCAAGGCTATTACATTTTTGTCACCATATCCCTAGTGCCTGGCACATAGAAGGTGCTTAATAAATGCTTGCTGATTGATTCCTGTTGTGTGCCTTCAACCCCTTTGTAGTCCAGGAAATGTCTTTTTTCCCACCACTATCTTCTCTACAAGGAAGCAAGAACCAAACTCTCCCATTTGCCATTCACGTCCGCTCTCTCTCTCTGTGTCTCTGTCTCTATGTGTCTGTCTTTCTGTCTGTCTCTCTGTGTCTGTGTCTGTCTCTGTCTGCCGCTTTTTTTTCTCTCTATCTCTGTCTCTGTCTCTCTGTCTCTTCTAGTTAGGAGTCATAGCTCCCTACCCTGCTTGTGGTGTCTCTGAAGCCAAGGGAAAAGAAAATAAAAAGTAGGCACGCTCACCAACGTGAAAGGTTTTGGAGAGTTCCAGGCTTACAAAAAAGGCCACAGGACTTTTTAGAGAAGAGCTTCATTGGAGTTGGGAGGGGACAGGCCAGATTGTAAGGGGCTGAGGAGAGTGGATAGTGAAGGATTACAGGATTTAAAGTTGGAAGGACCTTTCGAGATAATCTAGCCTGAAATCCCTCATTTCACAGATGAAGAAACTGAGGTTCAAAGAGGAATGTAACTTCCTTAAGGTCGCAAAGATGGTAAGAACCAGAGCTATCGTGATTTGAGTCTTCTGATATTAAGTCTGGTGCTTTCCCTACTGTCCTGCATACCTCCCTGCTTCTAGCATTGACATCTTTTTCAGGAAGTTTGTGGTGAGGGGGGAGGAAAGAGCCATATGGGTTCTGGGACAGCCAGGTGAGAGGACAAGGTATGAGAAGCAAAGGGTGCCTCAGTGGTGGCAGGTCTTCCAGCTCCCACCTGGGTTCTGAGGTTGGCCTGGGCTGGGGGTAGAAAAGTATTGTCATCTCAAGTTGTCTAGATAACAGGCATTTATTTAGCATTTACTATGAGTCAGGCACTATAATAAACCCTGGGGATACAAAGAAAGGCAAAAACAGACTCTGCCCTCAAGGAGCTCACAATCTAATGGGACAAGACAACATGCAAACAGCTATGTTTAAACAAGATTTACTTAGGATAAGTTGGAGAGAATCACAGAGGGAAGACACTGATACTAAGGGGGACCAGTAAAGGCTTCTTGTAGAAGGTAGGACTTTAGCTGAGACTTGAAGGAAACCAGGAGGTGGAGATGAGGAGCGAGAGAATTCTAGGCAAGGGGGACAGCCAGTGAAAATGAATGGAGTTGGGAGACAGTGTCTTGAGCAAGGAATAATAGTAATAATAAAAATGGCTAACATTTACCTTAGACATATGCATATATATATATATGTATAATAGTTAACAGTATGCCTACTATGTTCCAGATACTGTGCTAAGTACTTTATAATTATTATATCATTTGATTCTCACAATAATCCTGAGAGGTAGGTGGTATCATTATCTCCATTGTTACATGAGGAAACTTAAGGCAAACAGGGGTTAAGTGACTTGCCCAAGGTCACATAGCTAATAAATATCTAAGACTGAGTTTGAACTCGGATCTTCCTGACTCTAGGCCTGGCGCTCCATCCACTGTGCCACCAACTGCCTCATAAATAAGAGAGATCTGGATTTAAATCTCAGTTCAGACATTTATTTGTTGTATAAACTTGGACAAGGTCATTTCTGACCCTCAGCCTTTTTATCTATAAAATGAGGACATCCTACCACATGTGCTAGCCTAAGCCATAGGGTATTTGAGACTCATTACATAAATATAAACAACCATGATGATGACAGCCAGCCACTGGATTAGGAAGTCTGCAGAGACAAGAATAGGGATTCAGTCTTGAACCTGTTTCTGGTGATCCTGATATACTATGTGCATTTTGCCAGCCAAACAAACAAGCAAAATTATCACAAAACAAAACAAAAATGCCACAGTTATGAAGTGTTGCTTTTTTAGGATGTGATGAATTAAAAGGATCCCTACCTATCCCCCACATCCAAATACAATAATACATAAATAGTGAGAAAATAGAAATCATTGAGATGCATCTTGTCAACCAGTGTGATGTGTTGGAGAAAGTGATGGATTTGGAGTCAGTTTGGGTTTGAATTCCAGCTCTGCTACTTAGTATCTGTATAGCCTTCAGCAAGCTGATTGAATGAACTAGGAGCGTTCAAAGGGAAGGAAGATCCTGTGGAGGTATATGATAGCTGGGTTCTAAAATCTGAAGGGTTGTCATGAGGAGGAGGGATCAGGCTGGTTTTATTTGGCCCTGGAGGGTAGAACCAGGGGCATGGGTGCATGTTCCCAAGAGGCTCAATGTCAGGACAAACTTCCTAACAATTACAGCTGGCCAAAAGTAGAGTGGACTGCTACAGGAGGTGATGGATTCCCTCTCCTTGGGGGTTTTTAAGAGACTGAATGACCACTTGTCAGATATGTAAAGGTGGGGATTCCTTTTGTATATAGGCTGGACTAGATGGTGGCTAAAGTCCTTCTAACTGTAATTCTGCAACATCTCTCTGGGCTACAGTATCTCCATCTGCAAAACAAGGGGCTGGAATAAATGATTGCTAAATTCTAAATAGGGGGAGCTAGGTGGTGCAGGAGTCAGGAACACCTGAGTTCACATCTGGCCACAGACACTTACTAGTTGTGTGACCCTGGGCAAGTCACTTATCCCTATCTCAGTTTCCTCATCTGTAAAGTGAGCTGGAGAAGGAAATGACAAACCACTCCAGTATCTTTGCCAAGAAAACTCCAAACAAGGTCACAAAGAGTTGGACATGGACAAAACAATGCTCTTTAAAGCACTGCACAAATGTGAATCGCTATTGTCTTGGTGCAGTGGAAAGAGTACTGCTTTTGGAGTCAGAGGATCTAAGTTGCATTTCCGACATCTTTTCTTGCTACCTGTGTGACCTTGGGCAAGTGACCTCAGTTTCTTCATGTGTAAAATGTGAGGGAGTGTATTGGACTAAAGATGACATCTGAGGTTATGTAAATCTAAGGTCTTCTGATCATTTCTCTTTGACATTGATTCTCATTGTGCTCCCCACTCCGGGCTGACTTGGTAGGGTCCGTAAAGCTATGCTATGGTCATTTCTATCCTTGACGTTCTGATTCTGATTGTGCTCCCCCCTCCGGGCTGACTTGGTAGGGCCCAGCTCCTCTCTCAAACCGGGTCACCGGTTCTTTCTCCGCCCCTCAAATCGGAAGTGGGAGTTCTCACGCGTTCTGCGGCTCTGCCTTTCCTTCCTTGGGCTGGTGTCTAGCCGCACCCTCCTGCAGAGGCCAGAGTGCACGGGAGGGGCTTGGGTTGTGTCTAGCCAGCCCTGTCTCCCTTGAGGACGAGGCCTTGTTCTCCGGAGCCGAGGGCCCCTACTCCGCTCTTGGCACCAGACCGAGCCTGGGAGGCGACTAGCTGTGGCCAGCTGCCAATGCAGCCCTGTCCAACGGGAGGGGAGGCCCCGGAGCCCGGCCCGATGGGAAGGAAGGATCCGGGGCCCGAGCCGGAGGGAGGGGAGGACCCGGCTGTCCTGGATGCAGTGAGGCCCCGTGTCCCCGGGTCGTCGGCGCAGGAGGAAGAGGAGGACGGTGGCTCGAGTCCCTTCGGAGCAGCAGCCCGGGCACGAGAGCCGCGCTGCTCCGAGACTGAGCTGGAGGGGCCAGCCCGGCCCTGCGCCCCGGTTCAGAGTCTGGCTGCCCCTGGGGGCCCGGCGCTGCGGGAGGAGGAGGAGGGGGAGGCCCCGGACCCGTCGCGCGCGGTGTCTCTCACGGAGATTCTGCGGCTGGTTCAGCAAGGCCAGGACATTCCCGGGCTGGAGAAGCTGCACATCACGGCCACCTGCAGGGAGCCCACCGCATCGCGAATCCCCCGGAGACCCAAGCCTTGGGAAAGCTGGCTCCCGGACAGCCCCGCCGTGCCCTCACCCTAGACACCCCCAACCCAAACCCCGGTGATGAGGTGACACCGAAAGGGGTGGGGGGAGACCTTGGGAATCGGGCAGCCCGCAGTCGCGTATTCATCCTCCCGGAGCATTAATGAGTGCAAAGGGCGCTGGACTTAGCCAAGAGCCGTGGATTCTGAGCCAGTTTCCTCCATACAGTTGGGATATGCTTGCACTTACCTAGAGGGTTGTGGTGAGGAAATTTGCAAACTTTAAAGCACTGTACTACTATGAGCCATGGTTACCTGAACCGAAACTTTGGTTTCTGTTGCTTCGAAGGCAAGCTAAAAGTTTATCAGCTCGAGGACAGCTGTTGGAGGCAGCGAATTTAAATACTTTATGAAAAAAACGCTTACAAAGCTAAAGAGACTTGACAACTTTTGATACTATGAAGTGAGGATTCTGTAACTTTCCCAAGCCGCTAAAAGTACAAACCATCCATAGCGCAAAATAGTGACTTTGGAGAGCTTGCTAACCAGCGGTCTTGGTCACTTCCAAGTGGAGTTTACAGTGTGGTTATGAGATTATAAATAAACCTGGTATACTTAACCTATCTCTCGTTCATTCATTTCAATCGTGTATAACTTGTTTTCTTGGCAAAGATGCCGGAGTGGTTTGCCATTTCCTTCTCCAGCTCATTTTACAGATGAAGTGCCAGGTTTTAACAGGTTAAGTGATTTATTCTGGGCCACAGTGTCTATGGCCAAATTTGAACTCGGGAAGATGAGTCTTCTCGAACTCAGACTTGACCAGTTGCCCCATCTAGAATTGTTCTTTACCTATGTCCCTCGTTCCTCAGCTAGGCTTTATAGGCAAGACACTTGTTTTATATTGCTTCATATTATGATTTTTAGCAAAAAGGAATGGGGCCAGAAGACCTGCGTTCAGATCTTAGCTTTGCCACTCGATCCTTTGTTAACTGTGAAATCACAACTTCTATGAACCAGGTTTATTGGTAAAATGACAAGAGTTGTGAGGCATATTCTCTAAATTAAACTCAAGCAGGAAATTCTCAAGGTGCCAGACTTATCACACATCTGGGCTTATGGCAGCCCTGTAGAAACAGGAGCAAAAACAATGTCAAAGGTTCTGACTCCCAGTTTCAAAACCAACTCTCCTTAGCTATGTAACCCTGGGCAAGTCATCACCTCAAAATGCTTCATTCTCCTCACCTGTAAAATACTGATACATGAATGGAATAAACAGAAATAATTCAGTAGTACGGAAAGTTTTTAATCTGCACTTCAGGAACCGGTCATACAAATGACATCCTTTTGTTTCTATTTAAATAGCTTTAATATAGTCTTTAAGTTGGTATCTGAAATATACCAGTTAAGACAGTTCCCAGCAAGTAGGGTAGCCTGGGAAAATGGGGGTCCTTGGCTAGTTCCCCACTTAAACCATTAGCCATAAAATTAGCACAAACTTAACTCAATTTTCCAGGGGATTCTGCCTCCAAAATTTCAAGATTGCTTCTTTGAATGCATTTGTCACCAGCCTCATTCACTAGATGGCAGCCTAGGTTAAGAATTTTGCTGCTTCCTACTTCTCAAGTGCCAAAGATGTCTGTTCTGCATCTTAAATAGCATGTCAGAAAAAATGAGATAAGATTTAAGGGGTAAAAGCTGCCTAGAAAGCAGGGGAATAAGTTCCTAACATGTTCCCAAAACAAGATCCAATGGGAGAACCACTATAAAGTGCTCATCACATAAGCGATTACCAAGTGCTTGTTTCATCTTCTCTACCAAGGTCACAAAGGTGGGCATAATTACTTAAGACCATATGTGAAATCTTGGCTAACACCTCTACCTGTTTGGTGTTGTAGATGGCACTGAACTTGGGATCAGAAAGACCTGGGTTTGAATTCCACCTCAGACATTTCCCAGCCATGTGACACTCGGAAAGTCTCTTCATTTCTCTGGGACTTTTCTTTGTACTAAAGTGTTTAAGAAGCATTTGCTCCAGAGGGCTGTTGTGGGGAATAAATGACAGAACCTACCTAAGTACAGTGTTTTGTAAACTTATCCCTTACAGATACTTTAATAATTATTACCTTAGATTGTGGGGAAAAAGGTAAGGGGCAAGAGAAGACCACAAAATAAGGGTAATGAAAAGCAGAGTAAATTTGATTCATATTAATACAGAAAGTGTTAAGTTAGTGGCAGACTACAGTCAATACTTCTACTTTAATGGCAAAAAGGAACAGGACCTGGTGTACAGCAGCAGCATCAGAGTAGTGCCAAAGCACGGGAAGCCCACTAACATAATTGCTAGGCAGGACCCTCAAAGTCATGTAGGTATCATTAAAAACACAGAGTCCCAGAGATGATGGTCCATTATATTTGAAAGTCATTTCAAAACCCAGATCAGGTCCCATTGTCCTGTTTAAGTGAAGAGCAACAAATACAACAAAGTGTATGTTACAACATTCAACCCTTGGAGCAGAGAACCACACATGGCTAACTGACTGCTCTCTGGATGGGAGGCCACCATGAAAAAATTAGGGTGGGTTCAATCTGTCTTCCAATCCCAGAATATGAAGTATAGCCACTCCTCCTTGCTGGTCATGAGACTTTAATCCAAGATGAAGCCAGCTGGATAATGCAATATGGTTTCTTCTTTGAGGAAAAGTATAGAAGGTGGAAAAGTTCCTTCTATATAGATGATCCTCTTTTCTTCCTATCTCATTAGTGTCCAGACAAAGTTCCAGCAGAAAAGAAATCTTCTTTGAAGATACTGAGTATAAACTCAGAAAAGATATAAATCTTCTGAGATCCTAGAGAAAAAAAGTAATTAGATTAATAAAAGCTTATAGCAACCAGAGTGTATACTCAGATTATCAGGTAATCTCAAGAATGGAAAGAGGAAGAAGTGCCTCTTCAAAAACCAGCACAGCAGACAGTACTGGGAGAAGCATTAGCTTTGGAGCTGGAATCTCTGGGTTCAAATTCTGACTTGAGACACCTCTCTGGCCTCCTCAGTTTCTTCAAGTGTAAAATGTAAGGGGGGAGGAAGCCTGGAGAAGGAAAATTAAATTAGATGACATGTAAGCCCCTTCTAACTCTTTATCCTATTCCCTGGATCTTTATACCCTAAGACCCCTAAAACTAAATAAAAAATCATCTCGGCTTCCTCCACACAGACTTACGTTAAATCAGTATAGAGAGAGAACTGAGAACAGAAACAAGATTCCTATTCTGGTTTTAATGATTTCAAGAGCAACACACTTTGAATGCAAAGTCACAGGTCAAATTAAGGTCACTGTATTGGAGTGGAGCTGACACTTAATCTCACGTGTACCAAGTACAAAGTTTGGGTTCTTTCTTATACACCAGGAGCTAAATGTTTAATAATGTTTTCTCTCTTTTGGCAGAGGCCACAATAGGCTTCTAAAGCCCTTCAGGAATAAGTCTACTCTTACCTGGGCCTAGTTCAGCTGCCGAATGATGTGATTGATACTTTCACCTCGGTAGCCAGGTCTGCCCATTTCCTTGAGAAAGCCCACTCTGTTCTTGGCAGCATGGCGGGCCACGGACAGGGGGAAAGGACACAGAAACCTCGAGACCTGAGAGAAATGTTCCCCAACCGAGCAGATTTCATGGATGATATCTTCCAGGCAAATGATGCCGAATTTCCCTGAAAAACACGCCAGCTTCAATCAGCATCAACCTCCACTAAATCTGTTTTATTAAAGCTTTGTCTCTTATTCCTTCTACCCTCAATTTTTACATGTCCACTCTCTCATCTCCACTATCACAAGAAACAGATGCCTAGGATTCAATTCTCACCTAGACGCTCCTCAATCAGAGTATTATCCGTTAGAGAGACTTTCTTATTATTTATCCTGGCTTGTCCCCGTTTCAGAATGAGCTCACGGACAGATTTTAGGTTAGGATATCTGTGAAAAGAAGGGGAAAAAAGCAAGCTGTTAATTAGAGAGGTATAAGCCAGAATAAATGCAAAGACGATGCCCTAGCAATCCTGTCTCCATCCCACTCCATGAGCTTGTGTAGTAGGAAGGCCGAATTTATGATCTCAAAAAGGATCATATATATATTTGAATGGTTCGAAATCGCAAGGTATATAGAATTCTCTAAGAAGAAGAAATCAAGACATTTATTCAGGCCCCAGAGCAAGAAATTAGCGAAATTCCGACATCGTGATCACAAGCCTCCAGGCCCAGTAGGCCCGCCTCACAAGAGTAGCCAGGAGGCCACAGAAAATAAGATGACATAAATCATATTCACTGGCCTCAAGCCCTCTATCGACTCCTGGGTCCACACACGGGTCGGCTCTGCTTCGGCTTTTTTTTCAGCTGTAGTTTCTCGCCTCTCCTCTCAGCCAAACCTCTGGTTGTTCTCAAGCCCCACCTCAACGACCAGAGACCATTGGTTCCCGAGTTGGCCCCTCTTAAGTCTTTAATCTACACCCACACAAGTTTCACACCAGATAGGGCTTTGGGCCTGGGGCTTAGCACTTAACAGCTGAAAGTACTTTCGAGGAAAACAAAAGCCAAACTCCTCAAGGGCACCCTTAAACTAAGTACTAAGAGGCCTATTTTGCCTTAAGGACACAGCTTGGAAGGCACAAAATTGGGAGCCAAAAAGGAAAGCTGCGTCTTTTGAAACCTTACACAGGTCAGGGAGAAATTTCATTACACAAGTGGTTATAGTTGGCCTTATTTTTAAGTTATGAGTTTCAGTATCAAATCTATTACAAACATTTTTACATCTGAATGTACTATGATCACCAATGCCTTATAAAGACACAGAATTTTTGCTCTAGGGGAAAAAAAGGAATTTAGGTTACTCATAGTGAAGGACTCTTAAACACCTTAATCCATGCTGGGGTTTCCCTGCCCCAAAGATTATCCTTTAGCTGAACAGGATAGGGCTTCTTCCTTCTTATTGCTTAAGCTGAGAAAAGGTTTTTAATTTGACCATTTCACTTTCATGTACACTAGTACCTGCTTCACAGGATGGATGCTGCTGCCTCAGACTATCTGAGTTTCTGCTTTTCCTTTGAGAAAAAAACACATCCCCCTCTACCAGAAAAATTACCCCTCTGCAAATTCTGCTTCCTAGAACCCCAAGACAGAGCAAACCTCCTCCTCCCAATTCTCATAAAGTGTAATTTTGTCACCATCTTAATATTGCTACCTTCGATCTTGAACCTTTCAGAACGTATTATTAACTATCTCCTGAAATACACTAGCCAAATACTTAGTGGTATAGAGTAGGGGATACATGGAAGCCAATCTTCTCTTACTCAAAGTTAAGAAAAACAAACCAACCAAAAAACAGAAAAACCACCCAAAAATCCCCATAAAGCTTATTTTCTGCATAGCCTCCAGCTGATTTCATGCTCTTCCTCCCTCCCTGAATCACAAACTCAGAAAAGTCAATAATATTTCTTCCTCTTATAGTAAAATGGGCACTAAAGAACAAGACCACCAGGTTTTTCCTCTACTACTTCCCTCCCACTCAGTTTAAATCCCTTCTCCCTTATATGTAATTCACAACCTCTCTCCTTGTCTTGGGTCCCCACTTTCTGCCCCCATCGCCATAAGGTTACAAAGAACTCATCACTCACCCCCAAGTTATATAAGGCTCTATAATTCGAAGTTTCTTTAAGGAAGTTGGGGTCATTTTAACGAAGACACCACTATAAATTTTCTTCAGACGAAGTTCCTCTATTGTCTTTGTCACCTGGTTACTCACGCCATTAATCCTGATAAAGGACGGTACAGAAATTACTCTCCTGTGTACAGACAATAACAAGCCTTGGAAAGGCTCTCTGGAAAAATTAGCCCTTCCTCCTGAGCAACAAGATCTTTTCTCCGGAAGTTGAGAGGTCTAATTTCCAAACTGTTCTCAGAAACCCAGCAAGGAAGAGCTGACAGAGGAAAACAGAGGAACAATAGTAAAAGCCAGCAGGCATTTAACTTGTTCTGTGTTTCACAACCCAAGACTATGCTCAGTTCTTTCCAGAGCTTCAGGTTCCTAGGTTCTACTAGTCTCAGGTCAGCCATTATTAGCTGTGAGCCCTTGGATAAGTCATTTCATCTGATCTGCAAAACGAGGATTGTTGTGAAATTCAGACAATCAGCTGTTGATTTCTGTGAACAGTGGCCTTCCTACAGTTACACTACTCAAAAAAGATAAAAAGGGAAGGTATCCTGATTTCAGATCACATGTGGAATATGGCCTGGAAAAGTAGGTTTTGCATGGTTTGTAGAGAACTATGAAAGTCATGCTAGGGAATCAGATCTTTAATCTTGTAGCTGCTTGAGGTTTTTGAACAGAGGAATTACATGAATCAAATCACTGTTTCTGGAGGATCTGACAGTAATGTGTAGTAAAAACTGAACATAGGCTTAATATTGTTTCTACCTCAAAAGACTTCAGAGCTTGTGAATTTTTCTTTTCTTGGTGATTCCTAGAAATATCTGAAAACAGTCCTAGCTGAGGTGGGAGGGGGAAGGAGTGGAGAAAGGTGAGAAGCTTTAACCTCCTTCAATTTTAAAGGTGTTATCATTAGAACTGATTAAGTTTTTATAGTAATAAGGAGTGAAATCTATAGTCCTTATCTAAGAAACACAAGTGACCCCTTGTGGAATGTATTGGGACATATGGACTGGATTAGGTGAAAGGCCCCTTCCAACTTTCAGTTTTGTCATTCTGTGACCAACACGGTTCTTTGTGGCAAGAAATTAAAAAGGTTTCATTATCATTATAGGTAGTTCTGAGGTCTGGTGTTCTCTCTGTATGTGCAAGTACCCTCATTTGAATGAGGTGGTTCAAGCTGAAAAACACTTTCCAAAAGCATCTTTGGAACTGATAATTCTGTCACACTAAACACATCATCAGTTGTAAGAGGGTAAGTGATCCCCATCTCTAGTACAGGCTTATCACTTGATCTGCTGGACAGTTCTACTTGGATGTCTTGATGTCGCCTCAAATGCAACATGGCTAAAGCTGAACTCTTTATCACCCTACTTTCTAGCCTCAGAATCACAAGATATAAGAACTGGAAAAGACTCAAAGATGTAAACTGGTCCTCCCTTACACAAAGACTTATTCTTTGTTTTCCTGACCATACTCAAGAGACCACTAGCACTCTGACCCATGCCATTTGACCTGTTTAGAATACCTCCCAACAAAACTTCAAGGCCCCAAGTCTTCTCTAAAAGATCTCTCTAAACCCTCACAGTAATCAATCTCTGTATTTTCTCTTCTATTGCACTCTCGAACTATTACTTAACTATTTTGTCTTATTACACTCTGTGCCCGGGGATTCATGTGGTAGGTTCTCAATCAAAATTTGCTGACTAGATGCACAAAGTCTGAAGCCCAGGCCCTGTGTTAGCATGATGGAGTGGAAAGGTCACCCCAGTTAGGAGGCCTGGCCTCTAGTCACAATTCTAACACTTCCTAGCTTTGGGACTTTGGGCAAGTGATTTAACTTCTCTGAGCCTTGGTTTCCTCATCGATAAAATTAAGGGACAGAACATAATGACCTTTAAGATTCCTTCTTGTTCTAAGACCTTATTTCAAGGAAAACCAAAAATCTTGTAATCAATCAGTGAGTCTTTGGAATGCAGTCTGCCCTGGGTTCTCCCATCATAACCCCCCCCCCCCAAATCTTTTTATTAGTAAGCAGCCATGGTCTATCTATTAATTAAAGAATTGTTAGCACTCAAGGCTAGTTTGTAAGGGAAAAGATATAAAAAAAAAACCAGCCACACTGACCATATTAAGCTCAGCTGTGAGGCTAGTTTAGAAGAGAAAAGCTCATTCAAGTACTTAGTATGAGTCTGGCAAGTCTGCTACAAACCAAGAACAGCAGAACTCACTGACCTTCCTGATCCTGACAGCGGGTCTCAAAACCTTCACTAGGGTAACCCCACGCCTATGGAAGCTCACCTTTCCATACGGACCACAAAGGCCAGACGATGTGCATCCTTCAGCACATAGCGCTCAGGCTTCCAATCCAGGCGCTTGAGACGAGCTACATCACGGACTATCCGATGAGATTCATGGACAAACGATTCGAGGCGCCTGAATTTGAGCTGACTCCCTTTCTTTTGCTGAGAGTAGACAAAAGAGGAAATATTTGTCAGTCTGCATTCTAATTACCTTTACTTCTGAGTGTCTAGTTACTATTAGTCATTATCTGCTGTCAGTGTTGTAACGGGGAGAACAAATATATTTATCCCGTTTTATAGGTGAAAAAAGCAAGGTCCCAAGTAACTTGAATAGTCAAGAGACTCAGGACAAAAGCAGGAAAAGCAATCAACAAACAAGCACAAAAACTCCTCAGGGCCTAGATTTCTAGTACTGAGCTGTCGACAATAAAAAATTCAGTATGTACTCATTTAGAAAAACAGAAACAAAAAATACTATTTTCAAGGAGAATTATACTTGTTAAAGAACTGTTTTAAACTTCTTTTTCAATTGGTGTTTGTGTGTGGCCTTTAAGTACCTGAGAGCAACAACAACGTTTTCTTTTGTGTGTCTTCTAGGCCCTAACACACCTCCTATAGGGCTTTACAAACACAAGTGCTCAAAATATACTTATCAATGGAAAGAAAATGTAAGTAACATATGGACCAAAGAACCTGTATATTAAAGGAAGTAACCAATAAGATTTAAAGGATACTAATAATAATTCTGATACTTATACAGGGCTTTATAATGTGCCAAAACCTTTTAAGTACGTGATCTTATTTGTGCCTCATAACAACACTGTGAAATAGGTACTTTTAGTGTTATTAGCCTGTTTTACAGATAAGGAAACAGAGATTTTAAGAGTTATATGTACAAAGTTACCATGATACTGTCAGGCCTCCTTCACCCCAAGTACAGTACCACATTCCATTTCACCACACAGCCACCCATGAGCCTACTGGGTAAAAACCATGCTCAAGACAACCCAGAATGCTTGACCACCTGACGTTAAGGCTCACCTTTCATCTTCCATCCTTACCTTCCTCTTTTCCAAAAGAGCTTGCTTAGCCTGAGTTGCTTTGAGTGCTTGGTAAGCTTTCCTCTTCTTCAGGAGGTTCTCTGGAACCAAAGGAATCTTTTTTCTGGGCCTAGTTTAGAAAACAATGAGTATGGTAGAGGCTGTGTCAAGTCGAGCTCAGGCAGTTTCCCTAATAGAATGCCCCCTCCCCTTCTTTCCTAGTTGAGTTACTAATTAATCCTTAAAAAGCCAAATTCAAACAAATACATACACACACACACACCCCAGAACTTTTCCAGCTTCTCTCCCTCAAACTTCACTTTGTTTTGCACTTTCCTAACGTACTTATCATGCCTTGCAGACTGTATGCCTTTTTATGAGGGCCCAGGCCCAGCAACAGTAGCATTTAAATAGTACTTTAAGGTTTACAAAGTCCCTCAATAGAGGAGTGCAGGGCTTCCCTGGCAGGCTCAGTTGAGGGGTGCATGTTTATACCCTTTGATTGTTCACAATACACCTGGGAAGTAAGTGCTATCTACAATTAACTCCATTTTACATACGAGGAAACAAAGGCCGGGAGGCTGTAATTTGCCCACGGTCACACTTCAATTTTGTGTCCAACCAGCAGCCTATTTAGCATCTATCATGTGCCATACGCTGGAAATACGGACAGAAAAGCGGACCGACGCTGGCCTCGAGAAGCTAGGGGAATGCAACACTCCATAGAAAATCACAGAGAGGGCACATATGACATAAATACAAAGGGACGGGGGGAGGTGGCGTCTAGCACAACTGTGGGAGTCAGGAAAGTCCTCTTTAAGAATATGACCCTTAATCTGGGCCTTGAAGGGAGCTCAAAGGCTCCAAGAGGAAGAGGTGAAGAGAAGGAGCAGGGAGGCAGAAGCCCCCTGCGGGGGTTCGTTAACTTGGGGTGCGTTCTTTAAAGCCCCTAGCTCCCCGCCACAGCACATTTAAAAGACGCTCGTAGATCCGAACCTTTGCCCTCCCGCTCTGTTCATTTTCCAAAACCGCCCCTCCACGCAAAAGCCCCCTCCATGTGGCTGCGTAAGAATATTTTGCCCAGAGAAGGCCAAGATTACCTAAAAGGGGGCAGCTTCTGTTCCCCTTCCCCGAGCCAAACAACGGGGCACTCAGTACTCCGCACTCACACCCCACTTTCTACCCGACTCGACCCCCCCCATCCCCGGCATTCGGGAACTTTCGTCCGGACTTTCGGGTTAAGTCAAGGAGGGGACCTGGCCAGGCCCGAGGGGAGAAGCCGGGCCTCACAGCTAGAGAGCAAGTGAGAAGGCACCCTGACTTAAACCAGGGACCCCCCAGCACGAATCCAAAGGTCCCCGCCCTCTTCCGCCCACCGACAAAACCCCAAAGCCGCGGATGTTGGCGGATTCTCCGCACACAACGAGCGGCCAACACTCACTCAGGTTCTGCCATCTTTCCTGCGTCTCTTACTGAGCATGCGCAGCTGCACGCCCTTCCGTAAAGAGACGCTCACGCTGACCCTTCTAGGTTAATTTGACCATAGAGTTGGTCTACTCTAACCGCGGGCTGGAAGGGCTCTTAGCTCTGGACTGATAAGGAGGGCAGCAGGTGTTGGCACCCGGAGCCTTCTCCCGGAGAAGATACTAAATCTCCTTTCTCACTGTCCTGCGCTGCACTGTCTTCCAAACCGAGCCGGGGAGATAAACTACATTTCCCATAAGGCAGAGCAGCTTTGCAGGCGGCGCCCGGATGGCAAGAGTCTGCAAACACTCAGACCTTTTCAGCATTAACAATCTTCTAGTAGGAGTTGTTTTCGGAGTTCAGAACAAACTACACTTCCCACAATTCCAGTTGGTTAACGGTGACGTCACTGCTCGCGTCGTTGTCTCCCCCCTACCTTATCTCTGGCTTGATAAGGAGCACAGAAAACTTGTTTAGGAATCCCCCTTGTTCTGGAATCTGAACAGACTGTGATTATTATTAGAAAAGCCGTTTGATTGCCGTGTGAAGTGCCTGACGCTGGTCAGCTATGTGCTCTCGGACAAGTCACAGACTCATCCGTGCCTTAGTTTCCCTTCTGTAAATTTCGGATAATAATACTTGCAGGACCTGCCTTTGAAGGTGGGGAATCAAATCGGATAATTAAGGTAGGCACGCAGTTTGTAAAAGCTTAAGTGTAGAGAATGTGACCCGAAATTAACCTGAGCAAAGAGAGCCCAGGCCTCCCACCCACAGTAACGGAAGACTGGGGCCTACGTCCGTCTTCTTGAGGCCACCCGGGACACGTTCCGGGAGGGGCTGGGAGATGTGATTAATTCACTCTGGGCATTATATGGGATGGGCTCCCGCCCCCCCCGATGATGACGACTTTCTGGAGGGCAGAGAGAGCAAGGCAGTCTGGGCCACGAATCGTGGTGGAGTAAAGAGCGGAGGTGGTAGGGAAGAAAAGCCCCAAGAGGCCAACGAAACAGTCATTTATGAAGCACTTCCTGTATACCAGGAACTGTGTTAAGCACTGGGGATACAAAAAAAAAAAGATGCCACAAAGCAAACCAAAATGGCCCTTGCCGTGAGGAGCTCACAGCTTAAGGGGAAGCCAATTTAC
Organism: Phalanger gymnotis; assembly: GCA_028646595.1. Classification (NCBI taxonomy): domain Eukaryota; kingdom Metazoa; phylum Chordata; class Mammalia; order Diprotodontia; family Phalangeridae; genus Phalanger; species Phalanger gymnotis. The sequence goes on from CM053627.1 coordinate 193,323,777, forward strand.
TTAAATAGGTGCAAACAAGATACACCCCAATAGATGGAAGACAACGCAGGGGAAAGCTCTGGTGCCTAGGGACATTAGGACAGGGCTTCCTGCACGAGGTGGCATTCGAGCTGAGTCTTGAAGACAGGTACTGTAGGAGGGGAAGGTGAGAAGGAAGAACATTCTAGGAATGGAGGCCAGCCGGGAAACTGTTGTGTGTGGAACCTGGTGTGTGAGGAACAGCAAGTCGGCCAATATGGCTGGACCACAAAGGGAAATGAAGTGTATGAATCCTGGAAAGGTAGTAATGGGACAAACTGAAAAGAAATTTGGTCTAGATATAGATCTGGGAATTATAAGTGTAAAGAAAGTAGCTGAACCCCTGCGAGATAATGAGATCCCTAAGTAAGATAGCGCAGTGGGGGAAAAACGATCTAGGATAGGACGTGGGACATTCACAGTGGGTAGGCACGACATATCCAGCGAAGGAGACTGAGACGGGGCAGTCACACAAAAAGAATCAGAACAAGAGATGGCAGTGTCTTGAAAAGCCCAAGAGGAGACTCTTCCCAAGGAAAAGGTGCTGGTCAGCAGTGTCAAATGCTGTAGAGGGATCAAGAAAGATGAAGACTGAGAAAAGACCATTAGATTTTTTTTTAACCTTCTTGAGTATTCATCTTTAGGTTTTTTAAAACAAATTCAATTTTATTTTATTTTCAGTTCTCAATTCTCTTTTCCCCCATCCATTGAGAATGCAAGAAAAAATGAAACCCATTACAAATACATTGTTTTTGTTCAGTTCTTTGTCAGTTGCATCTGACTCTTTGTGACCCCCATTTGGGACTTTCTTGGTAAAGATACTGGAGTGGTTTGCCATTTCCTTCTCCAGTTCATTTTGCAGGTGAGGCAACTGAGGCAATAGGGTCACACAGCTAGTAAGTGTATGAGGCCAGATCTGAATTCAGGAAGATGAGTCTTCCTAACTCCAGGCTGGGCACTCTGTCTACTATGCCACCTAGTTGCCCTTATAAATATATACAGTCATGCAAAACAAATTCCTGCATTAGCCATGACCAAAAAGAACAAGAAAAAATATGCTTCAATTTGTACTGAGTCCATCAGTTCTAGATTGCATGTTTCATCATTAGGCCTTTGGAATTGTCATTAAGACCATTAGATCTGGCAATTAAGAGATCATTGGTAACTTTGGAGAGAGCAGTTTCAGCTGAAGGGTGAGGTCAGAAGCCAGATCACAGTTTAGAAGAGAGAGAGGATAGGTACTTAGCTGAACAGGGGAGAAGATATACAGAATGTTAGCAAGGATTGCAGGATGCAGTGAGGGGTTTTGTTTTTTGAAGGATGGAGGACAGTAGTGTTTGTAGGGAAGAAACCACCAGTATCTAGGAAGAGACTGAGCACTAGAAAGAGAGGATGTTAAAGGGGAGCAATTTGCTGAAGGAGTTGGGAGGGAATGCGATCAACGTATAGGTGGAAGGGTTGGCCTTTGCAGGAAGAAAGGTGCCCAGAACACAGTGGAAAACAGTGTTGGAAAGATGAGATAAGGACAGAAGACAGAACTCTCAAGAGGATGATCTCAGTTTTCTAAGTGAAACACACACACACACACACACACACACACACACACACTTTTCTCCCCCTCAGGTGGGAGGCTGAAAGAGGGGAAAAAAGGTGGTTTGAAACAGTTGCCATGGAGAGGAGGATAAAGGATAACTGAATAGAAGAAACGCCTAGATACACTAAAGGCACAGAGATTAGATAATGTAAATTCCTAGTGGACCCAGTCAGCAAGTTTTCCTGACTTCCTTCAATACCATTCAACCTCAGGAGCCATATGATCCAAGAGATAGTGTTGGCCTGTCTAATGGAAAGGCAGTAGCAGAGACAAGGTGCCCTTATCATAGGGGAATCAATGCTGTCCATACCTTTCATAGGAACATGTAATCAAAATCTCAAACAAAAGACACATGTTTTAACCAGCTATTGTCCAGGCTTACTCTCGGTTACACCCTTTATAAAAAATATCACCTATTATTTAATATAAACCATTATTTCTTGGCTTCCAGGTCAGTGTGGAAACGATATTTCTGACAAATCTGCTTAGTTGTTCCATGGCCATCTTCCATCTTCCCCTTCTAGGCTCCCTACACGTGCTACCACAAACCCCTCCCAGCTTCCACAATCCCCTAGCTAACCAGAACAAAGTAATCATCATAATATTGTCTGGTAAGAACTTTGTCTCCTATCCAGCGATGAGTGTCTTAACCTAAGACCCTGGCTATTTGTCTCCTGGGTGGGTACCCGAAGCTAGATAAGAGGATGAATGGCTCTTCCTGCCCTCCCCACCCAGACAGTGGTCCAGTTCAGTAAACATCTTTCAAAACTCCCATGCCTGAAATCCTATAGCAATCAGAGTTTACGTCTATGACAGCTGTACATCCTGGATTTCCCAGGATGGTCTTGATTCTTAAAAACAAAGTATATTTCTAGCAAGGTTCAGCAAAGTGAGTATCTTCTATCAGATTAAACTTTTGGGCTGGTAGGCATAGTTACCTTGTCCATGTTCCTTGGTTTAGGAGCATAGTGTCTAACGTTTCTTTTATTAGTGTATCCCTCTCCCAAGCAGACTAAGCCCCGTGGGGGCGAGACACTGGGCTCACACTTATTTGTCTCCAACCAAAGCTTAGCCCAGGCCTGGGCATTCAATGAATATCTGTTGATCAGCTTGCTTGATTTGTTGAGTGAATGTGGGGAAGAGGCCTGGAATGTCCCTTTGATATAGAAAGGCTGCATTAGACCAAAAACTCCTTAGAAGCAGGGGTCTTGGCTGTCTTCTTATCTCCATCACCTCCACAGTGCCTTGCACAAGGTAGTGGCTTGACTGGATCGACACCTGGCAGGGGTTATGGTCATTGTGAAAGCCAAACATCTAAACGCATACATCAGCATCATCACTGAATGTCAGAGCCGGAAAGGGCCTTAGGGTATACATAGGCCAATCCTCTTGTTTTGTAAATGAGGAAACAGAGGCCCAGAGCAGAAAGCAAGTTGCCTACAGTTACACAGTTAATTTTGGAATAAGCCGTACTAGAACTGAGGTCTGCTGGCATAGGCCAGTTCTTCCCTTGCCACGTGGACTTGCTGATCCTGACTCAGCATTTCTCCGGGTTAGGCTCTGTGCAAAGTAATAAAAATGTGGCTCTGGCTGAGATGTGTAATAGGAACAACACTGGCCTTTGTCAGGAAGGCCCGAGTTCAAGTGCCGGCTTTGCCTCTTAACTAGCTGTGTGACTTTGGGGCAAGTCACTTCTTTTCTCTGGGACAGTGTCCTCCTCTGTCCTAACAGGGCTTTCCATGCCTGACATTCAATGGGTTGACAAGACTGTGGCTGCTTAGTGTGTTAATATCAACACTCACCTAATATGACAGTTGCTTACTGCTTTTGCCTCTGTCTTCTCTTTGCCAGCAGATGGTGCTATGAGAATATTTTTTTTTAAGCCAAAATGTCATCAGGGATCAGTCCCTCAGGCAAGACTGACCATTTAATGAACCCATTGAAACACTCACTGGCAAAATCATTCATTCAGCAAATACTATGTGCCCAGCAGTGCTGGTCTCTGAGAGGGCAGTGGTAGGGAAAAGAATAGTGACGAATCAGTCTGTGAACAATCATTTATTAAGAGCCTACTATGTGCTAAGCATGTAAGAAACTGCACTTTTGGCTTCCAGAAACTTACACTCTGAAGAGCCCTCTTATTTTCAGTATGTCCTCATAAAACAGTAATAGTCATATATAGCTGGCATTTACATAGCACCTTAAGGTTTGCAAAGTACTTTACAAATGTCTTATTTGATCCTCCCAGCTTTGGGAGGTATATACTATTATTATCCTCACCTTATAGATAAGGAAACTGAGACAAATAGGGTCACACAGCTAGTAAAGGCAAAGGCAGGATTCTAACTCAGGTCCTTCTGGTCCTCAAGGCCAGTGCTCTATCTACTACACTTTCTCGCTGTCCCTGTTGCCCCATCCCCTTAATTCCCCTAGTTGTCCTGCAATTCAAATCAGATCTGACCTGACCTGTTTACAGAGGGAGAGCATTTGTTGTTTTCTTCTCTTACCTGTACTGATGAGACCTGATGTTCCAAACAACCTTTAGCTGATAACGTGTGTGTATGTATGTATGTATGGGGAGGGGGAGGCGGTGTCAGTCTCTAATGGCTTCTGGATCCCGCATCAAAGAAACTATACCCTCAAGCCAAATAAGTCGTCTGTGGAGGGCCTGTTCTTTGGGAATATCTGAAGCTCTGCCCCTCCTTCTATGGATGGAGCTCACTGAGGGGGATCAGAAGTGATCAATATCTTCCCCTCAGCCAAAATCAAGACGGGCACACTCTCACAGAAAGTTCCACCTGCTTCTTGTCTGTATCTAGCCTCTTTCCTCTTCCAAACCCACTTTATTTTTCTACCACTAACCCCAAACTATCACATTATTGTATGTACTTTTTCCCAGCTGCCTTCAAAGAATCTTAGCCTTGAGAGTCAAGCTGGAAGTCCAGAGACTTGGGTTCAAATCCTGCCTCTGCTACTTACTAGTTTGATGTAACCTTTGGTGAATTATTTTACCTCTGGATGTGTTTCCTCACCCATAAAATGGGCTCACAGGTTTAGATCTGGAAGAGCCCTTATCGCTCAGGTTAGTCCCCTCATGCTGTGGACAAGGGGACTAAGCCAAGGAGGGGGAGGTAAGTTAACCAAGGTCATATACATAGCAAATAGCAGAGCTGGGGAACCCAAGCCCCTCCCCGAATCCATTCACTTTCCATTCGGCCCTTCAGCTTCCTGCACAGGAACTTGTGAGGACTGTGCTTTGTAAATCCTAAGAGGCCACAGAAATGTGAGCTGCTATTGTGAATAGGCTATCTTGAGTGTCTGATGGGTGACAGCAGGCACAGCATGGTGGGAGGAAATCAAGGAGGTGAGAAAGACGGAATTAGGTTTGGGAGGTCTGGAGCTAGTGGTTACAAGCCTGCAGGGGACAGTGGTGTTCAGGGAATCCTCTGGATCTTCCCTGGTCACTGCCTGTCCACATTCATCTGCTGATCACCACTTGTGCCAGTTCCCTACACGATTCCCAATAATTCGCTGGATTTCAACTAGAAAGGATACAGAGCAGTTTGGCCCAGAGGATGGAAAGCCAGACCTGGGGGTTTTCCATCTCTGACAAAGACTGGCTCTGTGACCTCGGGAGAGACACTCTTGGTGTTGTAGGCCAGTGGTCTCCAAAGTGGGGAATGTGGCATGGCCTGAAGGGCTCATAAACTAGTGGGATTGCATCCCACCCTCCCAGAGAGCCATTCTTTGGGTTTGTTTCCAACACAACCACAGCTACTTACCCTTACACCAACACTCCTGGGCTCTACTACTTTGCTCTGCTTTGGGAGTTCCCAACAGAATACATTCTGAGCCCAGAGTTTGCTCCTCAAGGTAATTATACCATAACTGCAGCTCAGGCACTCACAGCAACAGCTGTTCAAATGCCACCGAGAAAATTCCCCTTTTCCCCAGGGATCACCTCATGGCTTTAGTAGGTGCCTCTTTAGGAGGTCAGGTTTGCAAATAGGACAGTGACTATGGAGTAAGAGCTCTGTCATCCCCGCCCCCCACCTTTACATTTTGGGTGGGACACAGTCACCCAGGATAAAGGATCTGAATTGCTGCATTCCCCCCCTCAAACTACCCCATCTTCCAAACTTCCTGGTCACTCAGGTTTGCAGCTCAGTGTCATCTCTGACCCCTCATTCTTTTTCATCCCACATTTCCAATCCGTTGCTGATCTTGCCATGTCTTCCTCTAGACCATCTCTTGAATCTGTCCACTTCTCTCAACATACACTTACTACCTTACTTCAAGCCCTTTAGGTCCTTGGACTATTGCAATAGTCTCCTAATTGGTCTCTCTGCCTCTTGCCCCTCTCTGCCTGGGAGTCAAAGTGACCTTCCTAAAGCATGGGTATGAGCATGTATCCCCCTACTCAGGAAACTCTAGTGACTTCCTGTTGAGTCTAAGATCTAATATTATTTCATCTTTATCTCATCCTCTTTCAGTTTCTATTTGTGTGTAAATTTTTACAATGTACACCATTATTAACAAAGTAGTAGGTGTATATGATTTTTAAATAAGCAAATATACAAGTGTGCTCAAAAACTTTCTACTGAGAGGAATAAACCAAAAAGTCTGGAGACCAATGGACCAGGGAACTTGGACGAAGCTGTGGAGCGCTTCCTTAGCCATAGTGGGAGAGGGAGTTTCCTCACAGGAAGGACCCTACACCAATGAAATCAGAGGCCTATACCAAAAAAAAAAAAAAAAGCCAGGGAAGGGGAGCAACCAGGTTATAGACCACGGAAGGAAAGGGCTCAAGACTGCCAATCACTTGTATAGGTTTTAGAGCTAGAAGTGGCCACAGAGATCACTTTGGTCCAATCCTTTCATTTTACAGATGAAGAAACAGGCCAACCAAAGGTAAGTAATGTTCCCAAGGTTGTACCAGGGCCAGCATCCAGACCCAGCTGCTTTGAAGAGAAATCCAGTGCTCTCTACAGTATATTATACCACATTGAGCTTTATTTTGTCCTAGCGAACTAAAATCGAAATAAGCAGGAGCAGGAAGGAAAAGAGGGAGGGAGGGAGCGGGAGAAAGGAGGAAGAGAGAAGCAGAGAGGGAAAGAAAGAAAGGGAGAGGAAAGAGAGGGAAGAAGAGAGAGGAAAGGGAGAAGGAGGGAGAGGAACAGAGACGAAGGAGGAAGAGGGAGAAGGAAAGAGCTGATGAGAGGCAGCAGCCTCGTGATGGCCAGGATATAAGGGTGCTGGTTTAGGAATCAGAAGACCTGGGTTTGAATCATGGTTCTATCATTTCCTGTGTATCCCTTGGCAAGTCACAACCTCCTTGGGCCTGGCTGCTCTTTGTAAAATGGGGAGATTGTTCTGGATGATTCCTGAGATCCCTTATGGCTCTAAATTTATGATCCATGGAGACATAGGAAGACTAGGATGGGAGCTGGGAAGCAGGCTTGCGTGGAACAGAACAGGGAGACCTGAGAAAAAACCAAACTGCTTGCTCCAAATTACTCCAGGGGTAACTTCATCCAGTACTTCAGACTTTTCATACATCTAGAATCTCACTTCACAAAAATCAAACATCCTCAGGGATGGAGGACATCTGCCCATTCGCTAGGTAGGGAACAGGCTTAATAAGTGATAGCCAGGCAGTGACAGAAATTACCCTAGAACTTGACTGCAGACCTCCAGTCCAGGCCCCTTCTCCCCTGGTCACCCTGCTTCCTGCACACCTGGGATCTTGTTGGTAGGGCCTCTCTCTCTTTTTCAGATTTTGTTGTACCAAAGGTAGCTATTAAGGTTAAGACCTCCTACTGAGAGAAATTTGAGAGCATATCATTTATATCGCAAGGTATAGGTTGTTTTATGCAATCGATGGATTCCTAAAATATTTGTGCAAATTGAATTATATATACTCGGTGACTTACATAATTCCAGAGATTCTTTTTTAGAAATGGTGTCAAGGGCCCTGATGTGGGGACATAGGGGAGCAGCTCACTCCGGGGTGGCTGTCCAGGAAGATTCCACCATGGTCCATTCTCTTCTCTCCTGTGATCCAGTTTCCCAAGTGCCCTCCGTCTGCAAATGAATATTTAAGTGATCCTGTTATCACCAAATCGTTCACGTTGCTGGGCTGGAACAAAGCCAGGCTAAAGACACTGAAGTCTGGCACAGTGAGGAAGTCCTGGCGAAGACACTATTTGGACTGGATCCATCTTCCTGACCCAGTCTGAGACCTTTCTGAAGTCATTTCCCCCTCTTCCTCCTCCTCCCCTAGTCATTCACAAAAATCATAAGATATAGAGCTCAGATTGATAGTTTCACAGATAAGGAAACTGACAGTAAGGCAGGCTAAGTGACTTCTCCCAAATCATACAGGAGAGTAGAAGCTCCAGGATTTGAACGTGGGCCTTCTGACTCCTAATCTACATCTCTTTCCCTTTTACAGCTTTCACTACACTAGGTGACCACTGGCTATTTCCGCATTCCTAGAATTTAGCTTTCTGTCCTCAGGTCCTGGAGCATTAAAAAAACAGGAACCAAAAAAAAAAACTCTGTCTAAAAGTTAAAAGCACTAAACCCCAAGTCTGGGCCTGGATGGTCCCCTACTTTTCTGGAAACATCATACATACACAACACACACACACATACATACACATATACATACTCACGCCTTTAGTGATGAAAAACCTTAGGCAAACTTATACTTTTAGATAAAGTCTCAGAAATCAAGATCTGGCCCTTCCCAAGCATGAGATTTACTCTTCTCTCAGAACTCCATAGACAAGGTAAACCTCATTCATAGATTATCACACATGATAGCTATCTGCTTCACTGGCTGTGTCTACTTATATTTCAAAAGGGCAGCTAAGTGGCATAGTGGATATAGTACTGGGTCTGGAGACAGGAATTAAAATCTGCCCTCAGACACTTAGTAGCTGTGTGACCCTGGGCAAGTCACTTAACCCAGTTTGCCTCAGTTTACTCTGTAAAATGAGCTGGAGAAGAAAATGGCAAACCACTCTAGAATCTTTGCCAAGAAAACCTCAAATGGAGTCATGAAGAGTTGGACATCACTGAAAATGACTGAACAAAATGTTTCAAATAGTGAGAGTAGAGGCCCAGTTACAGATGACTTAGTGAGAGCAAACAGACTGTGGTCAGGCCCTTGCAGTAGAGATTAGTGAGCAGCCTATGTTACAATTACTTTAGCAGAATCAATGTAAAAAAAAACCCATTAAAATCTATTAAGGAAAATAATTTCTCTAGCATGGGGTCTGGATCAAATTTCTGTATATTATATACTGATAATTTTCCCCAAAATCTTAATTTCTAAAAGTTATTGTGTGTGTGTGTGTGTATGTATAGGGAGGGGGTGGGTGGGAATAAACAAAATTAGAAAGAACGTTATTTAACTTTTAATTTCTGGACTTCTAGAAAAAATCATCCAAAGAGAATAGTATATTATGCTGTCCCCATAAATGTAAGCTATGGTGGGCATCACAGTTGTTACAAGGTTACCAACCTGCTTGGAGGATGAGGGGGGTCAATGGTTATGCAGAGTGACATAGGCTGATTTTACATCCGATGACAAGCATTTTCTCAGTACATTTCAACCAAACATATCCAGAATGAAATAAATTGGTCCATCATCTTAACTTTGTCAATTAATGACCCCAAAGGACAGCCCTACTCTTTCTTTTCCTTTACCCTTCTCCTCATTCTTGGGGTATAGACACATAATACTTGCTGAACTGTTGAACTGAACAAAACCAGTTTGATGATGGGGAAGAATTTTCTGACGATTCCCATGAACATTGTTCTGTTTCAGTATGACAGTTCTCTTTCTTCCCTGGTTATCCCGGCTTCAATCATTTCCTCCCTTGAAGTACAGCATGTTATAAAGAATACTGACCTTTGACGGGAAGGAGAACTGACTCCAACACTGACTGTCAGATAGCTCAGGATAAGCTTTAAGCTTTGCTGGGCCTCCTTAGTTATAAGGATAATGACCCTTTGCACTGCCTTCCTTCACAGACTTATTGGGAAGAAAATACTTTATAGACCTTCATGTGTCAGCTACACTTAATAGTAGAAGTCTGTCTGCTGAGGACAAAGTTGTGTGCAGAGATGAGGGTCAGAGATGATCATAGCTAGCCTGTCTTACTGAGTAACCAAGCCTTCTTCCTGTTTGCTTGGCAAAGTTTACCTAGAAAGAAAGCTTTGTCCTCTCACTTTCCAGTGATAATGATGTAGTAAAACAGAGCTCCCACTCCCAAAGAACACTGTTTGAGGGAGTGTGAATAGGAGAGAAGCAGGCTGAGGGGGAAACGTAGCCATTTTCATTTATAAAATCAAGACAATCACAGTTGCACATTTTCCCAAATCTTTGGCTGTATTGCAATGGTTGGTTCATTTTTGTAATCTCCAACTAAACATTTCCTAACCATGGATTAACAATATAGTTACTGACTGGTTTCTTTTAACAGTATTTATCCAACATAACAAAATAAACTGCAATTTGTTATACTTTTTTTTTTACAAAACATTTTATAAATATTTTTACAAAATGTATACAAAGCAATTTCAAGTGAGACATACTATACAAATGAAGGTATTTAAGCAAATAAAGTCCATACCACACTGACAATAAGTGACACATCCTCTTGAAGTCAAGTCAGTCTGTAAGGCCTCCCTAATCTAACAAATTGTACTAAATTCTTCAGAGTTAAAATATTTTTTCTCCTCGTAATTGCCAGTTCAAAATTTGCTTTAACTTTAGGCAGTACTTAAGGGACACGGAAAATCAAATGCTTAATAACAAATTCACATTTTCCACAACAACGACAACAAAAGGGAAATTATTTTTGTTACGGAATACAAGTAGTCCTAAAACTTAGGTGAGATTAATGAACCTGAACAATATTAGCCATCCAAGGCTGGTTTCGTTTAACCTGTTCCAGAAGGTGTTCAACACATGAGGGCTGACAGTGTGTGTGTGTGTGTGTGTGTGTGTGTGTGTGTGTGTAGTGTGGATGTGTCTGTGCGTAACCTAATCTGACAAGAGTAAAATACACTTTGTAATCTTCAGCATTATCAAGAATCCTTCGTCCATAAAAAGTAAACTTACATATAGGACACAAAAATTTACAAGTTTCATTTTGGTAAATTAAGCTCTCCATCTGCTAGACAATTATTAGGGCTCTTAAACCCTATAAAAGACAAAATATGGAGCAGCTGGATTTAGGGTGGCATGGGGGCTGTGATTAGGGGAGGAAGGAAAGATGGTTTATAGGCATGGAGTCCATCTTCTCTCTTAAGAATGCTATTGATTCATAGGAACTAAGATGACTTTTGGCCAGCCTACCCTATATGCTTCTATGTATGTAGCCCCACAGTAAAGAGTGGAGTCTGGTGCTCCAGCTCATTATTAAAAGTCCTGCTGGAAATTAAGGTAGCCTAATTCCTAGGAGAAGTTTGAGAAGTTGGAGGCTTGGAGTGGGGTGAGGTGAGACAAGGGTCTTAAGATAATAGTGCCCAAACAGAAATTTCAAACTGGCAATATACCAACTCAGTCTTTTTAATATGTTACATTGGTGAGGTCTGGGGAATGTTGAGACAATTCACATCCTGGATATTGGCACAAATTAGTAAAAAAAAAAATGGCAATCCCTAAACAGCCTAGATCTTCCAATTTGTAATTCTATAGCAAAGGGGAAGTAGTGGGAGGTTGGGGGGAGGAATGGCCCATTGAGTCAAAATGGAGGAGGGGAGAAGGTAAGAAGAGCAGCTGTTACTCCCTTCCCCATTAAGCACAGGTCGCTGCGCTTTTAAAATGGTCAGAGGCCTTACTCTTTCTTTCAGGCCACTCTGAATGCCTCTGCCTCAGTAAAAACCAGAAGCAGGTCTGGGATCTTGGCAACAAATGATAAAGTGAAGGCTAGAGGATGCACGTATAAAGAGAGAAAAGGGACAAAGAGGGAGAGCACACTGCTGTCATCATAAAAGGTCTCTGGTTTTGAACAAGCATAAGTACATATATGCGTGTATGTGTGTATGTTATATATATATATAAAATGAATATTTTTTCATACAGCTGTTTCAGCAACAGTTGAAAAACTGATAGATACAACAGCATTAAGGACAAAAGTAACAAAAGTAGCATGCTCTGGGGAAGGGAAATAAGAAAAGAATGAGCTGGAAGAAAAAAATAAATAAAGCAATAAGAGGCTATCACCATCAATACAAACACGGGCCAAGTACAAACCATCAAAGGGCATCCTTTGGCTCTCAACTGGGAATTACGCATTTTTCAGATCTTTCCTTTCAACAGTAGATTGAGCTGGTTCACTTTGGTCTACATGTATTTTGGTAATTTTAACTGCTACTTGGGGCAACTAATATTTTTGACAGCAACAATCATAAACAAGGCTAAAGTCCCCTTAAAAGTATAAATTAAAAAATTATAACACTGTTTTCTGCATTTTGACACTTGGATGGGGTTGGTTTTAAAAACAAAATCAAAGAAATCCAAACAAACAAAAACACACCACATCCTAAAGATTTAGGTTGACTATATCCAATTATAAAATGCAAAACTTTTTTCTCAATAGTTAACATATATATGCATTTAAATATATACACATATATAATAATCACTGCTCTATCATGGCCTCCTTCCCCTGTACACTTTGCCACTTAGAAACTAACCTCATAATATTAATTCAAGTCAGGCTATTGTGACTGAGGACAGAACATTAACTTAGATGAAATTCACCACATACAGACAAACCATAAAACAAGAAGTTTTGTTCCAGGTGCCCTAAAAAAGCGCTTGGATGATGATGGAGGGAGCCCTGCAATGCCCTGCTGCTCCTGTGCAGGCTTCCCAGGCCAAAGTGTGGGGATTCTCAGCCAGAGATCTGTTGCTGCTTCAAGAAGGCCTCTAGGAGTGAGGCCATGGGGTTGCTCTTTCCCTCCCCCCAAAAAACAAAGCTCTCAAACAGGGATATGGATAGGACTAAAAACAAAAGCAGCTTCTATTGGTCTTGTTTGATTTTTTTTAATAAGTATTTTTTCATATGATGTGTGATTGTCAGCATTTTACTTCGGGCCTAGTGGACTGTGATCTCATTGAGTTACAGTGGTTTTTTTTTTAAACAAAACAAAACAAAAAACAAGCATAAGCACTATCCTAACACTTGAGATGTGTAGGGCCTATGAGACTGCTTTCTAACAAGGATGAGCTTTACTAGGTATCTCCCTGTAACCACAACGAGTATTGCTTTCAAACACAGAACAGGATTGAGTTTAAAAGGGTGACCTGTGATGAAAGATCAGGCTGGCTGGAGTTAGGGGATGCTTTCCATTCGTTCTTGCTAGGAGAGAATGTTAACTTGCCCAGGGGACTACTTCTATTAACACTCGAGGATACTATTTACAGCTGCTTCTAAAATGGAGTCAGTTTCTACACCACCTTCACTGGAGTCTGGCATGAACCTTTCCAGGCAGTTTTCTGGCGATGCCATCGGAGAAAAGTTGGGGAAGTCTAACTCGAGGGAACCACTGCCGGCCATATCCGTTTGGAGGTGCCTCCCAGGTTTTTTGAGCTCCAAGATATTTTTGAATGTCGTTTCTAAACTCTTACTGAGTTGGAGATCTGGTTGGGGTTCACCCGACCCCTTCATGATGTCTGTGTGTAGAACCTCATTCTTTGGAGAATTCCTCAAAGTTTTGTCTTGAAGAGAATTGTTACATGTTCCCTTTGAGTGAGGTTCAACAGTATTACTTGATCTCTGGCTGTCCGTACCATGATCTAGTCTGGATGAAGTTTTCAGGGGGCCCTCAGAGCCTGGAGAGCACTCACTCCCCCTGGCAGAGTCTCTCCTGACTACTTTCTCTTCAGCTGTGCCCCCAAATGGAACTGTACCTGCCTTCTCAAATTTCAGGGCTTTGCCAAGGCATTCTGTTTTTTTAGAAGTATTTCCTCCTGGGGAGACCATAATGTGGTTAGGCACTGTATGAGGCTGGTCATGATTTGCTGGTTCTGCCACGCCTAGTTTGGCTCGGTCTCTGCTTTGGACCTTGGCGGTCCCTGCCAGGTTCAGAGAGCTTGATGCTTTGCTGCCATGCTGGTCACTCCTGCCAAACTGTGTCTCTTCTGTGGCTTTATCTAGTTGTTTGGAGGAACAACAGAAATCGGCCTGATAACCATCTGGAAGTAGGAAAAAACATACCTGAGTCTACAGCTTTTGTGTATGAAAGACATTTAGTGAATGGACAAGACAGGAGGAGCCACATGAATAGAAGCTGAGAGGGTAAGATGAACAGGGTGAACACATATTAGACTCTATCAATCATATTACTCCCCATCCTTTGAGAGGGTCTTGTCAGCATACTGGGACTATCCACAAGCTTGATGTCTAGACTGGAAAACCAATCAGCAGATTTTGGTAGGCACCAGCTTGGAAGCTCGGACCTCCCTTGGAATGGGGTAGCCTGAAGATATATAGGTCAATAAGTTGGGCAAAAGCCCTCCCCAACCCTGATCTCTCAGCTGTTTTTTTTTCCTTTTTTGTCCTTCCCCTCCCCCCTTTTTTGGGAAAAAGTTGGAAAACATGTTAGACGATAGGCATCAGGCCTGGGATGTTTTTCCCTTTACAAGGTACAAGCAACTTTAATTAGGTCATGAAGAACATCCACTTTTTCTGAAAAAAAGTAACGGAACCTCAAGAAATCTGCCCACACCGATTATAGCAATCTACTAATGGTTTGTTGAGAATAAAAAGTGGTCAGCAAGGTCACAAAAATGCTTTCATCTTGGGATGGGCAGGAGAATAGGATGGAAGGCATGGAGCAGAAACAGCTGTATCAAGCAAAGCTGAAAACAGTGCACAGGATGGCTGAACTGAACTTGAACGGAAAGATCATGAGGCTTGCAGGAGCATTGCAATGACAACTTAGAAAAGAAAGTTAATTCTTCAGTTAGAAAATGAGAAGGCTGAAAGGATACATGATAAAATCCATTTTAAAAAAACCTGAGTGAACACGTGCATTGTTTTCTGTCTGGACCTATGCCTTCCCTGCCCAGCTGGGCCTCCCTAAGACCACCAAACCTTTCCATCCAACTGGCAGCTGAATCCTCTGATGTGTGTTATATTCCATTCCTGGAACAGGAGTCATTCAAGACGGATGATGTTGCTTTATTTATTTATGTGCAGGGTACTTCACACCTAGGACCTGAAGGGGACTTCAGAAGCCAGTAAGTCCAATCCCCTCATTTTACAAAGGAGGGTAAGGGACTTGTTGAAGGTTATACAACTACTAAGTACTGGAGGAAGCATATGAACCTAAGTCCAGTCTTACTATACATACATAGTAGGTGCCTAATAAATGCTCATTCATTCATTCACTGGCATATAGAACTCCTGGTAAGAAAATGGCCTGTACTCCATTAGTCTTAGAGAGGTGCTGGAGACCCTGAGAGGCTGTGACTGTCTAAAGTCATGGAGCCAGGATACGTGAGAGGAAATCCCCGAACGTAGTCATCTTCTGACTCCAAGGGCACATTAAGCCTCTAGGCCACGCTGCCTAAATCTTGGATTGCCTGAACTAGGGGATACACCCTTAATAACAACAACTAATGCAAACCTATAGAACAGGTTAATACAAATATCATCTGCATTTTACAGATGAGGAAGTTGAAGCCCAAAGAACTTAAATGTCTTGGTAGAGGTCACACAGCCAGGAGGTGTCAACCCTGGTCTCAAAACTGATCCTTGGACTCCAAGCCCAACAATCTTTTTACAATATCATGCTGCTAACCCTGAGGTCCAAAGAAGGAGCTCTGGGGAAAATACAATGCACCCTTCTCTATAAAAAGTAGTAAACATGCAACTCCTTATACAGAGTGCTAGTGTAACAGGATAAAGATACCATAAGGCTCAGGTAGACTGAAGTTGCAAAAAGGGAGCGCAGTGAAGACACAGGAGGCAAGAAGTCACCGTCTGAGGAACAAAGAAAAGCTGGAGAAGAGACAAAGGGTGGCAGACGTTATTGCCGCGAGTTTAGATTCTTCGGATGGCCTTTTGCAGGTCGCCTTGGGGTGCTGGCAAGAGTCTGCCACCTACTGAATGGGACCAAGCGGGCGACAAAAAGCCTTCTCTCGGAAGAAGACGGGTGGGTGGGAGGCTACCAAGGAGCAGGGCAAGCAATAAGAACTGTAAGCGAGTTCACAGAGACAGTTCTCAGCTTCAACAAGAGAGTGGAATTAGGCAAAAAGTTACCAAGCTCTTTACACCCTTTGATCCAAAGAGCCCCTGACTGGGCATATGCCCCAGGAAGGTCAAAGACAGAAAGAAAGATCCCAAGTATTGTGAAAATAATCACAGCTGCACTTCTTGTGGTAGCAAAATAGGGAAGAGCTAAACAAATTTCAAACGTGAACATAATAGTATTCTATTATTGTGCCATGAAATATGACAAGTTATGAAGAATTCAGAAAAAACAAGAGAGGATATACAAATTGATAAAAAAAAAATATACACAATGACTACTACGATGTAAATGAACATAAAACTAAGCTGAACAATGTATGATTATGACAAGAACCAATCTTTGCCCTGGAGGATAGAGAAACAAATGCACCTCATTCCTTTTGCTAAAAGGCTTGAGCCTATGGGTGGGCCATGCCATAAATGCATTGTCAGTGAGGCAATGTTTTGTTTGATTTGGCCTGTTTTTTTTACTTCGTAACAAGGGTGGGCCTCTCAGAAGCTTGGGGGAGGAAGGGAGTGAAAATGGGCAGATCTGGAAATGACTGTGAGGTGAAAACAAAAGGAAGCCTTAGTTTCTTATCTGTACTTTGAGGGTGACAACAGCCACCTCACCATAAGAGTTGGAAAGATCCAATAAGTTTTAGGAGCAGCATGTTACCCTTAGGAGCTGGGAGTCTTCTAGACAGTCTTCCAACTGTAAACTTTTACTATGATGAGCTCCTTCTTCATATATGTGCTCAATAATGCTCAGAAGCACTCTGAGAGCATTACAAGCCTGTTACACTTTTGTCACACCGTTTGTCACGTGATACATCAGTACTCAATAAATTCGTGGAGTAAAAAATAAAACAAAAGGCACCTATAAACTCTAAAAATTAATCAGATGGCTAGGGGAATATTTCAGTGACTTGCCCATGGCCACAGAGCTATTAAGTGTCTGAGGTGGAATTTGAACTCAGGTCTCTTCTGAATGTAAAATTCACCACTCTTTCCTCTTCATCATTTGGCTTTTCTTCTGAAAGAACTTGTATTTCTGAGCCACGGCTTAGTAAGAATTATAGGCTATTGGCCAGGGATAAGACAGCCAGGCAGACAGAGAGAGGGAAGAAAAAGAGAGAAAACATATATATTTGCTTGGAATTTAGCATATATGAAGAGGATTTTAAACTGAAAATGGAACATTGAGAAAACTGACCATAATGATATGCTATAAGGTGTCTATACAGAGAAGCCTAGCTGAGAAAATTCATAGTAATTTACACGAGACAATATGCATAAAGAATAAGAGGGCTATTGAAAGGTGCCTCCACTTTCTCTGCTCAACCCCTTACAATCCTGCTTTTCTAAGCTTGTTATTCTATAGGAAACTGTTCTCTCCAAAGCAACCAATGATCGCTTAGCTGCCAATTCCAATGGCCTTTTCTTAGTCTTCGTTGTCCTTGACCTCTCTTCGGCCTCTGACGCTGCTGATCACCCTCCCCTTAATGCTCTCTTCTCTCTAGGTGTTCAGGGCACTACTCTCTCCTGGTTCTCCTCCTACCTATCTGACTTGTCCTTCTCGGTCTCCTTTGCTGGATCCTCATCCAGTTCATAACCTCTAACTGTAGGCGTCCCACAAGGGCTCTGTCTTGGGCCCTCTTCTCGTCTCCTTCTAAACTACTTGGTGATTTCATCAGGTCCCATGGATTTAAATGCCATCTTCGTTCTGCCCCAATCTTTCTGTTGACCTCCAGCCTCGAAGTTCCCATGGCCTCTCAGACCTCTCAAACTGAACGTCCAACAGACATCTTAAATTCAATATGTCATTATCTTTCCCTCTAAGCCTTTCCCCTATTACCGTAGAGAGTGACACCATCCTCCGGTCCTTCACGCTCACAACCTAGAAACCATCCTGGATTCCTCACTATCTCCCCCCCCACATCCGAGCCGTGGCCAAGGCCTACTGATTTCACCTTTACAGCATCTCCTGAACATGTCTCCCTTCTCTCTTCTAACACTGCCGCCACTCTGGAGCGGGCTCTTATTACCTTGTAACTGGATTATTATAATAGCCCGCTGGTGGGTCTGCCCGCCTGCAGTTTCTCCCCATTCTAATATATCTTCCATTCAGTCACCAAAGTGAATTTTTCTAAAGCATACATCAGATCATGCCACACACACACACACACACACAGACACACACAGACACCCACACACACACAGAGACACACACACCGACACACACACACACACACACCCCTTTCCCCCTCAACAAACTCCAGTGCCTCTAGGAGCAAAGACAAAACGCTCTGTTTGGCATTCGGAGCCCTTCTACCTTTCCAGTCTTCTTATACATTCCTCCTCCACACACGCTCTCTGATCCAGTGACTCTGGCCTCCTGTCTATTCCATTAACAACACACTCCACGTCTCAGCTCTTGGGGTTTTCTCTAGCTGTTCTCCATACCTGGAACACTTTCCCTTCTCCACTCCAACTGCTGACCTCCCTGGCTTCCTCTAAGTCACAGCTAAAATCGTACCTTCTACAAAAAGCCTTCCCTAATTCTTTGTCATTCCGGTACTTTCCCTCTGTTAATTATTTCCTATTTATCCTGTATATAGCTTGCTTTGTGTGTGTGTGTGTATATATATATGTATATACACACACACACACATATATGTATACACATATACACACACATGTACATGTATATATATGCGTGTATATATATTTGCACGTTGTCTCTCCAACTAGACTGTAAACTCCTTGAGGGCAGAGACTGTCTTTTGCCTCTTTTTGTATCCCCAGTACTTAGCACAGTGCCTGAAACATAATTGGTGCTTGATAAATGTTTACTGGACTGAATGATAAAGCTCATGTCGACTGCATTTCAAATGCGGAGTCTGATTAATAAAGTTAAGTCTTAACATGGGGAGGTATAAACACAGCCTCACTGGTATCACTGAGACTTAGTACATCACTCATGACTAAAATACAACAGTGAAAGTTATAATTTTCATTCAAGGGGAATATAATAAAAGGAGAATGTACTGTAAATCAAGCATATATATTTCTATATGGAAATCTACCAACTTGAGTGGGGAAGTATGGTGCACAGAATTTGAATGAAGGTGGGAGCAACAGAAGTGATACTGATATGCGGCGTAGGCATATACCTCAGAACACCCTCAAAAGAGGAAGAAACAGAAAATGAGTGATGGGGTGATGACAGAGACAACATGGAAGGCAGATACAGTTGTGATGGGGCATTTCACATTTTTCTTGGATACTGATTTCCGCTAACTGAAGAGTAGCTGATAAATTCTTGCCCTGCTGAAACATTTAATCTTACAGAAGACAGAGGAAGTGACCAGGAGGTCTGTTGTCAGAATAATTCTGACTTAATAAAGAGGAATTGGTTGGTAAATTGCACATGATGGAAATCTTGGCAAGAAGTGACCAGAGTTCACGACAGAGGAAAGAACCTCTGTTCCTTCCATGCATTCTGATGTGTACCCTAGAATTTGGAAGAGTGGATTTCAAAGTGTTTGGAGAATGGAGAAAGAGAAAGGAATCCAGAGGAAGGAATCTGAGTTACCAAAGGGGAAGAGCACAGGATCACAGACCCAGGGCTCAAAAAGATATCAGTGGTCATTAAGACTAATACTGTCATTTAAAAGGAAACTGTGGCCCAGGGAATGACTTGCTCAAGGTCACACAGGTAATGAGTGTCAGAGGTAGGATGTGAACTCAGGTCCTCTGACTCTACGGATAGTTTTCTTTCCACTGTCCCATGGTCTCCTTATGACATGGCTGAAGAGGACGATACTCAAGAAGGAGAGTCTAGCGGTGCCAACACAAAAGATTCCAAAAGAGAAAGAAGAGGAATCTGTCTAAAGAGATCATTATGACTGCGCAGGCAATGAACTGAGATTTTAAAAAGATATGACTAGAACAAGAGAGCAAGAGCAGATAACTGAGGACAAATATAAAAGTGTCACTATTTTGTAAGACTATCAAGAAGGCTAAAGCCTAGAATGAACCAGTGCTTGCAAAGATGCCTTTTAGATATGCTAGAGACAAGAAGATCCAGGAAAGAAGAGGGCTGAGTATACCGATGGATGTGGTGATGATATCTGCTTATAAGAAGACTTTGCCTCTGTTTTCTCGACCAAGGAAAATAATCTTCAAAATGAGAATTAACAAAAATTATTAATATGGAATCAAAACCTCAGGATCAGTGGGAGATGGTGAGAATACCTAATTGCTCTAAATGAGCTCAAGTCATTAAGCATAGATGAACGACATCTACAGGTACGCTGGTAATAATCTTTGAAAAACTGTGGAGAAAGGATAAATGTTGCAGGACAATATTATTCCATTTTTCAAAAAGGTAATAAATTGTTACATTATAGTTATCTTGACTTCAATTCCTGACAAAATTCTAGAACAAACCATTAAATGCATGATTTGTGAGTACTGTACTTTGAAAGGAAAGTGTTTATCATTAAAAGTTGGCACGACTTTAGTAAGAATAAATCTTGCCATTCTCACATACAGAGCTACATAGTTTCATTTCTTTTCTTTTGACTGATAACTAAACTGGTAGGTTGGAAGAATTTCTTAGATATAGCCAGATAATGTATGGCAAGGCCTCTATTTATTTTTATGTTGAATCATATATCAGATGATAGTAAAATTAGGTGGTTTTGAATTGGCTTAACTGACTCCTATAGGCCTAAAGAGTGGTGATTAATGGGTTGATATCAGCCTGAAGATGATAGTATTCCATGACTCCAAATCCTACCACAATACCAGGATGATATTGGTATTATTAAAATCAACATTTTAATATTATTAAATTTTAATTTTTTAAAATTAAAAACGTTAATAGTATTAAAGAAAACAGGCTTTTATTTCAGGAAGAAGCTTAGGATCCTTTAAAAAACTCTGCAATTTCCTGAAGGCAATCTGGCTCTCTCTCTTCTTCCTATTCAACTGTAGGCCAAACGTACTCATGATCCATTTGCAGTTTCTGTCCAAGTGTATATACGGTCATGAACAAACACTATAGACTAGTATCCAACTGCATATTGTAGTCCAGACAACAGGCATTCCTTCTCCACTTGGTTTTTCCTGAGTGGAGAGTTAGAGCAAACTTTTTTGAGTCACCAATGGACTGAATTTATAAAGTGCACATAACTATAAATCATCCAAAGGACAAGGACATGGTGGCTGTGAGTAGGATGTAACATATCACAAATAAGAAATTACAAATGAGAAGAGGAATGAAGGATGCCATCAAAGAAGATGGGCTACAGCAAGAGCAGGGATAACTGTCTTGCATGCTCCACCAATATCCTTATCATGACAAAAGAAGGTAAGGGGCTCACTAGGCATACTCTGTGGACCCACTGGGTAGAAATTCTTGGAGGAGGACATAGACAAGAGGAGCACAGAATAAGGCAGCTTATGATATGCACTGTTAGAGGAAAAAGCCAAATCAAGGAGATTACTGGTCCACTTGAGGTTGAGTCAGCTCTGAAACAGGGTGCTGACTCTGGGAGAATGCTATGAGGCTCTATTCAAGGCTGTGTTCTGTTCAACACCTGGTGATGGACTATATGTCTGACCAGGGATCTCTCTAGCTAAGTCTGTAGGGATCCACCCCATGCTACGTAAAAAGAGATGATTTTTCTTTTCCATAGGAGATCTTGACAACTATTTACAAAGTAATGGAGGGGGTATGGATTAGAATTTAGTTTAACTTAAGGAAAAACTTCCTAAAAACTTCTAAAAGTAGAATGCCTCAAAGTAGTGAGTGAAGTATAACAGGGAAAACAAATGAAAAATTGTTCCACCTTTATTTTTTTCCTTCTCTAAGATAGAAAATTTAACCCAATAAAAGAGCACAAGAGGACAAACTAAAAATTTATGTAAGAGCCAATGAAATGTTAAGGATGAAAGGAAAGTTCTATATGGCACAGTTCCTTAACTAGTTCTTGAGCTGGTATAGTACTTGAGGGTGGCTAAGAAGTTGAGAATCCTATATAAGGAAATAATTTAATCACAAAGGTCAAACATAGAATTTAAAAATGAAGTTTAGGTTTTGCAGAACACAGACAGAACCTTCAGGGCATCCGACAAAGGTACTGGGAGTTTTTCTTGTACTTTCTTCAATATTATTCATTTTCATACTCGGCTTTCACAACCGAATTCTGATAAAGACTCCTGTTACAAGTTTCCTGACTTGAGTTCTGATATTGCTTACCAGGATCTACAAGGGCCAGGCGTTTATCTCGGGACAGAGAAGCTCTTTCTTCTTGATTGAACATCCTGTCAATCATCACCATCTCAGCAGAAGGATTTATCCGCTGAAAAACAAAGAACAAAAATCACTTTAGATACTTTTAAAAGAAATCAGTTCAAAACATGTCAGTTGGGTCTTCAAATCCAAAAGGGAGGAATCAAAAATTAAGACTTAGTTTCTAATTTCCTGTTGTGTCTTTTTGCTCCATCTTCTGTGATGATTTATTAAGAAATTTCCTGAAGTGAATTTTAATTGACTTCAGCAAAAGAGAAGTTACAATCCAATCGTGGTCCTTATTTAACAGAAAATTTCTTTTGTTTTGTTTTGAGATGAGCAAGCTATGTTTATTTTTTAATTCAATTTTATTTTCATTTCCAAATTCCCTTCCTCCCTTATTCTCCTCCCCTACCCTTTGAGAAAGCAACAAAATCTGTAACAAATACATAAAGTCAAGCAAAACAAATTTCCACATTAACTAGGTCCAAAAACAATATGCTTCATTCTGAACTCTGAGAGTTCATCACCTCTCTATCAGGAGGTGGGCAGCGAGTTTCATCACGAGGCCTCTGGAACTGTGTGGTTGGTTCCTTTGTGTTGATCAGAGTTCTTAAGTCTTTAAAATTGTCTTTACAGTACTGCTGTTATTGTATACATTTTTCTTCTTTAGTTGATTATTTCATGACTGTCTAAACCCAAACCATCTGAGAACATTTCAACAACACTGATAAATCTTCTTACAGTTTTTAAATGCTTCTTTCAACTTGGCCAGTTTTGCTTCACTGGCAGCTATTCAAGTTGAAAAAAATTCTCTCATAGCTATAAATAGCTGATTTAGTGTAGTTGAGAGGTTTTCCTAAAGCCATATTATCATCATTGGCTTAAGAACTTCACTGATAATAATATTAATATAAGAAGACTGTATCTTTGTAGACATTACATCATCCACAAAATAATTTGTAGCTTAAAAGCAAAATGGATTTGGCCTTTCCATCTTTTCCCAAGTCTTTTGTTCTCTTTTCTAGTTAACTAGCATTTAAGAACTAATTTTGGCATTGGTCATTTCCACGTTCCCGCTATTCCTTCTTAAAAACTTCTATCCAACGCACTACATTCTGTACCTGCAGTCTTTCTCAGAAGATCTCCAGTATTTCGTCTGTGCGAGGAAATATCTCCCTCCTCTTGGAAGGGAGGCAGGAGACTATGGGCACAAAATGTTGCAAAAGCTGTCAGATATAGCTGTTGTGTCAGCTAATTTTAATGAACTGATTTTCTTTGTTACAAGGGAATGTTCAAAGGAAAGGAGGGGTCGTACTGGGATATTATAGTGATGTAAAAACAGAAGGTATCAATAAAACAAGAAAAAAGCAAATGTCTATCATCTCTTAACTTTTGAGTTGAAAAACCATGTTCTGAAAGCACCCTGCCTCTTTGGGATTTCATCTCTAAAGAAGCTGCATGATGTGTAATGTGTTTCTGAAAACCAAATCTACCTGGCTTGTAGGTCTTACCATGGCATCTTCTATAAGCAGACATCTGTATTTGTTAAGCATAGCTTGGGTCCTTTTGAGAAGCTGAGTGGCAACTGATTCAAATTCACTGTCCACTAAAGAGAGAGAGAGAATACAGGAAAGGTTATCATCACCATCCTTAACAGGGTAACAGACTTAGAGCTGTAACAGAATTCTCTGCCACAGAGGTTGTGTCATCTAGACCAGTCCCCTCATTTTACAGATGCAGATAACTGGCTTGCCCAGGGTCACTCATGCACATCAGTCACAGGACAGCGTACTGAGTTCAGTGATTCTTCAGGCTAGAAAGGACTTTGTGAGCTCATCCCTTTGCTTTAGGAAGAAAAGTGCTCTCTTGAATACAGTAACTTTGTCCATTATCAAGGCTTATCTGTGAAAACTTTTGTCGCCCATCCCAGGCTGGCCTCACTTCTGCCCTGGGCCAGACTTCTGGACTGCTTTTCTCTCTTGTCAGCTGCTACCCCATCACAGAATGTCATCTGGTTTTAATATTGACTTAAGTAGACTCCAATCAAGAAGATCTATATGTTACAGAATGTCAATACTTTTCAACAACAAATATTTTTTCAAAATCATGCAATTTATTCGAACACCAAATATAAGTGATCTTAGAATGACCTGCTGATCAGATGATTTGTCTGCCACTCCCTTCAGGCATGAGGATGCTTTCATGAGGCACCTGGGCCTGGAGTCAGTCTAAATGTAAACCCAGTTATGTGACCCTGCCACGAGTCACTTAATTGCTGTCTGCCTCAGTTTCCTCAGCTGTAAAATGGGGATAATAACACCTACCTCCCAGGGTGGTTGTGAGAATAAAATAAGAATGGCTAAGATGCTTACTTTGCACAGTGCCTGGCACATAGTAGGTGTACTTAACAAGTGTTTGTTTCCTTCCTTCCCTTCTTCTTTCTATGTAGAACCTTACATGAATGGGCCATATCTTCAGGGTTACAGTCTTGTAGTCCTGCCTTTCCTTCTTCACCTGTTTGCCACATTCCCTCTCTTACTTTCATCTGTTTTTTCTTCCTCTCATGTTCCCTTTTCACCACCCTGCCAGCCCCCTCCCTACCCAGTCCTGGTCCTGACCCCTCCTAGTTCACAGGATCACAGAATCACAGATCCAGAGTTACAAGATTAAAGGCCATCTTATTCAAATCCTTGATTTTACATATGAGGAAACTGAGGCCCAAAGAAAGTGAATGGTTTGCTCAGAGTCCCACAAGTAGTAAGATCACAGGTTGGATTTGAACCCAGGGTCTCTGATGCCAGAGCTAGTGCTCTTTCCATTGTACTACAGCTGCCTTAGGCAGAGCAGAGGTCACTGTGATCACTGCCCTGATACTGTGGAGCTGAGCCAGAAGGGATAAGAGTCACGGACAGGAAACTAAGGCAGCGGGGATGAAATGGAATCAGGGCTCTAGAGGCACGTTCATGATGGGGAGGAAGTGGGTGGGATGCAGCCTAAGCAGCTGATGGAGTGTCAGGACTGAACGTGAGGATGGGGAGGCAAGCATGATGGCTCGTGCTGAGCTTTGGCCAGATTCCAAGCTGGTACTGCTCCACTAGAAGGTCCCAGTACTACTTCTGGCTCGATTATCTGCTTGACTGGCTTTGTGACCTCAGGTAATTCTCTTTAAGCATCCATCCAAGAATGTGGGTCAGGGTTAGTCCAAGTTGTTTGCACGATGACCAGTCAAGTAAAATGTTCGGGCAGATGCTTAATTCGTGCTTTAGTGCTACTGCTGAGGAATTTGCCCACAAAAGCGACATTTTTGGTGAGGATACTACCTCTTGGCCTTGGGCGAGAAGTGTGATGAGGCACTTCGTGAATATCAGAGATTTCTAACTAAGACAGACACTAATGACTCTCCTCCTGCGGCTCCTAGGCAGCGAGTCAGTGACGGAGCTGGGATTTTTCAAAGGAAGGCCCTCATTCTAAAACTCTCAATCATCCTCTTAGAAATTCTATTGGCTTCAGGCATTGAATGAGCTGTCTATTTACCTTTCTTCAAATCCTCTTCAGTTGGCAGGGATCCCTGACACACATGATAAGAAAGGAGTCTCTGGACCGCATCATTTAGTGACCTGAACTGGCTTTTATCTGGTGTCACAGCATGGGCTTGATCCTTCTGTAATTGCTGGAGAATACTTTAAGAGATAAATTTCCAATATTAACACAGAACTACTTTGAGAAACCTAACCACACAGTCATATTTATATAAAAATAAACAGGAGTAACAACAGTATATAAATTATATGAATTTCTGAGTTGTCTTTATAATAGTAGAGAAAAGTTGTATTCATCCGTCCACTATCTTGTATAATCGATCAATCAACAAGCATTTATTAAGTACCCACTATGTTCCAGGCACTGCACTAGGTGCTGGGGAGACAAAGACAAAAAAAAATCAAGCAATCCTTACTAGGGAAAACAACACATCCCTAAATAAGTACCTACAGAATACTTACAAACTAAATGTAAAATATTTAAGTACCAGATAGTTAGCAGGGAGGGCACTAGCACATCAGGGGATGAGGAAAGGCTTAGTTAGTATAGCGGGTAGTACCTGAACTGTGTTTAGAAGGAGAAGAGGGAATGTACGAGGCAGAGGTGAGGAGGGAGTGCTTTCCAGGCATGGGGAGAGATGATCCAAAAGCACAAAGGACATGAGAACCATGTGGCAAGAACACAGAGCAGGCCAGTTCTGATTGGTCACAGAACAAGAGAAAGGAGTAATGCAGGATGAGACAGGCTAAGGCCAGGATGAAAAGGGCTTCAAAAGCTAAAAAGAAGAATTAATTTTCATTCTACAATTAAGTCAGCAGAGTTAACTGAGCAGCAGGAGAGTGGAGAGTTTCCCATAGGGTATGAAAGGAAAATCACTTTGGCAGCTATTTGGGTGATGAATTAAGAATGGGGAGGAATCTGAGGGAGGGAGACCATTGTAAAAGTCCAGCTGAGAAGGGACAAGGGCCTGAACTAAAGTGGTGGTTGTATGAATGAAGAGACAGGGACAGTGGAGGCAGAAATGAAAGATTTGGCAACTAGTTCAATATGTGGGCTAAGGAAGAATTAAGAGCTGAAGACATTAAGGCTACAAATGTAGGAGAATCAAAGAATGGTTAGGTCTTCAAAAAATAAGGGAGCTTGAAGGGGGAAGGAGGGGAATTTAGGAAAAAGACTGTTAATTTTGTTATGGACACGTTAAGTTTGAGATATCTCTGGGCCATTCATCTTGGTGATGTTTGATGTCTCCCTTGTGATCAACACTGTACAATGCAATAAAACTGATGGTGTTGGGAGTTTATCTTGTGTCTCTTAAGGTTCACTGGAGAACTGAGCAAATGACCTTGGCCTCGTATAAACATGGTACTCCAATGAACTCTATCTGTGTGGGGTTAGATACACACATAACATATACGCATAGCTACATTCACGTCCTATAATAAGCCAATCAACAGGTAATACCTGGGCTGACACTTCTGCCCTCAACCTTAAAGTCTGTTTATCTAATCATGCTCAAGAGGGAGCCTCAGAACAACAAGAACTCTAAAAGCCCAAACTACTGGCCTTAGGAACGAAAGCGTAAACACCAAGAGATTAATCACTTTCCAGGATTCAACAAACACCATTTGATATCCTAACATCCCCTAAGGAAGATCTTATCAGTGAAACTGGACATTTTAGAAAAGACAAAAATGTAATTTTTGAAAAGGCTAATGCAGAATCAGACAACCCTAAAATACATCTGCATAAGATGTTAACTTGACCTCTGTAGTTTATGATGGAAACTGGGAAAACTGGAATAATTGTCTGAAATTAAATCCAACTATTTAAAAGTTGACTTACAAAGCTCCTTTAGTTAGCTGTTTTGCAGCAGGTCTCTTTTGTCCCACTGTATGACTATCCACCTAGAGGAAAATAAATTTCCTGATTATTTCCTTTGGTAGAAAAAAAACAGGTTACAGAAAACTTTGAAAATAAAGTTTTAAAAGTAGGAATGTTTTCAGCTACCCATAAAAGGCATTTTCTGGCATGGTAGTATTATGCCTTATTGAAAAAATAGCTAACAGAAGAGCAATAATTCTGTAGATTCAGTATCCACAACTTAGTGCTACATTAAAAGCTTCTGGGACCACAGAATGCAGCCGCAACTCCTTAGAAGGACTCAGCTGTTAACTTACTACAGGGTAACAAAACGTATAGGGCAGTAACAACCCCACCGATGAGAAATCAACAGATACCACTTAGCCCCGTGGCCCAGAAGTGAGTCTGGTGCAGACTACTATCGTGGTTTACAAAACAAATTCAGATTCTGTTGTGCCTAGGTGGGAAGAGAGAAGCAGAGTCCCTAGTTCTAAGAACAGCACCTCACTCAACACTTCCAGGCAATCCTAGATCACAGGAACCTTTTAAATTTAAAGAGATGGACAAATGTTTAAGGACACTACAAGGCTAAAAAAAAAATCCCTCTTTGTTTTCCTTCCTTCTTCTCTTGTGGACCATTAGCTTTCAAAGTAACAATCAAATTCCCAGGCCACTTTATTGGGATAATGGCGATCATCTATCCTGTCAAATGCTACTGACCACTTGGAAAAAAATCCAGAATGGGAAAAAGGGCGCTGTTTTTGCTAAGACATTGGTGAGAGGTATCACAAGTAATAACAGCTGACCTTACATCATATTTTATAGCTTTAAAGTTTTACTCTTTCATGTGATTTTATTTTATTCTCACAACAACCCTACAAGGCATATATTGGAAGTATTATCCTCATTTTACAGAAGAAGCAGCTAAGGCTTAGGGTCTCACTGCTAAGAAACTGAAGAGCCAGCTCTTAAACCCTGGTCTTCAGCTTCCAAGTCCACATTGCCTTTTAGGTAAATCATTCATTCATGCTAGATGTTGTTATTATCAATTTTAACACTAAAAGAGAACAGCTGATTGATCTCTGAGAGCCCTCCAGGGACACCCATCTTCCAAAGATCTCACTGTGCACATTCCACAGTGGAAGAAGAGGCAGGCTCTGTCCTGAGTATGCAACCAAGACCCCAAGCAGCCAAGCAGTGCAGTTATGCTTTTATTCTTTTGCTCTAAATAGTAAGAAAAAGCTACATTCAATAGCTGTCTACCTGTACATTTTGCTGTCCTGGTGACGATCCCACTCCTTTTTCCTGTTGTGGCTGTGGTGTTCCTAAGGGTGGTTGTATAACTTTGCTTCCAGAATCCTGTCCTATTAAAACAGTAAACATGTGATGTTAATCAGAGGCAGCAAAATAGTAAATCACAATTCTTGTTATCATAGACAATTAATTACTCTAAGATGAGAGGAGAGCAAGGAGGAGAACTGATTTCCCAGACCTGGGGATCAGACAAAGTGACTGTCAGAATCCACTAAGTAAGACAATTTAAACACTGGAGTTTCACCTCCTTTGAGGCAGAAGCAAATGGCTTTTGGAGGACCTGAGTATCCACAAAGTTGATAGGAGGGGAATAAAAAAAAATCGTAACATCTGACTGGACATTTTTAGGCCTTTGCCTTCTACATTACTAAACGTTTACTGAGAATATCTCTAGAACCTTGTACTAGGCATAATAGGAAGCACAAAATAAATAGGAAACACAGTAACTGCCCTTATGTTCATTCTAAGTGTAAGAACTATATGCACACAAATGAAGAGGCTGGGGGACAATTACCAAAGCAACATATATTAAATAATATGTAGACTAACTGTGGAAGTGCTGAGAGTCACAGAATAGAGGAGTGATAACAACAGGGTAAAGTTAATCTGGAAAGACTTCATTCAGGATTAGATATGAGGAACTGACTTTGGATGTCAGGAGGCAAGGTAAAAATTAGATAAGGAGAGGCTCCTGACCTGGCAATGGGTTACTCAAGAGACCAGTTATTTGCGTTTGTCTCAAGCCATCTGGGGTCTTGGAAGTTGAAACGGGGGAAGTCTGGTTCAAGCTTTTTTTCTGAGCCTGTGAAAAATATTACCAAGATGGAAAAGTCAATTTAAAGATTTTTAAAGTCTTTAACAGGTTAGTTATAAACAAATGACTCAAGTCTTTTAACAACTTAAAGATTCAACCTAGAGAGTTTTCTCAAGTTACATCAAAGAAACAAAAATGGAAAACAAATAGTATTATTTTCCTTTTATGTAGGACAGGGGTTCTTAGCCTGGAATATATGAACTTTAAAAAAAAATATATATATATATATATATACACACACATATACATATATATTTAAATGATTGTATTTTAATATAATTGATTTCCTTCATAATCTTATGCCTTTAAAAACATTATTCTGAAATGAGTCCACAGGCTTCACCAGACTGCCAAAGGGGGCCCATGATGCAACAAAAAAGGTTAAGAACCCCTGATGTAGGAAGAATTTCAATAAATACATTTCCTTCTCCTCAAGTCTCTGGGGTACATTTGCTGATATCTCCTGAGATGCTTCATTGAAGTTGGTTGGTTTCATGCCACCACAATGATAAATCCAAAAATCCTCCCTCCTGAGGTCCTGCTTCACATGGTGACTACAGTCTAAATCGCTGAGATTCAAGAGGAACTCAGTCATTATAACTACATGGTCTTTATTCCTTGTGATTTCATATACATACAAAACCCAATTCTTTGAATTAGGATGTAAGCAATGAGTTTCTACGTACTGTGCTTTAGCTGAATTTGACAACCCTAAACTAAGTCTGTCTGACTCACTGGTCAAAAAATCCTATTTTCTTTTTATGGCTTATCTGCAGTGAATCTATCATCCTGGTTACTCAGCACAGTTATGACCTGACTCACCTCACAGTCAGTTAGCATAAGATCAGGACATACTGGCATAAGGAGCTCCAGGTAAGGAAATGACTTCTACAAATAGAGATTAGCAACTGCTCTGCAATTTATATTCTCAGAGAGTTGCCTAGAGCACAGAGATATTCAGTAATTTGCCCAGAGTCAAACAAGGCAGTATGTGTCAGTAGCCAGCCCTGAACTCAAAATTTCCTGACCCCCAAGGCCATACTGCCTTCTCAATTTAACAGCTTCAGCAAACATAATTAGGAAGGTAAAACTGATGCCAACATCTTTCTTATTTATACAATAAGGAGATGATCTCTAAAAATAAACAATTTTATGATTCTATATGATGCATTCCTAAAGCTGAACAGAAGTGACTTGATTATCCCGCACTCTGAATCATCTATGATTACAGTCCTGTGGATCATTAAGGAAATTAGCTGTGCTTTAGTTACTTTAGTTCAGTCATTTTCCTTAAGCAATCTCAAATTCTTTTCCTTTTCCCTCCTTGTATACCAGAAGGCTAGAGGAAGTCACTGTGAGATCAACCAGAGTTAGGCTGTGAATAATCCTCTTGTTTGTAATAAGGTCATACCTATGTCATCCCAGACAGATAGGAATGGAAATCTTTTTTAAAAGCAAGACAGGAATCACTTGGGGACCAGCTGAATAAATTAAGGTATATGAATGTGATAGAATACCATTGTGCTGTGAGTAATGACAAAGGGGATAGTTCCAGAGAATCCTGGGAAGACTCATGTGAACTGAAGTAGTAGGAAGTGAGCAGAACAGGAGAACAATTTATGCACTAACGACAACACTGAAAAAAGAACAACTTGAGAAGATGTAAGCACTCTGGTCAGTGCAATGACATTCCAGAGGATCAGTGAGGAAGCATGTACTTCTTCCAAAAGAGAGGTGATGACTTCAGGGTGCAGAATGAGACATACCTTTTTGGACAAAGTCAGTGTGGTAATTTGTTTTGCTTGACTATACATATTCGTTACAAAAGTTTTGTTATTTAATGAGGAAGAAGTTACCAGTCCAATCTTATTACTTTTTACCTTGTATACCAGTGCCTTAGATTAAAATACAATAACATAGTAACAATTTTCGTGGTAATAAAGAACTGGAAATAACAAGGGTGCCCATCAATTAGTAAACAGCCTAAACCAACTGTGGTATATGAATGTAACAGAATATTATTTTGCCATAAGAAATGATGAATACAAGGAACTCAGAAACATGGGAAGATTTACATCAACTGATAAATGTGAGCCTGTAGAACCGAAAACAGGACTAGAAGAATATTAACCACAATGGTTACAACAATGTAAACTAAAAGATCACTAAAAGAAATCCCAATAATTTCTAAGCAAATAAAAAATCAATAATTATCCTGGAGTACAGGTAATAGAACAGGTATGAGTCAGACTCAGTGACCACAGAGATCTCTTCCAACTCTTAAATTCAGTGGTTCCGTGGACATAATTTCCTTTCCTCTCAGTAGAGAGGCAAGAGACCACCAGGACAGAATGTAGTCTGTACACAGTCTTGTATATCATTGTTAGACAGGGCAACACCTATTAGGGTGTTATTCTTTGTTACAATGGAGGACAGGAGAGAAACGGGATTATTTCTAAAAACGAAACAACCAACCAAACATGTAATGTGAAAACAAACGGCATCAATGAAACAATTTTTAAAAAAGAGAGGAGGGAAGAAGTACTAGTTCAGAACTTGGTATGACAGGGAGAGGTCTTTTCTTTCTCTCCACAGCATCAGTGGGTAGGATATAACTTCCCTTCCTGTTTTCTTGCAGCTGTAGTCCACTCCCTTACATATAAGGCCTAAGAAAACACCCCCAACTTGACATATTCTCGTCATGCCCTATGTGTAGATACTTAGTATCTCAGTATTGATAACTCAGTATTGCTCTCAGTCATGCACTACGTGCAGATGTTCTTTAAAGAACTGGTCTCAGTCCCAGCCATTCTACTTTGGTGGCAGTAGCCTTACTCACCCCTGACACTCCTGTTCACTTCTCCTTTATACTCCAAAGAACAGCCAATCTACTCTCAGTCCCAGGAAATTTTTGAAGGGTCCTTTATATGGTATTTCTAATTCCGATAATATAAAGGTTAGCATTCTCTGACTATAAGATTACAGATTTAGAGCTCACTTAGAGGAGATACTTAAACCTACATGTATTTTCTACAAACTGCTAACACATTAAAACAGTTTGTCTTACAAATTCGGCAAATTTCTTCTCTAAGACCTGGCTAAGAGAAATCTACTCATGTTGGAACGAGTGACTTTCAGTCTCTGAAGACCTCTTGAAATTCCCTGATATAGATAGAATAAAACCTGATTAAACAGAACCCAACAAACCAAAATGATTAATAACCAGATTTCTCCCCTATAATATGCTTTGAGAAACTGAAACAATTACCAAAAAAAATGCCTACAGTAATTATTCACTGGGTACTAACTATTAGTCTAACCTACCTTTCCCATGCTCAACAAACACTACACCTTGGCCTCCTCTACAAACCTGAGACTCCAGTCAAACTTTAATTACATACTATCCTTTGAAAATTGCCCTTGTTTTACAGCCTTTGTTCATTTATTTATGCTATTCCTTATTCCAGGAAGATTCTCATCCTCATCCTTGACAGGTGAAATCTTTCCAGTTGTTTAAGGCTCAGCTGCAATTCCATCTTCTCCATAAAACCTTATCTTCCTGGTCAGAAATAATCTTCTTTTTTTTTTTTTGGAGGGGGGAAGGCAGGGCAATTGGGGTTAAGTGACTTGCCCAAGGTCACACAGCTAGTAAGTATGTCAAGTGTCTGAGGCCAGATTTGAACTCAGGTCCTCCTGACTCCAGGGCCGGTGCTCTATTCACTGTGCTACCTAGCTGCCCCTCAGAAATAATCTTAAAAGAATCTTAATGATTCTTAAAAATGATCTTAAAAGAACTACAGTTAGAAGGGACTTCCATGGTTTTCTAATTTGACTGTTATTAAAAGTATTGCTCTCGAGGGGCAGAGCCAAGATGGCGGCTGGAAAGCAGGGACCTGTTTAAGCTCTCACTCAAATCCCTCCAAACACCTGTAAAAAATGGCTCTGAACAAATTGTAGAGCTGCAGAACCCACAAAATAGCAGAGAGAAGCAGGTCTCCAGCCCAGGACAGCCTGGATGGTCACTGGGAAGGGTCTATCATGGGGTGCTGGGAGTGGAACGCAGCCTAGCATGGGCTACGCCAGAGCAAACCAGACCGGAAGTGGACCCAGAGCAGGCCTTAGGGCCATGAATCATTGAGCTGTGACGGTTACCAGACTTCTCAACCCACAAACACCAAAGACAATGGAGCAGGTTAGGGGGAAAACTGCTAGATCAGGTTAGAAAGTGGTTTGGCCCCAGCGCTGGGGGTGGCAGAGGTGGTGCACGGTGGTGATAGCAGCAGCTGGAAGTTCCTGTAGCTGCTTCCAGAGCTCCAGCATCAGCTGCTTCCAGAATCCCTGGCTCACATGGCGGGAGGAATCAAGCAATAGACAAGAGCAGGAGTGCAGGGCTTGCTTTGCCCTGCTTGGATCTAGGTCGCAATCCTGGTAGGCGGTTCTTGGGGGAGGAAGAGTGCTGCTGTGGCACAGCTTGCAGTGACAGTGGAGTAGAAGTAGCTCTGAAAACAGCAGCACAGCCCCTAAAGCTTGGGACAAAGCACTCTCTACTATACAAGCAGTCATACACTGACAAAAAGCTCAAAGGTCAATTAGTTGGCTGGGAACATGGCCAGGCAGTGAAAAAGGACGCAGAAGCAGACGCAGACTCTAGAATCTTTTTTTGGTGACAAAAGATCAAAATATACAGCCAGAAGTCAACAAAGTCAAAGAGCCTATATCCAAAGCCTCCAAGAAAAATATGAATTGGTCTCAGGCCATGGAAGAGCTCAAAAAGGATTTGGAAAA
>CM053627.1:193358769-193376630 GCA_028646595.1 Phalanger gymnotis
TTTAATGACTCATTGATTGAGCCGGTTTAAAATTAGTGGTGTGTGTGCGCGCGTGTGTGCAGGGGGGAGACGGTGGTGGTGTTTTTTCGCGCCCCCCCCCCCCCCAAGCAGCCGAGCCGCGCCAAGGAGGGGAGGGGAGGGCAGGGCGCGAGGCTGCTCCAGCGGGGAAGGAGCCGCGAGGCTGGAGGGAGGAGAAGGGAGAAGGGGCAGAGGCGGGGGCAGGGGAGAGGGGGAGGGCGGCGGAGAAAGAAAAATAATCTTTCCCAATCTCCTCCCTCTTTTTTTTCTCTTGTTCCTTCCCCCTCATCTCTTTCTCCCTCAGAAGCTCTTGGGCGTGAATCGCATTTTCTTTTCCTCAGTATAATGGACCCTACGTCTTGGCAGGGAGGGCGGGAGGCAGATGCAAGGAAGGGGACGCCGCGCTCGGTGTCCCCGGGCAGCTCTTGCCCGCTCGGCCTGGGGCCACCAGCCCTCCTCCGGCGCTCCGTTTCCGCGGCCCGCCCGCCTGGGCCAGGCCCTCTTTTCGGCTGGATTTCCGTTTTTCGGGGAAGCAGATCGGATACCTGGGGCCGGGGGCGGCCGAGCCGCCGCCTTCTGCCACCGGCCTGGCCGAGACCCGAGCTCCGGGGCTCGCCTTCCTCGGCTAGGCCCTGGAGGGGACGGGGATGGGAACCCGGGAGTCGGCCCGATCCTCGCCCTCGCCGCGGCCTCAGCGGCAGTTCGGGACCCAATTTTTATTTTTAATGATCTTTAAAGAGAAAGGGCCGCGTGCTTTCCTTGTCCAGCTGCACAGATTGGGTGGGGGGGGACTGGGGGGGTGAGGAGAAAGACAGTTGGGGTGCCCATTAAGATGGCGCCGGCCTGGCTCGCCGCCAGGGTTTGTTGCGCAGTTTCTCCGTGGCTGCTGCGCGCCCAAGGGCGCCATTTTCTCTCCTTGCCGGGGCGGGGCCCTCGCGGTGGGGTTCCCCCCCAGGAGCTCGAGGGGAAATAAGGCCGGAGTGGTGACTCATCCTCGGGCCGGTGGAACAAGTTTGGGGGGGTGGTGCTGAGACTTTTAAAGGTTCTGAAGGACCACTCCCCCACCCCGGAAGGAAAGCATGGGTGGTCTTTTCTGGAGAAAGATGAGGGGATTCTTTAACTGCGTTCCTACTCCCCACCTCACCCTATGCACGATTCCTCAAACTGTGGGAGACAAGTTGACTCATCCAAACTTGGCATGTTGGGTCTCCCCCAGCCAAAAGGATGACATTTGGGGTTTTCCTTCATTCTCCCCAGGGACATCTGGAATAGGGTTACACCTGCTCCCCAAGCCCATTAAAATAAATGGATTGTTGACAGTGTTAGTCTGCCTACCTGTAAATTCATTAATTGGCGTCTTGTCACCGAGTCCTGTGCATAAACCTCAGAGTTTATAGCAGAATGCTTTTGGAGTAAGGAAACAAACATCATCTGTCTGTACTTGTCTTCTAAGTCAAATTCTGCACTTTTTCCCAAAATCGTTTAAGTATTAGTTCGATTTTTAATTTAATAGGTTGCCGAAGAGATGTGTTAAGTATTTTGAATCTTCTTCCGTGTTGGCTTTACCCCTTTGATAGTAAATGTAAGCATTTTCCTAGGGTAGGTGGGTTTGTGTCCTAGGTTTTCTGAGGACCTGATTTTGTATTCAAACAGAGGAAAACTGCCCAAGCCTTTTGGTCCACACCTTTTTCAGCAATCTGGGGTTTCCGCATTAGATTATTTCTCAACAGTCCTTGGTTTACTGATGTAAATTCGAGCCGCTTTAGTAAAAAGTTAAAAGTATTTCGCTATATGTGTACTCACTTTTCCCAATGTAAGAAAAGTAAGCGTTAGCTCTGTGCAGGGGTATGGGGAAAGTATGACCAAGTTAGTACTAGGAGATGCACGTGTTTGTTACCTTGAAGTGTATTATAGTACTAGGTTAAGGAGTTTCAAAACTTCAAGCTCTCTGTGTAGTTTTGCTTTCTCCATTTCCTGTCTATCATAAATAAGCCAAATCCTTAAAACTAGTCAATTATTTTCCATTTGGATAGTTTTATGTTAAGCGCTTAATCTGTAGAAATGGTAACAGCTACCTAATCTAATGCACATAAGTTACTTATTGTTATATAATGGTGCTAAGCTTGACCCTGCTTTTGTATGCTTTATAAACCACTGACATTTTGAGTTGAGAACTTAGTTACACCCCCAACAGTGTTACTATCCACTCTTATCTTTTGTTATCTCACGCCATATAGAAAGCGTTCTTGGCATGATCTCAGAGGTTGTTGCTTAAGGTATCAAATTTTAATTGTAGCTTTCTTGTCGGTATAGTTTGTGAACAGGTGTCAGGCCAAGACAACAGATTATCCAGCACCAAGAAACTGTTTCTAAACTTTAGTGTCCTAGTTAAATGTAGGTAACAGCAAAAAAGCCACAACAGCCCAAATTATGTTTCCAGTTAAAAATGGATAAAAACACCTACATGATAATTATAGGAGAACAGTGACCCTGCACTGTTTCCTACTTAGCAGGTTGTCATTGTTGTGTTTTGGGTTTGTCCCTTTTCAAAGAGGACCATGGCATCAGGGAAATGATGACATGAGTTGCAGTTGACCTTGATTTGAGTGAAGGAGAGCTGTGCAAGGTCACCAGCCTCACTTTCTTCTCCACAGCTGTCTGGGTCCAGTGGCCAGATATGCATCGGGATGACTGGAAATGACCCAGGATGCACTGGGAGACCCTTGCCCTTTTAGGCTTTAGTTTTCATGTGCTCACTTAGAGTGGGGATATGCCTATTCAGTGAATAAGCCTCTTTAAGAAGTGAGTTGAGGAAAGGCCCCTTTAATTAGAAAAAGAAAAAAAAACCAAGCTGGGAGGGGAAGATCCTCAGGGTTCCTGTTCCAAAGAGAAACAGTTACCATTGACGTTAACTCTAAGCCAGGAGAGCCCAAAATACAGCCCTGAAGTGGAGCTTGGGCAGGGACCTATTGTGGTCCAATCTATGAACTTCAGATTGAACTGGGTTTAAGGTTTTGGGAGGGAAGGAAGGAAGGAAGGAAGAGAGCCAGTAAACCAGAGGAGGAGCCTATATTATACTTTTAAATTGTTATAAAGATGCCTTGTAGTGGTTAGACTTCTAAGCAGGAGGCTTAGTGAAGATGAAGGTAAAGAGATTAATGAAAATGTAGGAGATAAGTAACATGACTGTAGAATGGAGAAAAGTTTGTAGAAGGATACCAGGTAGCATTAAATCATAAACTTATTTGGGTAGTGACCATCACTTGTACTTAACTGTTAGTCTGTTATGTGCAGTTGCATTTTCAGTCATGTCCAACTTTCTGTGATCCTGTTTGGGATTTTCTTGGCAAAGATGGTTTGCCATTTCTTTCTCCAGTTCTGTTTACAGATGAGTAAACTGAGGCAAACAGGATTGAGTGACTTGCCCAGGGCCACGTAGCTAGTAAGGGTTTGAAGCCAGATTTGAACTCAGGAAGACAAGTCTTTCTAATTCTAGGATGGGCACTCTTTCTACTATTTCACCTAGCTCCCCTGTTAATCTGTACACACATGGTTAATATTTTCTATTGGGTGGGGACTTTCGAAGCCAAAATTAATTTTTTTTAGTTTGAGACCTTGTTTATCAAAAACTGTTAAATCTCAAAGACCAGGTTATTAAAATTACATCCATAATTACATGAAGTATTTATTTACTGGAGGTAAATAACTGTTGTATGGGAAGTCTGATAATGGGCACAAATGTGCTGTTGTTGATGAAATGCCAGAGGGTTTTATCTGTCTTTTTTCTATTGCAAGGTAATATTTAAATTAGTTATTACTCATATTTTCAGATTAAAAGTGTCAAACCAAAAAGCATAGGAAAATCTAAAATGTTGTGTCAAAATGCCCCCAAAATGGCGTTTTTCATTGTAAAGTACTGCAGAGGCATTTTGGCTCCTGTTAAAATACATCTTTGAATGAGAAACAAAAATAGTATGTATAGTCAACATTATTAAAATAAACTGTTCTCCCACCGGTTTCTTTTTTCCTAGCTACCAACTTGACATTCTTAAAGCACAGGTTAGGCAGCGTCACCCCTTTACTCAAACTTTTGGGTTATGGCTTCTTATTCTCTTTAGGATAAAATACAGCCTCCTCTATCTTGCACTTAAAAGCCCTTCACAGTCTGGCTCTAATCTATCTTTTCCTGCTTGATTTCACATTATTCTAGTCTCGTTAAGCTGGCCCACTTGTGATTTCTAGCATAAGACATTTTGTCATCTACCTATGTACCTTTGCACAAGCTGTTCCCCTTGCCAGGAAGGTACTTATTCCTTACCACAACCTCTTAGACCCTCTATCTCCCTTCAAGACTCAACTCAAGTACCACCTCCTTGTCTTAAGTGCAACTTCTCAGAACTGTATCGCTTCTTTCAGCAGGTATGTGATACAATGAATAGCATAGCATGCTGGACCTGGAGACAGGAAGACCTGAGTTCAAATTCAACTTCAAACATTTCTTGGATGTATATGAATAAAAAAAAAATCCATTAAGTGCTGTGTATTAAACACTGGGGATATAAATGGATATGTAATACAGTCCCCGCTCTCAAGGAGCTCTCATTCTAATGGGGGAGACAACACATATGGGAGGTTTCAGCTGCAAGTCAGATGGAAAGGTCCCATGGTCTTAGCACAGAGGGGCAAAGCAAGTGTTAATACCTTTTCTTTGATGTCATTTACTCTGATAAAGTATCACTTTCTGATGTTGAGTCATTTGACAATGCCAAGGACTTTAGTCAGGAAAAGTTTCTTTCCTGATTCTTCAGTAGCTGTGGCTGAAGCACTTGCAGGAGCGGTTGCCAGGTTGCATCTCCCACAGGGGCTGCTTCCTGGAATGATGGCTGAGGGGGCTGGGCTGGAAGCATTCTTATTTTCAAGGCTCTTGGGTTCAGGATTCTGGGTCATCTCCATCCAGTAGTCAGGGTGGTGGTGTGACTTGTCTAGCATTTGCCTCCTGATTTTCCATCAAGGATCCTTGCAGCTTGAGCTAGGTTGGCTTGCTTATCCCGTGTGTGGCAGTTGGTGGGCAGTTAGTGGGCATGGCTGGCTCTTTTCCTGCATAAGTTGCTTTCCTGGATGGTGGCTGCGAGACCTGAGGCTGGAAGAGCAGTGGTCTGGGAGCTGCTGCCACTTCCAGGATTTCTGTACCTCTCTGTTGGTGGCAGTCAGGCATCAGTTGTTGCTAGTGGTGATGAAGATGGGCCCCCTCTTCTCTCTCAGTGATGGTTGTGGAGGGTGGGATGAAAGCAGGTTTGGTGGTTGGGGGACAGGAAAGGGACTTATTCCCAAGGCTGTTGGGTTCAGAGTCCTGGGTTGCCTCCATCAGTTTCTAAGGGGAGATGGTGGTCAGGGTGATGGTGGTGATTTGACTTGGCTAGCACATACTGCCTCTCCTTTCCTTCAGGCTGCCTGGTTGCTTCTGGCTATGTGACCCTGGACTTAGTTAACTTCTTAGTTAACTTACTTAACTTCTGTCTGCTTGAGTCATCTCATCTCTAAAATGGGCATAATAGCACCTGTCCCCAGAGTCATGAAGATAAAGTGAGATTGTTGTAAAGCGCTTTGCAAATCTTAAGGCACCATATAAAGCTATGACTATCATTATTGTTATCACTATTGTTGTTCAGGCGTAATAAGCTCAAGTGCTACCTCCTCTAGGAGACCTTTCTAGAGGTCCCTTGTTGTTGGTTTTCCAGATTACTTTGTATTTATATTGCATAATTTCATATTAAATCTGTATATATGTTACTTACCTTCAGAAAAATGCAAGCTCCTTGAGGACGAAGACTGTTTCCTTCCTTTTTTTTTGGTCTTGGTGTTCCACTGTGTCCAACATAGATGCCTGACCGTATCATGGGATAGGCTTGAACCTGTGATTTCATGCCCCTTCCAATTTGAGGCAGCCCCTTCTCTGCAACTTAAGAGGCTTAGTTGCCTAGAGCAACTCTTCTCAAAGTGTAGTCAGGACCACTGGGCGTACTTTAGACCCTTTCTAGGGGTCTATGAGGTCATAACTATTTTCATAATACTACCAAGACATTTAAAGTTCTGATGTGGTAAGTGTGTGTGTGTGTGTGTGTGTGTGTATACATACGTACATACATCTCTCACATAAAGATAGGTCTTTGGGAGAGTCCTCCTAATTTTTAAGGGTCCAAAATTTTTAGGGGTCCTGTGTATAGTTTATAGGGGCAGCTAGGTAGTAAAATGGATTATGTTGGGCCTGGAGGCAGGAAGACTCGCCTGTTTATTTTCTTCCCCACTTTGAGATTCTTTTTTCATGCTCTATATAGGTAAAATAGAAAATAAATTTTAGCGTATGTTACGTGTGGTCAGGCAGAGATTTTTATACAGCTAAACTCAAAAAGGGCAGCTTAAGTGGCATAGCAGATAGAGCACTGGGCCTGGGGTCAGGAAGACTCATCTTCTTGAGTTCAAATCTGTGGGACCTTGGGCAAGTCACTTAATCCTGTTTGCCTCGGTTTCCTCATCTGTAAAATGAGCTGGAGAAGGAAATGGCAAATCACTCTAGTGTCTTTGCCAAGAAAACCTCAAATGGGGTCACAGAGAGTTGGACACGACTGAAAAATAGCAGGGGTCCTGAGACCCAATAGTTTGAGAACTTTGGGCTTAGAGCACTGAAAGGTTAAACGACCCAGGGTCACCTAGCCAATCTGTGTCAGAGGTCACATTTGAACCCAGGTCTTCCTGGTTTAAAGGTTGACTTTTAATTTACTAAGGCCCAACACCTAGTTGGTCTTTAAAAATGCTTAATGAATGAAAAAGAAAACAAAATAAAATAAGCAAAAATGCTTATCAAATGAAAAGCGCATACATCAGATGTAAGACATTATGATTTAGCATATTAAGCAGATGTTTAGAAATGATTGACATTTTAACATCTAAATTCGGAAACCAGTATTTTGTGTTTAAAAGTGACTTGGCCATCACCTTTTTCTCCTTGGAAGAAAGGTGTAGTAGAAATCAAATCTAGCACTTATAGGGCTGGAGAATAAAGCAATCACTTCCTTTTTCACTTAGGTTGTAGAGAGAAGATTTTACACAGAATTATTTGAGCAATAAATTGGAAACATTATTGGAATCCTAGCATTTGAAGAATAAAGCCTGCAGTTCAGATTTGTGTGTCTGTCCCCTGCCCGTCTTCAGCTCTGGTTTATCATTATGCGTTTGGTGTTGAAGTCATTTGGAATGGTGAAAATGGTTCCTAGCAAGTAACTAGTGTATCCAGACTTACCTGAAACGAGCCCATTTACACAAAAAAAACCTGTATGCCCAGATGTGTCATCTGAAAATGCGAGATCTCCCCAGTCTCTCTTGCCCATCTCCTGTTTAAATAGCTAGAACATGTATTGATTGCCAGGAACTGTAAAAAAATACTGGGGATATAGATATAAGCAAACAAATCACTACTGTCAAGAAGCTTTTTTTTTTTTATAGTAGAGGAAGACAACATCTAAAGGGGAGCTAGAAGCATGGTTTGCACAAAATATGGTCTGGAAATGGCTGGGAAGTGACATGGAGGCCTGGTTCTGGGCAAGAGAAGGTCAAGGTTTACTTAGAGGATAGTACTAAGTTGGTAGTCCAAGGCTGGGATGGAGGGAGGGGGATTGGTGGAAACTCCTGCAGTATTTCTGGAGTAGAGACTGAATGGTTTGAAAACTGACCAGGAAAGGGGTAGTGATCAATTTCCCCCCAGATGGCCTGCTCATTTCATGAGAATGAGGTGGGGAGGTTAGTGATTGAGATCTTGTGATCTTACTGTGCACATGTACCTGTATCTAATTTTGATAAACTCAGTCCTGACCAGTATGACTATCATGCAGCTTGGCAAAACAGTTTTAAATAAAGTTTTGAAATTTAATTTATTCTAGTTTGTGGTTTCTTTGATTTTCTCTTGAACATGTTAAATACTTTAAGTAACTTTGAATGTGAGATTTTGAAGAAATGTTAAATGGAGTAAAGTATTACTACTATTTTCTAAAGATGTTTTCAGTTTAATAAAATTCCCTAATACTTCCCAATATTTCTAGGAAATTAAAAATGTCGATGTCAGCATGAAACTTGAATTGTTTTCCAAGTTAAAAAAAGAAAGTGGGGTTTGCTATAGATATTCAAGCCAGGTATAAATAAAAGCCATTTAATATAAAAACGTTTGTATATTTTGACTAGGCACTATTAGTCCTTGCTATTACATTTGATACTTTTTCCCCTTCAGAATGTAGGAATAAGATAAAGATGGCCTTTCTCTTGCTATCTCTAGCTACTAGTTAAAAAGAAACAAGGATGTCTTTTATGTGGTTCTCAGCAGTTTTAGTTCAGAGTAGTTAATCTGGCCTTTTTTAGATATTTCAGGTTTTATTTGCATAGCATGGTGATGAGCTTACAGGCTCCAGATATGAGTCAAAAAGAGAATGACAGTTTTAACTCCCTATTTGCTGGCAGCTGGGTGTTATGAATCATTGTTTTCATTTTTTAAAGTCTTTTAATTGAGAAAAAGAAAATATTTTTGACCTGGATTGAACATAATGCAGTTTGAAATTCTTCATATACTTTGGGGTATTGTCAATTTACTCTACATTTATGTGTTACAAATTTGACACAGTATTTACTTGGTATACCATGTTACCTAAGTTAATAGAATTTCTCTAATGGAAAATTTTTCTGAAAGAGCCTATATTAAAAGATTGATTCAGACACATTTACTAAATTTTGGCTTCTGAGAAGGAAACAGTTTTGATTTTTTGCAGGAAAGCTTAGCCCTGATGTAGAATGGTACTACGCATTATAAAACATTCTAACTGTATATGATAAATAACCAACAACCCATGAGCTTCATCTTGCTTGTGAAAGTCTTCATGCAAAGCTGCAGGAATTATGACCATTCAGTTTTCCTTCTTGCCTACTCCACCTCTCATCCTCCACAACTACCTCAATACTTAACTAGTGGTAAGCCTATTTGGGGGGATTAGAACTTTGAAAGCTTTCATTTGTACTTTGTAAGTGTTTTGCTCATGAAACCAAAGAGTTTGGAGACATTTTTGCACAATAGTATCTTAAAAGCAATTTGCAATATATATTTTTAAATTTTTAAAACGCTTTTTGCAGCTAACTAAACCAATCTAACTTTTTCCTAGTTTCTGGAATAATTTTTAGCTTTATGCTACCTTTCAACAGTTGTTAATTTCGACTAATAATTTTAAATATTTTCCCTTTGTATCCCTATCAGTAATTCTAATGCCATAAATAACCTTACCTTTCACCTAAGTTTGAAACAATACAGTATTGTGTGTGTGTGTGTGTATAAACGTTTACATGTACAAATATGTGCTTGTAGTTAGTTTTAGCCTGATATGCATTGGAAATAGATTTATTTAAAAAGACTTTTTTTTTAGATCACTGGAGATAGTCTTAAAACTAAAGATTTTTATTTAGAAAAGTAAAAATTCAGGAGTCATTTATAGTAATTGTATAGTAGTTTGTAAAATAGGTAAACTTTAATGTAACTCAGAGAGGTTTGATTTAAAATGTATTTCATCTTAGCTTAATGCCTAGAATAATATTATGG
Source organism: Phalanger gymnotis (assembly GCA_028646595.1). Classification (NCBI taxonomy): domain Eukaryota; kingdom Metazoa; phylum Chordata; class Mammalia; order Diprotodontia; family Phalangeridae; genus Phalanger; species Phalanger gymnotis. Next base: position 193,368,416 of record CM053627.1, read on the forward strand.
TACTTTTGTAATTAAATGAAGTTTGTAATTGAGATTAAATTAGGAATAAAGTTCAGAGGAAGCTTTTCAGAATTGATGCATATCTTAAAATGTAACCTGGAGAAAGAAAATAGACTAATAGATTTTCTTAAAACTTAAATGCGTTTTCCCTTTTCTGGGGTCTGAAACATGTAAGAAGTTGTCATTGTGTCAGTCAAATAGAAACTTTGAGATCTTTAGGTTTTTCTTTGTTCTGCTGACTGCTGGAAGCTGAAGTTATTTTTGTGAGCATGTTTTTTTTTTTTTAATCAGAAAGCATTTAAGATTAAAAATCAAATGAATCCTGTTATATTTAGAAAGACTTTTCTCCAAATATATTTCTACAAGGTCTATTCAGATTTAAGAATATGCCACTTTCTTCTTACTGCAGTCTAGATCCTTGAACATTTTGCCTGTTTGTATACTGGTTTTCCAAGGACCACAGAGGTTAAGACATTTGTCCTCATTCTTAGAAATTCCTTCTCTGATTACTGACGCACTGTTGGCAAAGTACAGGAGTAAGCTTATATTCATATTTTCTGGAAGCCTTTCATTGCCATTTCTTCTCAAATCTTTTGTGTTGTATTGTTCTTCAGTTTTTTCAGTCGTGTCCGATTCCTCTTAACTGCATGTGGAGTTTTCTTGGCAAAGTGACTTGCCCAGGGTCACACAGCTAGTGTCTGAGACTAGATTTGAATTCAGGAGGAGTCTTCCTGACTCCAGACTCAGTATTCTATCCATTGTGCCACTTAGCTGTCCCTTTTGTGTTGTAGCTGTATAAAAATCTCTGCCTGACCATGTGTGACATATGCTATAGCGGAATTTATTTTCTATTTTACCTATGTAAGGCATGAAAAAATAATCTCAAATTGAAGAGAGGAAAATAAACATAGGCAAATGACATTTGGGTAATTAAAACATCAAAATTGTCTACCTAAAATTCCTAAATGTATTTAATAGCATCTTATTAAATACCAGATGAAATGGGATGATTTTTTGTCCAGTATTTCACATATTTGCTTATTTTATATTCTGCCTAAGTTCTAGGTTGTATTGTCATTGTTATAGATGTACAATAATTAAAAAAAAAGAAATGCTCCACTCCATATTATATTTCTTAATTAGTAACAAAACCAATGAAAATGATTTTGTAAGATTTCACCAAATATTTTAATTTCACTGGACACATGTATACTTATAAACTTGGCTAAATATTTTGCATATGGGTTTTTTTTTCATTGTAATTAAATCTACCTTATGTAGAGTTTTTCTGGCTAACATTGATCCTGTGGATCCTGTGAACTAAAAAATTTAAACTGAAAGTAAAGGTTCTGATTGGCAGTCTTTAACTTTGGTTCAGCATTCTAGCATATAAACCTCTACCAACCTCAATAGTTTGAACTAAAATACATTCTAAGTTTAAAATTTTCTGACTAGAAAAAAAGTTTCCTTGAGTGCAGTTTATTTTTTAGTTTGAACATTATATCCACTTGCACTAAATGTTGATGTACTATGCGGATTCTTTGATTTTCTAAGTTGTCTTCTGTATTCTAATGGATTGTTAAGAAAGCCACAAAAATTTTTCTGTCTCAAGTATATGCCATATTTTTTTAAAAAATATCTTTAAAATTTGTATTTCTATCAGAATTCTTCCCTTTCCCAATTTTAGGTCAAATGGTCAAAACATTTTATAATATTACAAGTTGACCTTAAGGAATAAGGGCATATTATTTTGCTGTAGAATATTTCTCAGATTTCCACTGTGATAGTGACAGTCTCTATATTCTGCTTATAGTGCAATCTCAACATTATAACTATCAAGGAAAGTATTTATTGACTTCCTAGTAACTAGGTGGTGAAGTGGATAGAGTTGTAGGCCTGGAGCAGAAAGACCTGAGTTCAAATTCAGCCTCAGATACACACTAGCTTTGTGACCTTGGGCAAGTCTTTTCATCTGTTTGCCTCAGTTTCCTCAACTGTAAAATGGGGTCCATAATAGCGCTTGTTCTGAGGATCAAATGAGATCATTTTGTTTTTGTTTTGGTAAATAGTATTTTATTTTTTCCAATTCCATGTAAAGATGGTTTTCAACATTCATTTTTTTATAAGATTATAAATTTTTCTCCCTCTCTCCTTCCCTCCCCCTACCCAAGACAACAGCAATCTGATATAAGTTATACATTTGCAATAATGTTAAACGTATTTCTACACTAGTCATGTTGTGAAAGAGGAAACAGAACAAAAGTGAAAAACCATGAAAAAAAGTGAAAATAGCATGCTTCAATCTGCATTGACTCCACGGTTCTTTCCCTGGATGTGGAGAGCATTTCCTGTCATGAGTCTTTTGGATTGTCTTGGATCATTGCATTTCATTGCTGAGAAGAGCTAAGTCTGTCATAGTTAATCATCGCACAGCGTTACTGTTACTATGTACAATGTTCTCCTGGTTCTGCTTACTTCACTCAGCATCAGTTCATGTAAGTCTTTTTTCTGAAGTCCACTTGCTCATTATTTCTTATGGAACAATAGTCTTTCCAGGTTTTTCTGAAGTCTGCCTGCTCACCATTTCTTATAGAATAATAGTATTCCATTACATTCATATACCACAACTTGTTCAGCCATTCCCCAATTGATGGGCATGTTCTCGATTTCCAATTCTTTGTCTCCATAAAAAGAGCTGCTATAAATATTTTTGTACATGTAGGCCCTTTTCCCTTTTTTATGAATGAGATCATATTTGTAAAAAGCCTCTCCTATAGTAGGCATTACATAAATGCCAGCTATTGTTGTCATCATTCCTATTATTGGATAGTATGTACAGAGCATTGTGTTAGTCATTACAGGAACACTACTCTATTTCAGAATAACAGTTTCAGAGTTGAAAGGGAACTTTGGAAGTCATACCTGAACAGGAATTCTCCTTGTGTCATGTCCTATAAAGTAGTCACAGACTTTGTTTGAATTACTCCAGTAAGGGAGAAACAATTTTTTAAGAGGCATTTCATTTTTGCATAGTTCTATGTTGGGAGTTAATTCTTCACATCAAACCTAGACTCACTTCTTTGCAACTTCCCATGCGTTGTTTCCAGATTCGTTCCTATTTCCCTCACCTCCCCCCACCCCACCACCACCATAGGTCCTAGGAGAACAAATTTAATCCTTTATCTACTTGATAACCCTTGAGACTCTTGAAGATATACCTTGTTCCCCAAAAGTCTTCTTTCTTCCAGGGTAAATATCACCCTTTAACAAACCCTCACATGGCATAAGGTAGAAAAATGTGATCTAATGGGAACAGTGCTGAATTTGGGTTCAAATCTCAGTTCTGCTATTAGCTTTGTAATTTGAAAAATTTACTTAACTTTTGTGCCTCACTTTCTTCATCTCTAAAAGCAGAGGTTTGGACTAGATGGCCTCTAAGGTTCTTTCCAGGAACCAGTGATCCTGTGAGACCCTTTCCCATCATAACATGGTCATCTTCCAGCTCATCAGTCCCTTTCCTAAATTGTGACTCCAGAACTGAATATACAAAATATAATCATGAAAAATAGCTACAAAAAAGTTTTTGGTTAGTGCCAAGTGAGTGTCACAGATAATGAGTATTATAATAATAGTAAGACATCCCAACAGGAAGAGAATACTTCTGGTCAGAGAAAGCTTCATTGAGAATGTAGCATCTGATAAAGGTCATGGAGATTATAAAGGATTTAATTATCAGAAAATGGAAGTTTGGGCCTGAAGGGTTAGCAATAGAGAATGCCATGATCAAAAGTCCTCAATCAGAGAAATGCAAGGCAGGGTATATTTGGGAGTTAGTGAGTAACTTAGTTTGGCTGAAGCACTGAGTTTATGCCAGGAAATAGTGATGGATAAGCTGGAGAGTGAAAATTTAAGGACAGATTATAAGGAGTTTTCAATGACAGACTAAAGAATAATACCTAGCATTTATATGACGTTATGTTCCACGCACTATGCTAAGCACTTCACAAATATCTCATTTGGTTCTCACAACCACCCTTTGAGGTAGGGGCTATTATTATCCTCATTTTACAGGTGAGGAAACCGAGGCAGGCAACAGTTCAGTAGCTTGCCCATGGTCATACAGCTAGGAAATATCCAAAGTGGATTTGAATTCAGATCATCCTAACTCCAGACGCAGAGCCTGTGGACTTTTAAAATCATGTCAACATTTCTGAGCAGATCTGAGCAGAGCAGATATAAGGAGAGTTTTAAAGAGATCACTGTGGTAGGTACCACTGTACAATAAATATTGAAAGGGAAGAAGAATGCCTCGTTAGGCAGCTGTTGTCAGTGTGGAAGTACTCCTTTCTATCCCACCAACCATTTGAGGAGAAAGAGAGAAATTCAAAATAGTTTTTTCTATACTAATCTTGATGGGAAGTTTTCTGTGTCAGCTGAAGAACGGTATCTTTGAAGCGAGTGTCTTTTTTTTTTTTTTTTTGAGATGGTTTAGTTCATGCTGGGCAGTTTCTCCTAATCCTGTATCAGGCAAGGACATCAATCAGGGAGAAGAAGATTACTTTTGTTGGCCTTACTGTTCATTGGGCTGTAGACTGTCAACCTAAGTTTTCCCTACCCTTTCAAATTCCCATTAGCTCTCAGTTTACTCTTATGAAAATACATAGTAATTAAAAAAAAAACTAAGCATAATTTTTTTTTAAGACCACCAGAGTTATTGGATAGACCTTCAGGTCCTGCTCCTGATAGGAACTGCCTAGCTATGTGACCAAGAACAAATTACCTCAAGCAGCTGGTGGATCAGAGAAGAGAACGGCGGGCTTGATGTCTGGAAGACCCAAGTTCAGACTTAGCCTCAGATACTTAGCTAGCTCTTGTGATCTTGAACAAGTCATTTAGCCTGTTTGCCTCAGTTTCCTCAAATGTAAAAATGGGAATAATAGCACTGGCCTCAGGAGGTTTTCGTGAGGATCAAAGGAGGTAATTTTTGTAAAAAGGCTTTATATACTTACTCTCTTCCCTTATTTCCCTCACACCTCCAGTTAATCTCTGAGTAGCTCAGGCAGTTCTCTAAAACCGGTTGAACTTTCCTACTCTAATGATGAAGTCACTGGTTCTGAGAACAACAACAACAAAAACAATCAGGTTGCCTTTTCAAATTCAGTATTTAATGAATTATTTTGCTTTGGGATTTTGAAGCTTTTTCTAATAGCGTGTTAGCTTAAGTTTTTCAGATTCATTTTGTGATTTTAAAAATGTAATTCATTTAAATATGATGGTCAAAAGCCATGGGACTCCTTTTTAACTTTGTCCTCTAAAGCTTTGTGGTATCATTTTAATGCCTAAAAGATAAATTTGAAACCAGCCAATCTAATTAGGATATTGAGAGGATAAAAAGAGAAGTAATTTGGGAAGTACCAAAATCTTAAATTCCAGCCAGCTGTCATTATATTACCATTTAATTTCATTTTTTTCCCCAAATAAAATCCTGGTAGAAACTCCCCAAAAAACCCAAAAACAAATCAATGGAAAAAAAACCCTTGTAAGTAAATGTGTTACCTCCTGCTGATACCTGCTGAGTTCTTTTTGATTTAAGCCCCAGAGCTTGGGACGCTCCAATTGACACCTGCTTTGGAGAAATACAAACTCTCCAGAGTGAAGGCCTGAGGAGCAGGATGCTCAGGGACCAGGCACTATCACCATGTCATTTCATATCCCCAGCTACCCATTAAGCCAATGTACAGGAGGAAAAAGGTGACATTTTCCAAGTCTACAGATTACTTCTACTGCTTCTCTGCCAGACTCTAGTAACTAAATTGTGCAGAGCGCAGTTTGATAGCCAGTCAGTCAGCAAGCGTTTACTAAGTGCTGGCTACGTGCCTGCTATTTCTTGGCACTGGGTATACAGATACAAAGAATCAAACAGTCCCACCCAGGGAGCTTTCACTCTTAACTGGTGATGATGCTGGTGAAGGAGAAAATTGACCCAGATTACTAATCTGTTCCTGGTATTCAATCCAAGGAAAAATATAATTGTGTGCCTACTATGTGCTTAGGGACTGGGACCACAAAAATAACCCAGAGGCCGTTGTTCTCAAGGAAATGAAAATTTGTGGGAGAGGGGGCAGGACTAGTACACAAATAACTGCTAGAAATAGTGAAATAAGTGCCTAGAGTAGGTACTGGTAAAGCAGTGCTCAAAAGTTTCCAAGCCCAAGATCACTTTTCACCTAACGGTAGGTGGCTTTGGTCAGAGAAGGCTTGATTAAAGAGTTGAAATTCAAGTTGGACTTTGTATAGAACATCAGAAAGATGGTATTTGAAATAACATATCTTACTTTTCCTGTGTAGAAATACTTTCTTAGTTGTAACTTAATTCTATAACCATAGCTTTTAAAGATAGTCTTTCTTCTTTGTGAAGCTGCATCTGTGTTCTCAAAAATATAATTTAATATGGAAAATATTTTCAGAAATCACATTGTTTCAAAAACTAAAGTTTTAAAAAACTTTTTACCTTGTCTCCTTAATATGCTCATAGGAAATGGTTTTAGAAATCACTCTACAGAAATATACGCTATTTTTTATTCTTCCTTGCCTGGTCTTTTCCAATTGACCTACTTAAAAAAATTTTTTCCAGGACCAAATTATTTCAGTGACTACTGTTGTATAAAAATAGAGTTTGACATTTAGAAGTGCTATTCCTCCTTCATTTTTACCTTTTTTCATTATTTCCTTGACATTCTGTATTTTTGGTTCCTCCAGGTGAATTATTTTCTCTAGTTTTGTAAAAGCATCCTATTGATAGTTTGATTGGTATGGCACAGTCTAGCTACGAGCACTTGCTATTCCTCTAGTTATTTAAGATCTTTATTCCTTTAAGGAACATTTTGCAATTGTATCCATACAGATAATAAGTATGCTTTGGTAGATTGATTTCCAGATGCTGTACGCATTTTGTATTTGTTTTAGATGGGACTCCCCTTTTTATTACAGCCTCTCAGATTTTGTTATTGTTATGTGGAAATGTCGGGGTTTTTTTCAGGGGGTAGGGGGAGAAGGAAAGGGCAGGGGTTTTTTGTAGCCCACAACTTTATTGAAGTTATTATTTGTCTCAGTTTCTTTGCTGATTCTCTAGGCTTTCTTATGTAACTTCCCAGCACATAGAGATGATTTTGTCTTGGCTCATCTTTGGCCTTTAAATTGCTTTCTCTTTATCTTCTTGCTGGCATTGGCATTTCTATGTCAAATAACAACAGGGAAATAATGCGTCCTTGCTTTACTATTGTTTTTATTGGAGATGCTATTGTTTCCCCATTGGATATAATACTAGCTTTTGGTTTTAGAATGATACTTTTTATGTGTTAGAAAATTTCTCTATGCCTATAAACCTGAAAATACGAATTTCCTAGCAAAGAGCTACATATTTGACAATATTTGCTAGGAAATCAAGAGAACAGTCTGGCAGAAATCATGTTTGGGCCTGTGTCTTATACATATGTCACAATAAATTCACAATGGATATACGACTTGAATATTAAGTATCAGGCCACACATAATTAAAAGAGAAGTAGAGCTTTCACAGCCATGAGTAAGGGATGAATTTCTAACCAAACAAGGGATAGAGATGATTACAAAAGATAAAAGGGATAATTTTGTTACATGAAATTGAAAAGGCTTTTGCATGAACAGAATTAATGCAATGAAGATAAGAAGGGAAGTGATCAACTAGGAAAAATCTTCATATCATATAACCTTGGTAAGATATTTAGCCAAGATATATAACCAATTAACAGAACTGTCATTCCCTAATAAGTGGTTAATGACTCCAAACAGTTCTTGAAACAATTGCAAGCTATAGCAACCATAGAAAAAGAATACTCCAAATTGCAAAATAATATGAGAAGTACTTGTCAGTACAACCCTGAGGTTTCTCTTCACATTTTGCAAATTAACAAGGGTCACAAAAGATGGAAATAGTCGACATTAGAGCTTTTGTGAAAAGGCAGGCACACTAAAAACTTGTTGGTGGAGCTATTTGGTCCAGCCATTCTTTTCAGTATTTTTTTGGGTCTCCTTTAGCAAGTCATTGACTTGTTTTTCATGGTTTTCTCTCATTCTTCTCATTTCTCTTCCCATTTTTTCCTCTACTTCTCTAACTTGCTTTTCCAAATCTTTTTTGAGCTCTTCCATGGCCTGAGGCCAGTTCATGTTTTTCTTG
>CM053627.1:193377130-193413927 GCA_028646595.1 Phalanger gymnotis
AGCGGTTTATGACTGCTTGTAGACTAAAGAGTTCTATGTTCCACGCTTGGGGGGATGCGCCAGCTCTGCCACATCAGCATTCTTCCTTCCCCAAGAACCCCCAACCTGGACTGGACTTAGATCTTCAGCAGGCTCTGCACTCCTGCTCTGATCCACCACTTAATTCTTCCTACCAGGTGGGCCTAGGGCCAGAAGCAACTGCAGCTGTAGTTCTGAAGCTGCACCACCTCTGCTGCCCCAGGGGCAGTGGCCTAAACGCAAACTCCCTGTCTCCAGCAGCTTTTCTCACTAATCTCTGTTGTCTTTGGTGTTTGTGGGTTGAGAAGTCTGGTAACTGCCACAGCTCACTGATTCAGGGTGCTAGGTGGCACGCTCTGCCCGGCTCCTGGTCTGGTTGGTCTGTGCCACACACGCTGGGCTCTGCTCTCAGCTCCGTGGGGGATAGACCTTACCCAGAGACCATCCAGGCTGTCCTGGGCTAGTGCCCTGCTTCCATCTGCTATTCTGTGGGTTCTGCAGTTCTAGAATTGGTTCAGAGCCATTTTTTATAGGTTTTTGGAGGGACTTAGTAGGGAGCTCATGCAATTCCCTGCTTTCCAGCCGCCATCTTGGCTCCACCCCGCCCCCAGCCATTCTTGAAAGCAATTTGGGATTATTTGAAGAGAGTGACTAAAATATCCATTAGTCTTTGACCCAGAGATTCCTACTCTTAGGCATATACTCCACCAAGGATGTCAGTGACAAAAATAACTCTCCATGAAAATATTTATAGTAATACTTTTTATGGTAGTAAAGAACTGGAACAAAGTTGATGCCCTTCAAGTTTGCCAATTGGGAGATGCCTAAAGAAATTATGGTATATGAATGTAACACAGTATCACTGTGTTGTAAGAAAACAGTGAGTATGAAGAACACAGAGAAAGAAGCATGAAAAGATGTATATGAACTGATGCAAAGTGAAGGAAGCAGAACCAGCAAAACAGCATACACAGTGACTACAACAATGGACAAAATGTACAAAAACAAATCAACCAAAACTGAAAACTGAAATTATAATGATATTTCCAGCACTCTAAGGCCCTTGTCATCTCATGCCTGGTCTATTGCAATAGCCAGCTGGTAGGGCTCCCTGCCACTAATGTCTCCCCAATCCAGCCCATTCTTCATCTAGTCACCAAAGTGATTTTCCTAAAGTACACATCCAACTATGACACCCCCTGTTTAATAATAGGGATTATTATAGTCCTCTGTCACCTCCAGGACCAAATACAAAACATTCTTTTTAGCATGCAAAGATCTTCATAACTTAGCCCTCTCCCACTTTTCCAGTCTTCTTACTTCCCAACATGTATTCATGGATTCAATGACACTGGCTTCCTGGCTGTTCCACAAAGAAGATGCTCCATCTCTCAGCTTTAGGCATTTTGTTTAGCTGTCCCTCGTGCCTGGAATGCTCTCCATTTCTAGAAGGATATGCCTCGTGAATACAGCGTGTTATAGTGGGAAAAGTGCTGAATGCAGAGTTCCTAAAGACTTGGATTCCAGTCTCACTTCCAGCACATCAGCTGTGTGACCATAGGCAGGATGCTCAACCTCTTTGAACCTCAGTTTCTTCATCTATAACATGAGCATAATTCCTGTAGTACCTGGCTGTTGTGAGGATCAAACAAAATAATGCGTATAAATTAATAATGCATATGGTTTGCATGCCTTAAATTGCTATAAAAACATCAGCTTTTTGTAATTGAGATACAACTTCTGTCACAAGGGAGATTTTTAATGTTTAAAAGGGGTCCTTATTTTGGCAGTTGGGTGGCCTTTTGGATAGGGCGCAGGACTTAAGAGTCAGGAATGCCTGGATTCTAGTCTTGCCTCTGACCCTCTGGAATCACCTAATCTGTCTCAACCTCAGTTTCCTCATTTGTAACATAAGGGTGATGATAACACTTACCTCCCAGGGTTGTTGTGGGGGTCAGAGGGGTTACTATATATAAAACTCTTTGCAAATCTTGTAGTACTTTGTAACTGTTGGCTTATTATTGTTACTACTAATACTGTTATGACTTGAAAAGTTTAGCAACTGTATTGTGTTGAACTTTTAAATTGAAATATCCTTAGTTCTGGGTAAAATTACAATAATAAATGTGCTATACCATGCAATTTCAGTATAAAATCTTAAATGTACAGTTTCTTTTTTTCTTTTGTTTTTGTTTTATACTTAATAGTATTTTATTTTTTCCAATTAAAGATTTTTTTTAAAAGTTTTCAACATTCATTTTTGTAAGATTTTGAGTTCCAGATTTTTCTCTTTCACTCCCCTCTCCCCAAGACAGCAAACAATCTGATATTGGTTATATGTGTACAACCATGTTAAACGCATCTCTACAGTTATCCATGTTGTGAAAGAAGAATCAGAACGAAAGGGAAAAACCACGAGAAAGAAAAAGCAAAAAAAATGAAAATCATCTGCTTAGTTCTACATTCAGACTCTATAGTTATCTGTCTGGATGTGGGTAGCATTTTCCATCACGAGTCTTTTGGAATTGTCTTGGATCGTTGCATTGCTGAGAAGAGCTAAGGCTATCATAGTTGATCAGCATACAGTGTTGTTGGGTACAAGTTCTCCTGCTTCTGCTTACTTTACTCAGCATCAGTTCATGTACATGTCTTTCCATTTTTTTCGGAAATTTGCCTGCTCATCATTTCTTATAGAACAATAATATTCCATTACATTCCTATACCACAGCTTGTTCAGCTATTCTCCAGTTGATAGGCATCTTCTCAAATTCCAAATTTTTGCCACCACAAAAAAGAGCTGCTATAAATATTTGTGTACATGTAGATCCTCTTCCATTTTTTGTGAACTCTTTAAGATACAGACCTACTAGCGGTATTGCTGGATGAATGCCCTTTGGGCATAGATCTAAATTGCTTTCCAGAATGGTTGGATCAGTTCACAATTCCATCAGCAATGCATTAATGTTCCAATTTCCCCCCCATCTTCTCCAACGTTTATCATTTTCCTTTTCTGTCATATTAGCCAACTTGATAGGTATGGAGTGGTACCTCAGAGTTGTTTTAATTTGCATTTCTCTAATCAATAGTGATTTAGAGCATTTTTTCATATAAGTATAGAAAGTTTTAATTTCTTCACATGAAAACTGCCTATTCATATCTTAAATGGACAATTGCAAAGCAAGGAAATGTCAGTGTTCTATCAATAGAAATTTATTCAACAGACATTATCCTACTTTGTGCAAATGAATTGTTTGCTTAATGATGGGAGAGTTAACAAAGATAAATTAGACATGATTTCTGCCTTTAAGTTATCTATGGGTCTAGTAACGAACCAGATTACCAGTGGACTATTATTAAAATGTTAAATGATAACAAGACTTTTACAGAAAAAGTACTTTGCTCATTTAGACTGTGAGGATGAACGCAAGACTGTCACAGCATCCAAAAACTGTACCGTAGTATGCTCCAGCCAGATGAGGTGCAGTAAAGCCTGAATGTGGTACAAAGGTTAGCTTGTATCTGGAAGGTCTGATGGGTAATGTGAATAATGAGAAACATTTACATTATTGGATTCACATTCTTTGAAATGTATTTACATATAAAATATGTTTATTGGAATAGAAATATGCAGCAAAAATTTGAATAATGCAATCATTTCATAGGATTTGTTATTCACACTAATTAGAACCTAGCTGCATGTCAGTATTGTTTTTGAAAGTTCCAGTATGCCTCTCCTATTATAAATAGCAAAGAAATGACAGTAGAAACTGCCCTATTCCCCTCCTCAAATTAGATTTATACACATATCCCAGAGTAAATCTATGGGATTGTGCTCTAAGTTATTTTAGCCTGCCTCATTTTTAGCATATGATTGTCACTCAGAATTTATGGTTTTCAGTGAAAGTGACACTAAGCTGGATTTAAAGAAAAGGAAATAAATTTGAAATTAATAGAATATTTTTCTTAGCACAGTACTTTATAATTTAGGCTGTTGGGATTATTTTCGAGAAACTATTGATTAAACAGGTTTGAAAAAACCATCAGTAGTTTGTACTGGGGTATTTTGTTTTGTTTTGAAATTTAGGCTCTTCCTACACTAAACATCTAGCTGGACACTGAAAAATTGTGCCAATCATATGAATATTGTCATTCCTAAATGTATGATGTTATATAGATTTGAGATTTGATTGTACTTTTTTACTTTGCAGTCAGATTTGTTCAATCTTTTGTACATTAACAAAGAGAAATCTTTTCAAAATGACTGTGCTATTTTACCTTTCCACTTTGGTGATAATAGAGGTGGTAGAGGTAGTAAGTAGGTTATTGCATTCTTGTTTGTGGCTTTCCATGGTGGCGGTGGTGGTGGTGGTGGTGGTGGTGGTGGTGGTGGGTGGGTGTGTGTGTGTGTGTGTGTGTGTGTGTGTGTGTGTGTAGATGCTGTATATGAAACTTGGGGATACGTAATTTTCTTTATCTCTTCACATAGGGAATTCCTTGGTGACTGTAGGCGATAGTAAATGTAGTATGGCCCTCCTGATATTGCTGAAATTGACAGCTTGTCACCACTGAAGCTAACTGCAGAGTAGTATGTCAAAATAAGAGATGACTTTTGAATTTCACTTTTGCATGACTTTTCAGGATAGTATGTACATATATACGCACATATATATACATACATATAATTTTAACATATTTATTTTTCTTAACATATGTCAATATAGGCATATTTCAGGTTTTTTAACTTGAACCTTTTTAGCTTTTTAAATAATAGTTGAACATGATTTATAACCATGGTTATGAATGACATTTAATTGGACATTTCATAATTTTTGAAAAAGTCTTAGAATAGATATGGTTTTATGCCCCCCCTTTTTTAGATAGACGGAGAAATGGTTAACTGAACACTTCCAAATGTTCTCTAGAAATGGATTAAAAATCTTGCTAGATGTAATAAAAGTATTCATTTTGTGTCCTTTTGTTTTGTTTTGTTTTCATGCTTTTTCTGCTTGGTATCTTCCAATTGTTCCATTTACTTGAGAAACTGAAGTTGTTAGCAAAACCCAGGAGAAACTTCTCATTTTTTAAAAGGGCAGTTTTATGTCCATTTTGAATTTCATGTTTTTCTTTAGTTTTAAACTTAAAAATAAAGCATTATGGTCTTTCAATTTGGCAAACATTGTTTTCTTCTAATCATCCTCCTAAAATTATTCCTATTTAAATTTAAAATGAGTTCTTACCTCAGAAGCATCTTCAGTTAATTATATCAAATGGAATTTCAGTTGTTAATATTAGTCATTGATTTTAAAGAAACTTATTTTTCTTGGAGTTTATAATAAAACCAGAACATTTTGCAAATTCTTCATTGACAGAAATTAAAAGCAAAGTAATTTGGAAATTGAGAAGGTAACCCATATCAAATGATGCCAGCGAAAGTACATACAATAGAAGAGAAAATTATGTTTGTAATTTGTCGTTATGAAATATTTCATGATACACCTTTTCCTAAGTAGCCAAGGACATAAGAACAATAATGTACACGTGCTTTGCTGTCAGGGAACAACGAATCTATTGCAAAACTTGAGAAGGTGGAGAGAAGGGATGAGGCTAGGGGATTTTGGGACTTAGGTGTGTTATTGCACTTAATAAGGCTTGATTATAAAGTATTGTGCTTCATTGAATTCTATGAAAGGTGTTAGCTAATCATATTGACTTCATTATTGCTTGACTTGAAATGCAATAAATACAAAACAATCTACATTACATTAGGAATAGAGGGCATAACTGTCAGGTTGACTTCCATTTCATTGTGCAACATATGTTTTCTTTTCTAAATTTCATAAAGTGCTGTTCAGTATTCAGAATATTTGGGGTTTTGGGTGTGATAAGAATGTAATACTATAAAGTACAGAGAAAATGTATGATAACTTAGATTTCCTCCTCCCCTATATTATCATTTTTACTGATTAGAGGAGAATACTAATTTGCCTTAGTATTATAAGGTGTTACAGGTATTTTGGTATAGCACCTGTAACATTGGCAGTGCCATCGTTACTGCAAATTTACCTGTTTATTATGAGTTAATAGTATTGTCTAAAGAGGTATAAACAGATGGTTTTTGTAGAAAAAAAATTCCATAGTACTCTAGTTTTGTTTAGTTTTTAGTAGTGTGTATAAGAGTGTTGAACAAATTTAGATTAATGTAACTAGAGAATATTATTGAACAGTTGGCTATTTCCCATGCCTTGCATTTGCATAATATTATATCATGGTGGATAATGCAGAATTTGCAACAAAATTCTTGAAAAGCAACTTGAAATTAATTTTTGAGGTGTTTTAAAGGTCATTAATAATTTAGACATTTTCTTTGTATCATTTGCTGTGTAACAATTCCCTGTGTATCTCTCTTCCATTGAATAGCATAATCACATAGCTTTTTGCTATAGAAAATACAATGAATTTCATTTTTAAAAGATGCATTTTCTAATACTTATAGGAGGATTTGTTCATGATCTTATCTTTTTTTGGTTATGCTGTTATTGGTTTCCATCTTTGTATTTCCACTGGCATGTCAGAAAGCTTAAATCGCCTTATCAGAAATGGATCAAGTTAAATAGAACTTTATTTGTGAGCATTTTAATAAATACAAACAGTCACAGGATCTGTTTTCCTGATCTGCTCTCCTCCCCTCACTCAGCTGCTAGTTACATCCCTTTAAGAGTTACGTTTCTGCTTTGTGTCTTGTGTGTGTGTACACACATACACAAATACATATACACTTAATACGTATATGTTGCCTCCACCGTTACAACATGTGCTCCTTTAGGATGTGCTTTGCTTTTCTTGTTTTATTCTCAGCGCCTAGTACAATTCTAGGAACAAAGTAGGTATTTAATAAATGCTTACTGATTGATTTTCATCCTGGGGAAATTCCCTCTAAAGAGGATCACAAACCCCTGGTAGGATTAGCCTGAGGCATATGGAATTTAAATGACGTCCCCAAGTGTCCAGCAGCTAGTCTGTGTCAGACTGACTCTAATCCAGGTTTTTTAAACTTCAAATACAGTATTCTTTTATTTACTACCCTAAACTACAGTTACTATTATTTTAATAAATATATATTGCAACCCTTTAAAGTATATAAGTTGATAGGCTTATATAGAAAAGTTGAAGAAAAGGTCTCTTCTTTTCTTCTTCGTCTTCTCACTTAAATTCAAATGTCAAAACCTTTGTTGAAGGAAATCATTAAAAACATCTGTCTTTTGTCAGAATCTAAAATAATATGATTGGACTCTTGAATTCAAGGTAAATTAGAAGATATTATCTTCATATAAATATAAAAAATCTCAAAGTGTTAGAAATGAGAAATGTACAGAGAAATGACTTTGGGAATGTCAAATAATGTTAGGTTAAAGACTATTAAATGATTTCAGTTTATAACATAGGATGATTCATTTAACATTTTAAAATATTTATTAAGGATACAAACAATAGTGAATTATAAAAATAGCCTTGAGAATTTAGGGTTTTAACAGCAATCCATCTCTCAGTGAATTCAGATTCAACACCCATGCACCTGCTAAGTACATGACATAATACTTGGCACTGGGATTACAAAGACAAAAAAACCTGAAAGAAATTAAGTTCTGCAGGGAGGTTACAGTGTGTATTCACCTAAGTGAATATTAAGTCATTTCAGGATCATTAAAAACTCAGAAACTAGAAAAGGCTTCCTAAGTAGAAAGTGGTTCCTGAACTGGGCCTTGAAGGAAGCAAAGAGATCATAGAAAGAAGAAAAGGGCCCCAAGGTACAAAAATATTTATAGCAGCTCTTTTTGTGGTGGCAAAGAACTCAAAACTAAGGGGCTACTCATCAATTTGGAGTGGCTGAACAAATTATGGTATGTGAATATAATGGTATAAATACTATTGCTGTAAGAAATGAAATGGACAGACTCAGAGTATCCTAGGAGGACTGGTATGAACTGATAGAGTTAAATGAGAAGAACCAGGAGCACAATTTATACAGAAAAAAAAATGTAAATAAAAATAACTTGGAAAGGCTTACAAACTCTGGTCAACACAATAACCAAGCACAATTCCAGAGGATCCAGGAGGAAGCAGTTTCTGACAGAGGTGACTCAGGGTACAGAATGCAACATATATTTTTTGGATGTAGCCAATGCAAGATTTTGTTTTGCTTGACATTTGTCACATGGCTTTTGTCTGTTTCTTTTTTTTTCTCCTTTCAATGAGAAGAGACAGTTAGAAAGGAGAAGTAGATTTTTGTTTTTTGAAAAAATATTTTTTAAAAAAGGCACTGATGAAAAGGGATGGCCCTGTACAGAGGCATGAAGACAAGTTTTGGTATGCCCAGGACTAGAATACCTAGTTAGTCTGCTTAGAACATAGTATGCGTAAAGGAGATCTGAAAAAATTCTGGAAATACAGCTGGGAGTCAGTTTGGTTGAGAGGGAGAATAAATTAAAAATTGCCAGGTGAGAAGTATGTTGCAAAAATAGTACTTTTTTACCCAAGATTTTGAGTCTTAGGAACATTTGTCTTATTGACATTGTGATTTCTAGAGCTAGCCTTGAATTTAGGGGCCTATGTAGCCCAATAAATTGCATTTTCCATAAAAATGTACAAGTGTACAGTAATCTGTTTATACCCTTGGGAAATAATTTAATCTGTGGTGACAGTTGTAACAGCAGTTACCTGTTTTTCAGTGGAAGATAACCAACCCTAATCTTACCTCTATCCTATTTGTTTTAAATGGTAGTTCATTCAGTTCCATGACCCAAAACATAAGTGAGTATAAATTAGAATATACAATAATTTTAAAAAGATAATCATTTACATTTAGCTTTGGAACCCTCATTTGTTTTTTTTCTAAAGCTGTATCAATGTGTTTCTTGAGAGGTCTCTTGTAACACAGTAAAACAGTTAAGTAAAACTAATTATAGTGACCTCGTTTGAAAGTGCGTGCATTATTCCACATCTGTACCACCCCATGACATCTATTTTTAATCTATTTTCTGCGTCTCTGATCTCTCATCAGTGAAAAAAAGGTAAGAAAAAGTTCTTATTACAAATATGCATAGTCAAACAAAACAGATTCCCTTAATGGCAATATACAAAAGTAGATATGTCTCATTCTGTTACCTATATACAACCCTTCTTTCTAATGGATGGCATGTCTTCTGGAATTGTAGTGGTCTTTGTATTGATCATAGTTCTTACAGCTTTCAGAGTAGGTTTTTTCTTTTTCTTCCCCCCCCCCCAAGGAAGGAAGGCAGGGCAATTGGGGTTAAGTGACTTGCCCAAGGTCACGAAGCTAGTAAGTGTGTCAAGTGTCTGAAGTCGAATTTGAATTCAGGTCCTCCTGACTCCAGAGCAGGTGCTCTACTCACTGCGCCACCTAGCTGCCCCGAGAGTTACTTGTTTTTATAGTGTTATGTAGCTTACACTCGGTTCTGCTCATTTCATTCTTCATTAATTTATAAAGCCCTCAAAATTGTTCATTTTTATTATATTAATGTTATAGTATAAATTGTCCTTTTGATTCACTTCACTCTGCATATAAGTCTTTCCATATCTTTTTGAAATCATTTCTCATTTTTTATGGCATAATATCACTCCATAATATTCATATGCCAGAACTTAATGGCCATTCCTCATTTGATGGATATCCCCCCAAGCTTCTAGTTTTTTTTTGCCTCTACAAAAAAGAGCTGCTATAAATATTTTTGTGAATAAAAGACCTTTTCCTTATTCTTTGATCTCTTTTGGGTAGAGGCCTAACAGTGCTATAGCTGAATAAAAGAACATGAATTGTTGAGTGATTTTTTGTGTATAATTCCAAATTGTTCTCCAGAATGGTTGTATATATTTAGAGGTCCACCAAAAGTACATCAATGTGCCTGGTTTCCCATAGTCCCTCCAAGACTTATGATTTTCTTTTTGTCATCTTTTTTTTTTGAGGGGGAAGGCAGGGCAATTGGGGTTAAGTGACTTGCCCAAGTCACACAGCTAGTAAGTGTGTCAAGTGTCTGAGACCGGATTTGAACTCAGGTCCTCCTGACTCCAGGGCCAGTGCTCTACTCATTGTGCCACCTAGCTGCCTCTGTTCTTGTCATCTTTGCCACTCTAATGGGTATGAGTTAGAGTTTCAGAATTCCTTTGATTTTCATTTCTCTATTAGTGATTCGAAGCATTTTTTCATAAAGCTATTGATAGCTTGGGTTTCTTCTCTTGAAAATTGTTCATATTTTTAAACCATTTATCAATTGGAGAATGACTCTTTTTCTTATAAATTTAAATCAGTTCTTTATAAGTCTTGGAAATTTTACCTTTATCAGAGAAATTTGCTGCAAAGACTTTTTCCTAAATATTTCCCTTTTAATCTTAGCCTTATTAGATTTGTTTTGCAAAACTTTTTCAATTTTATGCAAATTAGCCACTTTGTCCTCTGTGATCCTCTTTTCCTTGTTTAGTCATGAACTTTCTCCTATATAGATCTAATCATTTTTTTTCCTTATTACTCTTAATTTATTTATGATGAGACCTTCATTTATTCTTAGAGGCAGGTACATGGCAGAATGGATAGAGTCCTGGTCCTGGAGTCAGGAACTGAGCTTAAAGATGACCTCAGATACTTACCAGCTGTGTGACTCTGGGCAAGTCACTTAACCTCTGCCTCAGGCAAGGTTCCACCTCTGTAAAATAGGGATAATAATAACATTTACCTCCCAGGATTTTTGTGAGGATCATATGAGATAATGTTTATAAAGCACTTAGTATAGTTCCAGGTAGGACCTTAATAAATGTTTGTTTCCTTCCTTCTTTACCTTACAGAGAAATATGAATATGTGAAGTATGAGTTAATTTTATGCCCTTTTAGCATAGGAAAAAGCTTTGACTGTCATTATCAACCTAATTGGGCATTTATTTGATCAGTACCTATATATCAAGCAATTACTACTGTGCCATCCTGTACTAAGCTTGGGGATATAAAGACAAAAGCTTGGTATATCTCTTATGTGAACCTAATTACTTACATCTTTTCTTTCCCATTAGAATGTAAGCTCCTTGAGGAAAGGAATTGTTTTTACCATTTTGGCATCTGCATGGAGGGTAAATTGGAGTGGGGAGAGACTTAAGGCAGGGAGACCTCCCAATTCTGAGTTTAGTGTCGTGTTAGGCCAAGCTCTCTCTCTAACAATGAGGACTGTATATATTAGGCCTGATACTCTTGTTACTTGCCTATTCTCATAAGCAGTATAGTTGGGTTTTTTAAAAGAAGTATTTATTTATTCGCTCATTTGTTCATTTATTTGTTCGTTTATTTATGTGAGGCAATTGGGGTTAAGAGTCTGTCAGCAGACAATCATAATATGAGACTTCTGTGAAAACCAGATTTATTGCAAGAGAAATGAACGTGCACGTGGAACCCAAAGGGTTCCCAGTTTTTATAGACGTATGCATTTTTATAATAGCAGGATAGGGGAAGCAGGGGCATGACATGGGAAGGGGGAACAGTGCAGCAAAGGTGGGAAAAAAGACAAGAGCACTCCCCATGGGGAGGAGCAAGGTGATGGCAAAAGCCAAATTCTTTTCCCTTGGGAACTGCTAGACTGTAAAACTAGGAGGATCTGCTTATCTGCAAAGGCCCCCTGCTGCACAAGCATTTTCCCAGCCTGGCATAGACTGGCTAGTGCCTGTCTGGCCTCCCAAGGACACACAGGGAGTCCAGCTTGGGGTGGAACAACAAATTTTGTCAGCTTAGCGAGAGCTTTGTCCTTGACATCTTCAGGGCCTCCTGTATGTCCTGGGTCCAGTGCGTCTGGAAAATGTGGCAACTCAAAAAGACAAGTTCAGGGGACCCCTTAACAGGTCGCACAGCTAGTGAGCGTCTGAGGTCACATTTGAACTCAGGTCCTCCTCACTCCTGGAACTCATTCTACTTTGCCACCTAGCTGCCCCAATAAGCAATATAGCTTCAAAGAGAATGGCATATAGCAAGTGTAGGAGCAGGAAAGGGAGGTAGTGAAGTGAGTAGGGCAGAGCAGGAGGAGCCTTTAACTGGGATCTTGGAGAGGGCTCTAGAGCTTTATATTCCCTTAAAGACATATTGATAGTATTCCAGGACTTCTAGAAGTCCTGGAATGAAGGATGTCTAACTTCTTTTTTGGTATACAGTACCAGTTCAGGAATTTGTCATTTTTAACTTGAGTGTGTCTCCACTAAGTCAGTCTATGAGGAATACTTGCACATTCCTTGTCTGTAATTAGGTTTGGGATAGGATGTTATGGCCACTAGCAACAGCACTTATACATATGCCTTTCCTAACCAGGAGAAAGTGACTCACATCAAAGGTAGCTTTGAGACCACTGGGCTCCACACTCTGCAAAGGGAAGGGAGCTCAAACAAAGGCTGGACAACAACTTGTTGAGTATGTTACAGAGCCATCGTGGTGTCAGAAATGGATCCCCATGGACAGCATTCTGACTTAGAAAGCCACAAATTAGCATTATCTACATTGTATTGTATTTTTATTACTTTGTTAAACATTTCCCAATTGCATTTTAATCTGGTTTAGGCCACGCTCACCAGGGCTGTGGTCACTGTTGTAGATGGTGAGGCCTCAATCGCCAGGTGTCTACAATTGTCTTGTCATGAGACCATTTGACCTCTTATCTCACCCCCCCATTTACATGACGACTACTTATGTAGAGATTTTCTTACAGTAACTAGCCAACTGAATGATATGTAAGGATCACCTTGTCTGCTCATACTAGTTATAAACTTGCAAAAGTTCACCCTGAGTTACTTCTCCTTCATAGTGAGCTCTCCAGAACAACTGATAAGTCTTTCACTCATTTTTTGTTGGGGAAATAAAACTTCACAAACATAGCTTAGAATGATCAGATGCCATTCAAACAGTTTATATTACTTCATAGATTAACAAGGAAAGAAGTATTATTAGGAAATTTTCTTTTAAAAGAGCCCCAAAAGACAGCTTCTAAAAAGAACCATCAGTAATGATGAGTGAGAATAGGATGAGAAACACTGGCCCCCGGAGTCAGGAGGACCTGAGTTCAAATCTGACCTCAGACACTTCACACACTTACTAGCTTCGTGACCTTGGTCAAGTCACTTAACCCCAATTGCCCTCCCTTCCCCCCTCAAAAAAAAAACCCAAGAATAGGATGAGAAAGGATGGCACACCCTCCAGTGGGATCACTTGTAAAAACTGGTCATTCTTGAGCTACTTAAACTAGACATCTTTTCATATTCTTCTCTTTCCTTTTAATTCTGCCTTGCTGCTCTCCTCCTCTCTGACCTGATCATCCAACAGTTTTGAAAAGGGCAGACACCCTTACTTCTCTTAGAAACTTCCCATGCTGCATTTTGACCTTTTTGTATCATGATTTAACATCGCCGTTAACTATTTTTATGTGAACTTCCAACTACAACTTATACACGCTTTATGTTGTTCTAAAAGTACTTGAACATGAATGTAACACAGTCATGATGGAAATATTACCTTGCGTTTATAAAGAGTTTTATAATTTTACAAAATGCCTATTCACAAACAACTCCGTGAGTTAGAAAAGCCTTTCCCCCAGTTTTACAAGTAAGGAAACTAGGCGTAAAAAAAATCAAATTACTTGTTTAAGGTCACAAAGGCATCAACATTAGAATTAAAACTTAGGAGATACTACTTTTGGTTACCCAGAGTATCCTCTTGCTTTTAAGAACAATGTATTGTTGGTCTGAAGATCTAATTATATATAAAAAATTTAAGGAAAGCATTCTTTAAAACCATTTTTTGATTTGTCAGTACTTCATTGTGTGAGCTTGGGCAAATCATCTAAATTCCCTAGTACCTTAATTACCTCATCTGTAAAAATTCAGATAATATTTATTCTCTCTCTTCTCTATATCATAGAGATGTCTTAAGGCTAAAAGAATATAAATTATGTAAAATGCTTTGTGTTCTTAGGAGCAATGTTATTATACAAATCCCAAGTATTGATAATTCTACTTGATTAACAACTCGAAAATGAAAATGAATTACAAATGTTCCTATTTTAAGTCAGATCCCTTTAGTTCATTAGGAGTGAGAACTTTCTACCATGTCATGTAGAGTTTTGGAGAAACAAAGAAGAAGGTTTTTAAACTGGTAGATGAAGATATATAGTGATAGGACTATACCTGTGATTGCAGTAATACAGGAAAAGCCTCAGATGACGAA
Source organism: Phalanger gymnotis (assembly GCA_028646595.1). Lineage (NCBI taxonomy): Eukaryota > Metazoa > Chordata > Mammalia > Diprotodontia > Phalangeridae > Phalanger > Phalanger gymnotis. The sequence goes on from CM053627.1 coordinate 193,391,406, forward strand.
ACTTGGACAGACTCTTCCTGCAACTTAAACATTGTTAAATGACTTGAACAGGGTCACCATGGCCACTATATATCAGAAGTGGGATTCTAGTTCAGGACATCCTGGCTCTCAGACCAGCTCTCTATTCAATATACCATTTTACAAGTAGGGAATAGTTTGCCTAGATTGTGGTAAGACTGTTGATAAAATATGTCATATTTTTCTTGTGAAGAGGATAGAGATGTGAAGTGCATGATACCATAATTAGATAGGTTAAAGACTATTTGGATGATTAAACTCTAAGAGTAGTTATTAATGTTTCAGTGTCAACATGGCAAGAAGTCTTATGTGGAGTACCCCCAGGGATCTGTTCCTTGGCCTGTGCTATTTATTTAACATTTTTGTCACTCATTTGGGTAGAGGTATAAATGCATGTGCATCTAGTTTGCAGGTGGCATTACACATGGAGAGATGATAGCTAACCCACTGGCAAGACAGGATCAGGGGCCAAAAGAATCTCAACAGGCTGGAGCATTGGGCTGAATCTAATAAGAAGAAATTCAGCAGTAGTATAAAGTCTTAGACTAGGGTTCAAAAAATTAACTTCAAGTACAAAATGGGGAAAGGCAGGGTCAGGTAGGCACTCTGTCTGAAAATCATCTAGGGTGGTCAGTGAACTCCAAGCTCAATATGAATCAGCAAAGCATCGCAGCAGCGGAAAAAGCTGACGTGATCTTGGGCTGTGGCGAGAGAGGCTTGGCTTCTGGGAATAAGGAGATGATCGACTCTATATTCTGCCCTTCAGCCCTTGTCTGGAGATTTTTATTCATTTCTGTCCAAAGAAGAACAAGAAAGGTGACGAAGGGCCCTGAGATTGTGTTATAGTAGGGTCAGATTGAGGAACTAGAAATGTTTAGCTCAGAGAAAAGAAGCCTCACCAGGGAGATCATAGCTATTTTAAAGTACCTGAAGGGTTGTCCTATGGCAGAGACATCAGACTTGTTCCATTTGGCCCTAAAGAGAAGAATCAGGAGTAGTGGGGTAGGAGTTTCAAACACACTCGATGTTAAGAAAAACTTCCTAGTAATTTAAGCTGTCCATAAGTGCATTGGAAGGCTTGACACGGAAACTGGCCACTTGCCAGATATGTTATAGTGAAAGATTCCTTTGGGGCATGAGTTGAACTTGATGGCCACCAGGGTCCCTTCTAACTCTCAGAATGCTGGGGCTCTATGAAGAAGTTAAAACAGTGGATTTCTTATGGGACTTTTTTTTCTTTGAGTTTGGAACTAAGGGGTAATCCCTGAGCTATTATCTATATCAAACTCAGATTCCCCTGTGACCAGTTTTACTTTTGCAGATCTGGATCTCCCCACTCAGCTTTGAGCCAGTCTGGCAATAGAGAGAAGCAGCATGAAGATATTCATGCCATGGCCTATAAGCCATCTATTCATTTGTTCAGCAAGTATCTATTAAAGAACTACATGCTGGGCACTGGGGATACAAAGACTGTTACCTCTCCTTGCCCCAGAGGAGTTCACATTCTATTATCGGGAACAAATACAGTAACACTACTGCCCCCTTACAAAATATTAAACTGCAAGTACTGAACTATTAAAGCTTAAAACTAAGACTTTTGGAGCACCTAGTATATAGATTTGTCCAAAACTGTTTTGCTAAGCTAATGGTGAGATTGGGATCTAGAACAGGCCTCTGTGTACTTCTTTATTTATCAGTTGCTGATAAATCCCCTTAATTTTTATAGTACAGAACTAACATCGACCTTTGTGTTTGCTCTAAGTTTTGTTGCCTCTCAGTCCTGACTTTCTTGACTTTGCTGTAGTCCCTGTGGAATGACAGACTGTGGGCCTCGGGGTCATAATAACCTAGGTTCAAGTGGTTCACGCCCTAGCTCTATACTATGAGCTTTGTGACCAAGAACAAATTTACTCAGCCTCCGGGCAGCTCTGCAAAAATGACGAGTTGCACAATATTTGCATGGGTCAAGGAAGCTTCTACCCCGGGGGTTCTCTGCTCAGCTAAAATGATAAATTCAGAGCAAAAAAGATACTGTGTATTTTTTTGGCGTTTCTTTCTCCAGTTTGCATTTCTTCATACAAGTCTTCTCGTATTATTCTGAATTCTTCATATTCATCATTCCTTATGGCACAATAATGCGTAACATTTTAAGAAAATAATTGGTTAGTTCATTATGAATCTGTCATTGCCTGAACTTTTCAGGTAAAGGCTAGATGATTGTCAGTGAAGGCGTAGATGAAATTCTCGTTTAGCTATAGGTCAGCTGAGCGCAGGGGTGGGGAGCCTGCGGCCTCAAGGGCTTCTAGGCTCTCAGTGCAGCCTTTTGACTGAGTCCAAATTTTATAGGACAGATCCTTTTTTTAAGGGGGTTCTGTGAAGTTTGGATTCAATTAGAGGGCCAAATTTGAGGACCTAGAGGTACACGTGTGGCCTTGACACTGCAGGTTCCCCATCTCTGGCCTCATTATTGGCCTCTAATTATGTTTCTAGTTCTGATTTTGATTCATTATGCTAGAAGTTTGACATTTATGTATTGAGGAGGGAGAGAAAAATGTGTTTCAGTAGATTTATTTTAGTTTCTATGACTTGAGAGAGTGGGTAATTAAAGATTTATCTAACGATCATTTAGTCATTCAGCCAACATGTACCTATTATTGTAATGTACTGTGTTAGGTCGTGAAGGACAAAGTTAAATGAGACATTATTACCTCCATAGATCTTAGAAAGAGCTTCAACCAGTCGACATTTATTAAGTCTCTACTACATGCCAGATATTGTGTTAGGTGGTAGGAATAAAAAGACAAAAGGAAATAGTCCTGCCCTCAAGGAACTTATATTTTGTTTGGAGGTACAGTGGTTCACAGATCAGTAAATATAGGCTATACGAAAATTATATTAGAAGCAGCTAGGTAGTGCAGGGGATCGAGTGCTAGACCATCAGTAAGAAAAACCCACTTTCAAATACGGCCTTGGAGACTTAGTAGCCCTGTAACCCTGGGTAAGCCACTTAATTGCTCTCTGCCTCAGTTTCTTCAGCTGTAAAATGGGGATACTAATAACGCCTCCCTCCCTCCCACTTTGTTATGAGGATTAAATGAAGTAATATAATACTTTGTAAGGCACTTTGAAAACCTTGGAGCTCCATATAAATGCTAGCCATCATTATTATTATATTAAATACAGAGTGATTGAGGGCATCACTTCAACAGATGGAGAAATAGTAAGGGCCTCCTGAAGGATGTGGCTCTTGAGTCGGTCCCTGAAAAGAACCAGGTGTTCTGGGAAGTGAAGATGAGGAGGAGGCCTGGGGTGAGAGAAGGAAGGCTGGGTTCAGAAAATAGCAAGAAGGTCATTTGATCAAGGAAGAGCAAACTGATCGAGGTCCAGCCTTCAAGGTCTAGCTGAGTTCAGATAATCTAACTGTGTAGCGATCCTAGTCTGCATAGTGGTGTGACTGCCCCCAGTCATGTTCAGCAGGACTAAAGAAGAAGACAGTCAATGGCGGTCATCCAGAATTGGGCAATAAGAAGGCATTCAAGGATCAAGGACGGTGTAAATTTGAAGTGGTTAACTAAAGGGTCAAGATTTTGAATAGGGAAAAGTGAAAGCAGAGCAGCAGTAGTAATAGGAATAGAGAAGGAGCAGTGACTAGAAGTGTAAGAGAGGCAAAGTATAAGAGAGTACTGTAGGAGGAGGACAGGGAGAGATGGAAATAATAGGCGCTTGTAGACAGACACAGGAATTTCATAGTTTTGGATCATTCAGGCAGAATACTTGTGGATGAAAGTGAGGTTAAGGATATGACCGTACCTCTGTGTGGCTGAGGTGGAATGAAGGTGCAGATCATAGGACTTGGAGGAGCTGAATCACTAGACTCCCTCTCCCTCACGCCATCATTTTCTGCCACAAGTTGCCCTGGACTCGCCTTCCCTCCCTTTTTCTGACTAGAACACCTTCTCTGACCACTACCTCTTTTGGTTTTGTGTTGGCCTTTAGAAAATAAGTTCCTTGAGGGCACAGACTAGCTACTTAGCACAATGTTGATGCAGGTTGTAATACTTTTCATGCCTTTGTTCTTTGTGGAGATTGATAAACTGGGAAGCAGTTCGAGAGGATATCAGCATATAAATGGAAGTCCTCAGTTAAAAGGGTAGAGTTTGGGGTATTAAAGGTAAAACCGGGTACTGAACTCCTTGAGAAAAGAGAGAGAATGCCCAGGTGTAGCTTTCTGGATCTCGAGAGGGTTATATATTTGGTTGGAGTTGTTGTTGTAATGACATCACAACAATGTGTCTTGATTTGCATGAATTTTACATAAATGAGGCAGAAATGCACAAAGTTCTCAACTTCACTCTCTCCTCCTGAGTCATCAGAGTGTGAGGAGGGGGCACTAAATGAAGCATGCTTACTACTCTACTTCCACTTCACAGTGTCTGGGAACATGAGAAAATGTACATCAAATGTACATCCGATACCAGAGAGTGTGGCCGAGAATTGAGAACAATGGAAAGGAAGGGTTGAGTAGGGTGGTAACACCGAAGGAATAAGGATGATATGGATGGGCATAAGGAAGTTGGAAGGGGTGACTAAAGAAGGAGCTTTGATGTGGGCAGTGCAGCCCAGGATCGCTGGGATTCTTAGTCCATCCACATGGCAGAAGATTGTCATATCCTTTCTAGTAGCAACGGTAATGTTGATTTGACTTTTATTTTCTGAACAAGAGGTGTAAAGGGAGGGTATGATTACTTGGGAGGGCGGCAGGCCAGTGTGTTTGCCTCTCTTTATGTCCTCAGAACTCAGCACAGTGCCCAGCACATAGCCAATGCTTAATAAATGCTTGTTAAATCAATGGGCATTTATTAAATACTTAATATGTACTGGGGACTATGCTAAGGGCTGGGCATAAAAAGAAAGACAACAAGCAGTATTTGCCCTGTAGGAGCTTACATTCTAATGAGACAGCATATGTAAATCAGAACATACTAGATAAAAACTGTAATTGGAAGGCAACATTAAGAAGGATTGGCAGTAGAAGCTGGGGGGGCGGGGAGAGAGGGAGAGGGGGAGGGACCAGGAAAAACAGAGCTTAAACTGAGTCTTGAAAGAAGCCAGGGATTCTAAAAGTCAGAGGTTGGGACGAAGAGCCTTCCAGGCCTAGGCATCAGGCAGTGAAACGGCATGGAGTGGGAGATGGGGATAGTGTGGAAGGAAGATTAGAAAAGTAGGAAAGGGCCAAGTTGTGAAAAGCTTTAAATGCTAAACATAGGTCTTTATACTTGATCATAGAAGTTAACAGCGAAACACTAGACTTTTTTTAGCAGAGGAGTGACGTGTTCAGACCTTTGATTTAGGGAATCACTTTCGTAGATGAGTATGGAGTAGAGTGAGACTTGTGTCAGGGAGACCAGTTAGGCTATTCCAGTAGTCCAGTGAAATATTGAGGTGTGTGAGTTGGGAAAAGAAGATGCATGTGTGAGATGTTTTGTTATAGAGAAAGAAATTACAAGATTTGGTAACTGATTGGATGTGTGGGTTGAACAAAAGAGGAGTCAAGGATAACGCTGAGGTCACAACCCTGGGTTACTGGGAGGATGGTGGTAATAAGGAGGTTCAAAAGAGAGGGGCTTCAGAAAAATACTGAGTTTGTTTTGGACATGTTGAATATGAGCTGTCTTTAGGACATCCAGTTGGAAATGTCCAACAAGTGATTGATCATATAGGACTGGAGCCCAGGAGAGAAACTAAGGCTGAATAAAAAGTCTTGGAATCACCTGCATAGAGATGATAATTAAACTCATGGGAGCTCATGAACTCATCTAGTGAGAGAAAATGGAGAGAAGAGAAAAGAGAGTCCAGGACAGAGCCTTGGGGGATACCCACAGTTAGTGAGTATGACATGGATGAAGACTAAACAAAAGAAACACAAAGGAGCTGTCAGGTAAATAGAAAAAGAGTCTCCCTAAGAGGACAGTATTCACATCTCTGCCTTGACTATGTCCTTTTGTTCCAGGGGGATGGCTGGCTAGCTATACTGGATTGAGGTGAGATTTTGTTTATCCTTAGCCCACAACCTGGGCAATTCTGCCCCAGAGAGAATCCCAGAACAGAGTAGATCAATTCCTAGAGGTAGGTATCCCTACCCTGAGGCCTTCAAACACTGTTACTCTACCCTTATTTAAAATATGAAATAACTAGGGGCCTGAACTAGGTGATATGACTTGCCTGAAGTCAAACAGTTGGTAGCAGAGCAGGCCCTAGAATACTTATTTTTTCTATACTTAAATGTACGTAAAATGTCAATCGTTCTAGGTTATTTCTTCTTCAAAGTAACACACACACACACGCACACACACACACACTCACTCACTCACTCACTACCACCCCTGAAAAACATACCTAGGTTTATCCATTAAAGTAATCAATCAACAAGTATTTATTTAGCTTCTACTAAATGCCAGTTGCTGGGGATACAACAATGACTTACATTCTGTAAGTCTGTACAAAATATGTGCAAGATAAATAGGTGATTTTAAAGGGGAAGGCACAAGTAGCTGGGGGTGGGGTCAGGAAGAGCTTCTGGTGAATATACCTAGGTGGGGGTTGGGTAGCTGGGCTGTGAAGGAGATAAGGGATCCGAGAGGCAAGAGATGCAGAGGGATTGTTCTGGAGATAGGCTGACTTCAGCACTGAACCGCAGAAATGGGCTGGAGACAGCAAAGCAAATTTAAAGCGTAACATCTTCCAATGCTGAGCTAACATCTCAAGTTACATTCTTAATGACAGTAGCTGCAACATTTTTCTGGAACTTTCTACAAAATGCTTTATTTCCATTTTCTTTATCCTTTCAACCCTGTGGAAACTAGAGCATTAAGGTGTGTGTATGTCTACATGTGTGTAGCAGCAAGATGGCTCAGTGATCAAGCACTGGGCCTGGAGTTTGAATGCAAACTCAGAGGCTTACTAGTCACTTAACTGTGTTTGCCTCAATTTCCTCGTCTGTAAAATGAGCTGAAGAGGGAAATGGCAAACCACTCCGGGATCTTTGCCAAGAAAATCCCAAATGGGGTCTGTCACAAAGAGTTAGACATGACTAATTGACTAAACAACAACAAAATATGTATGTATGTGTATATATATATGTATACTATATACACATAATATGCACATATGTATATACACATACACATACGCACATTTTACAGATGAGGAAGTAGACTCAGAAAAGTTGTTACTAAGCCAGGGTTACACATAGCATCAAGTGGCCAAGCCAAGATTTGATTCTATGACTTTGTTTGGTGTTTTTCCTACTATACTGCATTGGGAAAATATTTGAAACCCAACTAACACAAGTCATTTTAAATTGAGTTAAGCCATCTATATACCACATTCCCCAACTTTTTTTTTCACAAGTGGCCTCCTAGAATCTCAGGTATAACCTATTTTGACAATCATATCTTTAAGAAATAAAGACAAAGTCTACTGAAAGGAAGAATTCAGTTTTCTTCCAGGCAGAGAGACAAGCGAAGATGACAAGCCACTTTTTAGTTAGTTTATGTACTGTACTCACTACTGGCAGATTCATCTTCCTAATGCAGAACTCTTAGTCCATCACTTATCTCATGGTGCTTCAGTATGTATCCCCATTGTCTGCTGAATAAAATCCATATTTTTCAAGCTGGAGTTCTTGGCCCCCCACAATTTGGCTCCAGTCTCCCATTGTAGCTTTTGCGTTTTAATAATCTCACATTACTCCACCTCAGGTACCCTAAGCTTTAGCCAAGCAGTACAACTAGTTCACCGTCCGCCAAATAATGCTTTCAGTTTCCAAGCCTTCAATCAAGTTGTTTCCTCCCCCCTTCCACCCTCTCTGCAACTATTAACAACCTAGCTATCTTCTTAAAATACTAACTCTACTTATTGTAAAGCCCTCTGTGATCCCCTGAAACTGGAAATCTTTCATACTACTTTGTATCCCTGTGCACTTAATCCAATTTGTATTCTTTTATCTGTGTACATTCTTTATCAACTCTAATAAATTGTAAGATCCTTGAGAGGATTTTAGTAAATAGTAAATCCCATAGCAAAAAGGGTCCTATCCATCAGTCAATAAGCATTTATTAATCACATGCCATATGTCAGCAGTCTGAGAAGTGTTGGGGATATAGAAACAAAAATTAGACAGTACTCTCAGGAAGCTTACATTCACTTTGTCATCTCATCTCCCATGGTTTTAATTATTGTCTCTGTACAGATGACTCTAAGATTTACTTGTCCATTCCTAATCTCTCTCTCCGGACCTTCATTTTCACATATCCAACTGCTTAGTAGCTGTCTCAATAGATATCTCATAAACATCTTGAACCCAGCAAGTACAAAAATGCACTCTTTCTCTTCCTCCCAAACCTATGAGTCCTCCTAATTACTCTATTACTGTCTAGAGCAGGACTTCTTAAACCTTTTCCACTTGTGACCCCTTCAGCTGACATAGTACCACTGTCCTTCCAATCTTCCAGGCTCCTAACCAGGGTGTCATTCTTGACTCCTCACTCTGTCACCCCCATATTCAGTTAGTTGTCAAGCCTTGTCCGTTTTACTTTCCTAACATCTCTTGTGTATGTCCCCTTCTCTACTGTGACACTGGTGCAAGATCCTCATCCCCTCACGCATGCTTTGACTATTGCAGTAGCCTGGTCTCCTTGCCTCCAGTCTCTCCTTACTTCATTCCATCCTCCACTCAGCGGTCAAGCTGATCTTCCTGTGAAGCACAAGCCTGTATCACCTTCCTAGTCAATAAACTCCAGTAGCTGTCTATAGCTTGTGTTTACATAATTGTTTATATGTCGTTTTCTCGTTAGGCTGGTGACCTTTTTGAGAACAAGGATTATTTTCTTGTCTCTCTAATCCCAGCATGCAGCACAGTACTTGGCAACTTAGTAGGCACTTAAAAAGTGCTTTTTTGACTTGATTTGACTTGCTGCAGGCCTTCATTACCTCATTTCTGGATGATTCCAATAGCTAGTTGGTTTCCCCACCTCGAGTCTCTCCTTCTCTACTTCATTCTTTGCTCAGCTGCCAAAGTGATTTTCCTAAAGCACATGTCATTTATCTATTTAATAAACTCCAGTGGTTCACTATTACCTCTGGGATCAAATATAAAAGTCTCTATTTGATTTTGAAGCCTTTCTACTTCTTCCTATCTTATCTGTCCACTTTTCTTATGTTTTACTCTCCTCCATTTATCCTGTGATCCATTGACAATGGCCTGGATGTTACACACAACCCTCCACCCCTAAACTCTGCCTTTTCACTAGCTGGCCTGCATGCCTTAAGCACTCTACCTTTTCACTTCTGCCTTCTGGCTTCCCTGTGTTCAGGACTTAGCTCAAATACCACTTTCTGCAGAAGGCCTTTCCTAGTCCCCCAACTACTAGTGCCTTCTTTCTGAGATGATCTCCAGTTTTCACAGTATATATTTTATATGGACCTAATTATTTGCATGTTATCTCCCCCAATAGACTTTGAGCTCTTTGAGAGCTGGGACTGTGTTTTTTATTTTCTTTGATCCCTAGCACTTAGCACAGTGCCAGACATGTGATAAATGCTTCATAAATACATAATGACTGCCTGAAGTACTTGCAAGCTGAAAAGATTTCATTGCAGACCTGGTTATGGACTGTCTTCTAAGGATCAGCCTAAGTTTGAATCAGCAGATTTGTCAAACATCTATTCAGCTGCCTACCAGGTGCCTGGCACTGTGCTGTTCTCTGGGGATACAAAGACTAAAACAACACAGACCCTGTCCTCCAAGAACTTAGATTCTTTTGGCCACAGATTGATGAAATTTTTTTCAACTATAGCATTAAGATGCTATAGTTAGGCAGAAGAAGCTCACTCACCAATGAATTCATAGGTCCATGAAGTGTTGAGGAAAATAGAGCTGACATAAAATGATGGGATTCAGAGCTGGCAGGAACTCGAGAGGCCATATAGTCCAGCCCCCTTATTTATAGATGAAGAAACTAGGGCCACATAGGTCAAGTGACTTGCCAGCATGAACCCTATTTACCCCCTCTTAAAAGAATCTCACTTCATTTTTGTTTCTTGGGATATAGAGTCTTTGGTTTTCCTCTTCGCTGTGAATCATTGACTAGTGTGCTTAATTTAGGTTCAGAAACATGGGTCAAACCCTTACGTATTCAAAACCATTTAGAGCTGCTCTTTCTTGGACACAAACAATTAGAAACAGGGATCAGGGAACCATCATTTGAGGAATGACTGAATTATGGTCTATACACGTGATAGTATACTATTGTACTGAAATGGTTGAAGGAACCAAAGACAGCTAGGATAACTTGTACAAACTGATGCAGAGTGAACAATTTATACAGTATAAATATAAAATCATGAACAATTTATACAATGATAATATTGTAAAGACAAATAACTTTGAAAAGATCAGGAACTCTAATCAACGCAATGTCTAATCATTATTCCAGAAAACTCGTGATAAAAACATGCTGTCCTCTTCCTGGACTCAAAGTGAAGCTTAAGACATATATATTTTTTGGGACATGGCCAGTGCAGGAATTTGTTTTGCTTAATTATACGTGTTTGCAACAGGGATTTTGTTTTTCTTTCTCATGGAGGGGAAAGAGGATGGGAGGAAATAAAAGGCAGATTTTAATTGATTTTTAAAAAATAAAGCTTAATTAAGAAAAATAAACATGAGTCAAAATACAGTTTCCAAGGTTGACTGTATTTTAGGAATCTCTTTAAGAAGGTAGTGGGGAGGAATGTGCTGTTAATTTGGAGCTGCCCCAAAGATCAAGAATGGGTATGGCCCTTTAAAAATAGAATTCTAGGTGTGCTATTCACTATAAAGGCATTCTACCTGTTTGAGAATAAGAGAAGGCAGATATGTCTGGTAAGTCTCTGAAACCTTTGGAGGATGGATACCAGAGTTCCTTGAAATTTACAAGGAAAAGTCTTTCAAGTCAGATTTTGACCATCAATGTTTATTTGGAGTGACATTCAGGGAAGGAGGAAGGGAAGAAGATGACTTTTAGTTCCATCTGATATGATTAAATTGTCTATTCTTTTGTCATGCCATCTGGGCGCACGTCCAGCTGGCTACTTTGTCTAAGAAGTAGGAAAAGCTCTTTGTACCTGACAGGGCTTTTCCTAGAAGCCGAGAAGTCTTTTCCATTTTGAAAAGGCATTTAATGGAGGCTCTTAGGTAGAGGGTGGCATTTATTCTCCATTTGGCTCCAGGTGGAGTCATTTGGCCTTTAAGGCATTCTCACTACTTAGGCTTAACTAGATAGGGGTAAGAAGTGAGGTGGGCAAGGGAGGAAGTGGGTTTTACAAAACTGTTTTGGAATAGTCTGTATTAGTGTAATTTTTCTTAATAAATTTGCATCCTGAGGTTGCTTGTTAGGCAAATGCTATTTAAAATTAGACATTAATTACAAAGAAATCTAGTTTAGAGGATCATAAGATTTAGAGCTTAGTGAGACCCTAAAGTTATCATGTTTAACCCCTTCATTTAAAAGGTAAGGAAACAGGCTATAAAAAGTTAAATGACTTCATTTAAGATCAAATAGTTAATAATAAGTAGTAGAGCCAGGAAATTGAAACCAAGTCTTCTGCCTCCTTAGCCATTTCTCTTTCCTGCTATACTGGCCTGTCATTTAAATTTTTAGAAGTGATAGAGGGACACTATGAGATCGGATCATGTCTTATATGCTAACTGAACTAGGTCAGAATTGGCTTTCTTTTCTCGTGTTTACTTATGATGGGGTGGGAGGCATTACTTATCCAATGGTATATCCAAACCTATATAATATCCAGCATGCATATCTTTAAAATGGGGCCCGATTTCAGGAATAAGATTAGCAGGATTCTGTTTTGTGCCCCATTCAAAACTATTTCTGGATATATAGGAAATTGACTCAAATATCTCAGCCTAATAGTTGAAGTCACAAGAGTTTGGTTTTTTCCTTTTCCCATCTTTGCCCTTCAGAATCTGTCATGTCCATCACCACAAAGGGGGCACCTGCATGTCTGAACCCTGTAAACAGTCTCTGCCTTAGCTCAGGGTCTCCACTAATAGCAGATATTCCTTTTTCATGATTTCCCCTCACTCTCTCCAGCTTCCTTGCTATGTGCCTAGAGAGAAGAAGCCCAAGCTCACATTCCCAGTCCTTGAATCCCTTAGCAGAATTAACTTAGTAGCAGAATTAACTACCTACCTAAGGGCAGAAAGGAGCCCCCAGAGAGATACTTACCCCTTCTAGGGCTGTCCTTGGGGATGCTCTGTGGTCTTTGTGCAAGAATGAGCGGTGACTTCTGTGCCTCATCTCTAAAGGAAAAAGATGACGTGAGGAGTTAGGGGAGGAGGTTTAGCTGGTGGGAAATTTATGTTTGTTTTTAAGGGGAAAAAAGCCCATTCTGAATCAATTCTCCCTACTGCCTTGGGACACCTCCTCAGCGTTTCACTCCTTCCTAACTGCCATTCACAACTGCCCTTTCCAACTGCCACAGAACCCTTGCCTCTGGTATTCTGTGATGTAAATTATTCCATGCACTGCTTGAAATGGGTACAGAGCACCGTTGCCACGTGTGCGAGTGTTAGTGTAAGTTTATAGGACCTGAGATTGGGGAGGGGGAGGCTTGGGTGGGATTTTGAACTTAAACAGTTTTCATCATTTTGGCTAATGCACGGTAATATGATCATTTAGTGTTGGCAGGCAACTTTTAGCTTATGCTTTAAATATTTAGGGGGAGGTGCTGGTGAGTATCTTTCCAGAGGTTTTTCTCTCCCACACATTCACGCATACCCAGTATCAGGATTTGTGTCCTAGAGCATGGATTGGATGGAATTGAAGACTTGGCAACACTGTTGTGAGGGACAAATGATCAAAATGTGGGACCAAGCTTCCCGTAGCTGCTTCGAGTTTGGGGATATCTATGCTTTTTTCCCTTGCTCTTTGAAATCACTCAGAATATGGTGAGGATGAGCTATTATTCTCTGTTTTCCTTAAGTAAAGAAAAGGGTCACTATTCAGCATGTGCAGAAATGCCCTGTCCTACGATGAAAGGGCTATGTGTATCCATAAGACTTCTAAAATGAAAGTTAAGAGATTGTTTTCTGTCGGAGCTCATTGTAGGAAAGTTTACAGTTTAGGCTTACCAGCCTCTGAGTTTAGAGTTTGTTCTTTGACTCCTCTGTCTTCGCCAGGGGATGAACCATCTCCAACTGTCTTAAGCTTTTTATTACTGACTGCATGTGACTTTATTCTCTATTGATTTAACAATATTTACTCTTAAGTAATAAGGATTTAAATAAAACATTTTCTGTAACAATTATTATAAAATCAGAGGATTAAAATACTTTTTAAATGTTCCCAATCTTATTGGGTAAAAATTTTATCTGAATGGTACAGTTTTAGGAAAGTATATTTTACATGTTAAAACTGCATTGATACTGTTGCCTTTAATTTGATTTTGATAAAACATCAGCCCTTTCCTTTTCGTTGTAGTTGTCATGGATGATGATGATGACTCGTGTCTCCTTGATCTTATTGGGTAAGCTTCCCATTTAGAAATGAGCAAAACATGGCTAGTTGTATAAGATCAACCACATTAACAAGTCTGGTGTTTGGGTTACAACATGCTGGATGCTTTAAATGTTAAATACTCTTGATGATCACTCATTTACTGCCTTAAAAGAGGAACCAGGTATTGGCCAAAAAAAAAAAAAAAGATGTATACAGTGCTATGAAATTGAAGACAGAGTATAAGACACATACAAATATAAAGAGGCATCAGTGGGAAGAATGTCTTAATAAAAATAAAGTTTTCTTTTATTAGTGAAAGTTAATCTTGAAAGATAGGTGATTCATTGTTTTATTTCATTTTTTTTTATTCTTTTTCTCCCCTTTTTTGTTTTTTAGAGACCCACAGGCATTGAACTATTTTCTACATGGACCTAGTAGCAAATCTGTATGTATTATTTTAGAACTTCAACTCACATAAACTTTGTTAATGGTTTCACTTAAAGTAACCATCATTTTGCCAAATCTATACCTTTTCAGAGCACTGACGACTTGACTAATGCAGGGTATTCTGCAGCCAACTCAAATTCAATTTTCGCCAACTCTAGTGTAAGTATCAAGAAATGAACAGCTCTTGAATGCCCCATGCATGCCAAAGGCAGTTAATATTTCCTGTCTTGCTGTTAACACTGTATCAGACTTTTGCTGCTTTTACTTAATGAGATTCTGGATCCTTCTCTTATGAAGTTATTTGTAGAGAAAAGTTACTGAAGTATGTAGAAATTTTCCACTGTTAACAACCAAATGAAATAGTTTAGAATGAGATTTCTTTTGTCAGCTTTCTAAGCTTTCAATTTTGTCTGTCCCAAATGATTTGGCAACATTGTGACCTTGGCAAGACATAAAGAAATGTTTCTAAAGTCTTACTCCCATACTTCAAGGCCCTGATGGTTGCATGCCCTGCCCCGTCCCCCTCCCGATCTGCCAGCCCCCCCTTCCCCCCACCCCCGCTCAGTTTAGATGCTCCTTCCACCAGTGACAACTACAAGTCCTTAATACCTTAATAAATGCTTTTCATGAGTTACTATGGCTATAGAAAATTCATCACTTAGTAGCCAGTCTTCTGGTGGTGAGCCTCTCTACTTTTAGCTAAGTTTATCCTTTAAGGAGAGGGATTCTGGCTATTATATCTTGAAGCCTTTTAAGCTTGTAGGCCCTTGCCTAAACTCTGTTTTGCAAAAGTCAGCATCATCTTTGTCAGCATCAGGGATTAGGGCTTAATGGCACCTACTTTCTCATTACTGAATAAATTCTATACTTGATTTATTAAATATTATCCTTCTTACTAATTAAAATTTATTACAAGTCTTAAACCAGAAATGGTACATTTAATATAGAATTTTAACATTTTAGATGAAACAATTACTTAGTTATCCACATATCCTGATAGTAATTCCAAGTTAATTTTTCCAAGACCTTAAATTACTTAAGTTTCTCAGCTACCTTGACTCTTTCTGAGTCTAAGATTATTACTACAGTCATATACTATGATTACATAGCTCATTATGTAATATTTGTCAGATCATGCCACCCAGTGATAAGCTTGAATAAAATTGAATTTTGCCTATGTCCTATAGGATCAGTCTTATCGTATTACAGTCACATCTCATATAGTAAAGATCTGATATAAAATCATTAAGTATATAAGGTCCTGTGCATCAAGACCAACATTTAATGGTATGGTATGTATTATACCTGCCACTCTCACATGGATACTGCATCTGCTGATTCATTCAGAAATGTTTACTGAATGTCTTCTGTACAAGGGACAAATGAAATGCCAGTGTGAAAGATGATTTTGAGTTTTCATCTTATAGGTTTATATTTCCTGTTTTATACATATTGTCCAAACGGGGTATAATCACCTGTGTAATCCTTCATTATTGAACCCATGGATTTCAGCTTTGATGATCTCAAATGAAATCTTCAATATTGGCCTCATGTCTTATTCACCTGGATTTTTCTACTAAGTCCTAAGGTGGTAACAGTCACTTGACCTACATCAGTTCCATTCTGTGATGACTGAACAGTATTTTAACTCCCCTCTTTATCACTCAGCCAGTCCCAGCTCTCTATTTTTTCCCCTTCCTGATTCTTGACATCATCTAGCATTTACCTCTTTCCTTCCTCGGCCTTACTGGTTTAGGGCTATAAAAGGGTACAACCTTTACTGAATAGACTCTTTGTCTTTCTGTCCCTTAAAAAAACAAAGACTTATTTTAATATCACTTGACTTCACAGCTTTGTTTTTTCTGTCATTCTTTGCCTTCATTTTTTAATTCCTGGTTGTCCTGACAAATACTGTGCTGAAAAATCATATGTATAATATATAACATCGAAAAGTGTCTTAAAGCCATTTTTATATGTGTTTCCAATTAAGCTTCACCCCATAAGAGCATAGGCTATCTTCTGTTTCTTATATCCTTGTCACACAGAGGCATATGGTAAATGATGACTCTGACTTTTCAGTACTAAAGTGGGTACTCCGGTGGCTTTTGAAAATCTCAAAAAACTACTCATTTTCAAGCAGCCAAATGACCATTAACTCACTATGTGACAGAAGCAGATTCCCATCTGAACAAGTCTTTCCTGGAGTAGCGGAGATACAGGTGTACTCTTCCATGGCCAGTGATCCTGGGGAGCTACCACTTTGGCCTGTGTCTGAGAAAATCTGGGAGACCGGACATTCTGGGGTCCCTGTGGGTCATTATTTGTGGCAGGTGTACTTTGACCTGAGACCCATACTGGATCCCCTGCAGAACAACTACTGGGAGCTTCCAGGACTGACTTGGTCCCCATGGTCCTTAGGACTGGGGATGACTTTTGCTGACTCCTGGACATTCATACACATCTGCAGGTCAGGAGTGGGCCAGCCCTAATGTGTAGCAATTTGAACGACTATTTTATGCCTCTACCTCAAAAAAATGGGGTTGAGTAGCCCTGAGTTAATTTATACTATGTAAAGCTTATTATATTTTACCAGTCAATGAAAGGAGTCAGAAAATATTGGAATGCTGCATTTTAGATGCCATTACCATAGCAATAAAGCAGCAGAATTTTAAAAATAACAACTTAGCCTTTAGTTCTTCATGAAAAAGAACAGCTATTTTATTTATTCATATGCATGGAACAGTAAGATGGATTTTGAAATGTTTTTGTGTAGCTATTCTAATAGAATAAATAGTTCTTTAACTCCCAATATTTGGTTTGGATATTAACCTCTAGGAGGTTTTATATAACGTACATAATTATGTCTAATACTTTGGTATAGTAGTAGAATACGGCTGTTTTTCCATGTTATAGAGGTTTGTAATCAAAGCGTTTCAGTATGTGAGTATGTTAAGGAGTTAGAAGTGGCATATAACATTCTGTATGTTCTTTCAGAATGCAGATCCTAAGTCATCTCTCAAAGGTGTGAGCAGCCAGCTTGGAGAAGGATCTAGCGATGGACTCCCACTTTCAAGCAGCCTTCAGTTTCTTGAAGATGAACTTGAATCCTCTCCTCTTCCAGACCTCAGTGAGGACCAACCTTTTGACATTCTCCAGAAGTCCTTGCAGGAGGCCAATATCACTGAACAGACTTTGGCAGAAGAGGCTTATTTGGATGCCAGTATAAGTTCTAGCCAACAGTTTGCACAAGCTCCGCTTCATCCTTCTTCATCAGCATCCTTTACTCAGGCTTCTAATGTTTCTAATTACTCAGGTCAGACGCTACAGCCTATAGGAGTGACTCACGTGCCTGTCGGAGCATCATTTGCAAGCAATACAGTGGGTGTGCAGCATGGCTTCATGCAGCACGTGGGAATCAGTGTGCCCAGCCAGCATTTGTCTAATAGCAGTCAGATTAGTGGTTCTGGTCAAATACAACTCATTGGTTCATTTAGCAATCAGCCTTCCATGATGACCATTAATAACCTTGATGGATCTCAGATCATATTAAAAGGCAGTGGGCAGCAAGCATCCACAAATATGAGTAGTGGACTTCTGGTTCACAGACAGACTCCTAATGGCAACTCATTGTTTGGAAACTCCAGTTCAAGTCCAGTAGCACAGCCTGTAACTGTTCCATTTAATAGCACAAATTTCCAGACATCTTTACCCGTGCATAACATTATCATACAGAGGGGCCTTGCACCAAATTCAAATAAAGTCCCAATTAATATCCAACCAAAGCCTATTCAGATGGGTCAGCAAAATACATACAATGTGAACAATTTGGGAATTCAACAGCACCATGTGCAACAAGGGATTCCTTTTGCCCCTGCAAGCTCACCCCAGGGCTCAGTAGTGGGTCCACATATGTCTGTGAATATTGTGAATCAACAGAACACAAGAAAATCAGTTGCCTCACAAGCAGTCAACAGCACGGGGGGTAGTATTGTCATCCACTCACCCATGGCACAGCCTCATGCACCCCAAAGTCAGTTCCTCATTCCCACAAGCCTCTCTGTCAATTCAAACTCGGTGCACCATGTCCAGACCATCAATGGGCAACTTCTTCAGACTCAGCCTTCCCAGCTGGTGTCTGGTCAAGTGGCTTCTGAGCATGTCATGCTCAACAGGGGTTCCTCTAATATGCTTAGGACCAACCCATCATATTCGGGGCAAATGCTAAACAACCAGAATACTGCTGTCCAGCTCGTGTCTGGGCAGACATTTACAGCATCTGGTAACCAAGTGATAGTCAATCACGCACCTTCTCAGACTCAGATGCCCTTGCAGCAGGCATCGCCAACCGTGTTACATTTATCACCTGGCCAGAGCAATGTCTCTCAAGGCAGGCCGGGCTTCCCAGGACAGTCTGCTGTCACAAGTGTTTCTGCCCCTGGTCGGTTCACAGTCGTCAGCTCCTCCAGCACAGCCCTTCCTAACCTTGGACCCTCAGTCCAGTCAACAACATCTGCAGCAAACTTCAATGGAGACCAGCTACCCCAGCCCAACCGGACTTCGGGGCCAGCCAGTGTATCTCATCGTCTTCCAGTTTCCTCATCCAAATGTACTGGCGCCTTCAGTAGCACCCCAGGAGGGGGGACCCAGCCCTCGGTCTCCTTTTGCCAGGTACGAGTCACTGTCTGGTAGAAGAAATAAATGGTATAGGAAACCACGTGGTGAAAGACAGCTTGACCTCTGACCTCTGTGCAGTGAATAGAATGTGTCTTTGACTATTGATTCCCGGATTTTTAGATATTTTTAGGCTTACATTAGTTGTGTTTTATTTGTTTTTGTTTTGTGTTTTTGTGTTTTCTTTTGTGTTTAAAATTGCTTTGGATTTAAGGTCTCTGGGGCAGAAATGGAAAGAGCAGAAAAGAAGTTTTTGACAATCTTTATGGCTAACCACTGAAGAGTCAAACCAAGGGAGGTATTGGGTACGAGAACCTGAAGATAGGGGCCTGGTGATAGAATTAATTATTTATTAAATACCTGTTATGTGCTAGGGACTGTTTTAGGTACTGAGAATATAAGTATATAAGTGAGATAATTCCTACTCACAGAGAGCTTACATTTTCTAGTGGGGAAGATAACAAATACATATAAAAATATATATATATATAGCATAAGAATAAAGTTAGTAAATATAAATGTATACAAAGTAGTTAAATTCAGAGCAATTTGGAAATGAAAGAACTAGCATTTGGTGAAGCTACGGAAGGTTTCATGAAGAAGATGGTGCCCAAGTTATATCTTAAAGGAAAAGAAGGACCTCTGTTAGAGTAGAGTTAGAGTAGAAAAGAGTACATTACAAGCATCAGGGGAGACCATTAGAGAGGCATGGATGTGGCCTTCAAAGTGTCATGTGTGAGAAACAAGAGGCTGGCTTAGCTGGATTGCAGAGTACCCAGTCGGGAACAAGTGTTCAGTGAGGCTGGAAAAATAGGCTGGAGACAGATTATGTAGGGCATTAAAAGCTAATCAGAGGAGTTTGATTTTAATCCACAAGGCAGTAAGACTGGAGACTGGAGTCTGTTGAGTAGAGAGTCACATGGTCAGATCTGTATTTAAGGAAAGTTACTTTGGCAGCAGTGTGTAGGGATGGGATGGCCTGGAGTGAAGAGAGACTTGAGTCAGGAAGACCAATTATAGAAGGCTGTTAAAATAATGTAGAAGTGATGAGGGCCTAAACTAAGGTGGTAGGATTTCTAGATGAAGAGAAGGGATCAACTGCAAGAGATGATATAGAGATAGAAATAGTGAGATTTGACAACCAGTTGGATATGTGGGATGAGAGAGAGAATAAGCATTATGTCCTCTGAAAGGACAGTGGTGCCTTTGACAGAAATAAGGAAATTTGAGGGAGGCACTGACTTAAGGGGAAGGATAAGAAGTTCAGTTTTAGGCATGTTGAATTTAAGTCCTGTCTGGGATATCCAGTGTGAAATGTCCAGTAGGCAACTGGTGATCACGGATTGATGCACAGTGGAGAAATGGGCTGGATATATAGCTATGGTGATCATGTGCCCAGAGATGAAAATTAAACCCATGGGAGCCAATCAGATCAGCAAGAGAGAGCATCTACAGAGAGAAGTAAAGAGGGCACAGGACAGAAGCGTGGGGAATTCCCACACTAGAGTGTGTGATGTAGATGACAGGCCAGCAAAAGAGACTAAGGAAGGATCCGTTAGGTGGGCAAAGAGAAAAGCTGTGGACTGGAGGAAAGGGATTTAAGATGGAGAAACTCTGCTGTTGGATTGTGCTATAAAAATGTGCCTTGCCCTCCTCATATACTGTGTTCTGGTGAACTTTTGGAATTAGTCTGGCTGATTGAGATCCCACAGGTAAAAAGGTCTTTTGGTTTAATACATTGTCTCCACGAAGTTTTATACTTTAACCATTTGTGACATATGGTTACTGATCCTTTTAAAGTTTTCCAGAGAGGAGACCTCAGAAACTTGTTGCTATATTAAATTCTTATTACAGACTTTAGTCTAATCAAAGTCATTGTTGTAATTTAAGCCCATTTCTGTCATTCATTGAAGACATATAGTAAAATGCAGTGAATGTGGTACAGTAAAACTGTAACATTAACTGGAATGCTCAATGACTAGAGTGTTAAATCAACATTTTAGTTAAGAAAGGGTAACAAAAACCGCATTTTAACAATCTTTCCAAAATATGTTAATCCAGTTTTCTGTCTTACTATATGTCTTGCTATATGCACAAGACAATTGAACCTTCAATGATTAAGAATTTTGCAGAAATGATCATTATTCTGAACGTCCATTTTCTGGGGATGGGGGCAGTAAGCATTTATGTAATGCATGCTGTGTGTGCCAAGTATTGTGTTAAGCAAAAGATCTCATTTGATCCTCACAACAGCCTTGCAACATAGGTGCTGTTATTCTCCCCTTTTTACACTTGGGGAAACTGAGGCAATAAGAGGCTAAATAACTTGCTAGGGGTCACCCAGCTAGTAAGTGTCTGAGGTCAAATTTGAACTTAGGTCTTCCTGACTCCAGGCCCAGTACTCTACCCACTCTGCCACCTATCTTCCCCCACAGTAGCTGTTCTAAAATTTTTCCTGTTTTCCCTAGTCCCAGCCCCCAGCCACTCAGCAAATGATCTTTCTTTTTAATTTTCCTGAGTTCAAGACTATTGGCTATAAACTACCTAACAAATCTTAGCATATCTATATGCTCATCTTCTTAACCTCCTAGTTTATTTTTTATTTTTAGTTTATAACACTTAGTTTTACATATTCTTGAGTTTCAGATTTTCTTCCCTTCCCTCCCTTCCCCTTTCCCCCACAAAGACGGCATGCAGTCCGATATAGATTCTACATAAACCTTCATATTAAACTTATTTGCACAGTATTAACCTCCTAGTTCTTAAGGAAAGTGTATCCCTCATTTCTAAGGTAAACCCTTCCATCAGATCCCTAGATCACATTTTCTGACTTAACCCCTTTCTTTTCCAGCATATTCAATTTCTCCCTTTTCCTAGGCTCCATTTCTTTTGTCTTCAAAAAGCCAACAATATTTTTTTAATTTGCATTGCCAAATTTAGATTCCTCTGTCCACCATTTCACTATCAAGCTTAAAAAATGTAGGTAGATATACACATAGATAGACAGATAGATAGACAGACAAATAGATGGGTAGATAGATAGATATAAAACTTGTTGCTTCCATGCTCACTACCCATTTTCTCCTTTTAATGATCCACACTCTGGAAAATTGCCAGTGACTTTTTTCCCCTCCAAATTCAGTTTGTCCTTCATCTTTAAAATCTCTATAACTTTTGACACATACACATATATGACATGTATCTCTCTCTCTCTCTCTCTCTCTCTCACACACACACACACACACACACACACACACACACACACACACACACACATATTCTGTAGTTATTTGCTAGCATAAAAACTGCCATACCTTTCTTTCTTCCTGTGATCTCCTTGGGTTACATAACCAAACAGGTACTTTTTCTAAAACAATAAATTATATAATTTAATGCATGTTCAAAACTTTCCAGTGACTTCTCAGTTACCTACAAGTTAGAGAACAAATTTCCCTGCAAATAGAAAATCTGCACCCCCCCCCATCCAAACCTGTCTACTGTTTTCCACCAGCACAATTAGCCATGGTAATCATCTCTTTGTCTCCCCAAAACTATATGCACTCTAGACTTAAGATTTTTCCGATATAATTCCCTTAACTCCTTGTGGCTGCCCCCCCCCCCATTCCTGGAACATCCTCCCTCATCTCTGCCTTTTACTTTCCTTACTTTCCTTTACATCTCAGCTCAGAGGAGGCTTTTCCCTAACTCCAAAGCTGCTGGTACAGATCCCTTTGGGATTACCTCCCATCTACTCTGTATATATCTTGTATTTCCCTCATTAGAATGTGACCTCCTTGAGGGCAGGAACTGGTCTTGCTTTTTTTTTT
>CM053627.1:193414427-193425082 GCA_028646595.1 Phalanger gymnotis
AAAAAAAATAGGGCCACTCTACTGCTGTTGCACTCTCCCTCTTGTCCTTGATTTTTTTGTAAACTTCAAAAGTTCATTGCTGTACTCGAGAAACATAGTTGTCTCCTGAGAAATAGAGATGCACCAGGCTCCTGTTACTTCCCATATAGCCCATCACCCCACCTTGCAGATGGAGCGGGGTTGGGGGTTTGGATGGGCCGCCTCATCGCTACCTCTTTTTAGAAAACAGTTTAGCTTAGTTACACAGGAAATGACCGGTTTGTTTATAACTTTTTAAGCTAAGAGTTCTTGAGCTATGAACTTGACTTCCTAGTTCTCATTTCAAAACCACTACGAAAGCTTACTTGTGAAATCTTATTTTATGCCAATAATAAAACAAAATTGTGAAGACCAACATGTGGAGTTAGGGAGACTTGTCGAAGAGGAAGTCACACATAAAGCTCAAGCCTCACTGCCTTCTAAGTATGTCTTTTACTTTCGAATCAGTAGAACATTACAAATAAAATTCAAACATGGCTACACCTTAAAAGTACAGTTGGCCACCGCCCATAGATTTTTACCTTTTTCAACTTAAAATCAAATGTTTACTTGTCTGCCCAAATGTTCGCTTATATTCACATATGTATGCCCACCTAAAAATATATTTTTGAGTGAATTTTAAAAAACAAATGTTATTACTTCCATGCGCCTGGCATCTCATGAGAATTTAAATAAACATGCTCCCATACTTTTCTTTGTAATCTACATTAATTAGGTCCCTTTCCAGCTGACCCTTGAATGTCTAGGAAAAGAAAGAAATATTTTCAGAATTGTATAGATTTGAGGAAAAGAAATTTAGGCCACATCTTATGTGCTTAGTCTTCACACTTTGATACATAATTATAGTTGGAACAATCCAAAGATGAATTTAACAATAATGTAGGACACCTAAGTATGTCATAGCAGGAGAAAAGATTCGTCCTTTTTGCTGCCTGGAAGAGAGGGCTCATTTTTTCCAAACCTTTGGTGAACTTTAAGGAAGTGTGACCTAGGTTTCGGTTATTTTAATGAAAATACAAATGAAGACGCTTTAGTTTCTAACTCATCTTATTGTAAGGGAAAAAAATTTAAAGAATAAGTCTACATAGCAACCTTGAGGATTATGTCCTTAGGATTACATAAATGGGCCCTTTGAGGTAGATAGATCTGGAGGGAAAGGGCATCTCTAAAAAAAAACTCGTCACAAACATTCTTCCAAATTAAATCCTTTGTTTAGTAACCGCAAAATTAACATAATGATTTAAAATGTTCATTAAATGCACTTACTATCATTTGATACTTAAATAGTTGAGGTATGTTTCTTGAGAATCCATGCTTCATTCAGGTAGTGCCTTTTTCAGAATACTAGTTTGTCCAGAAATTAACATATTTCTCCATACCTGTGCCTTGGTCTAACCAGCTTTCTAACTGGTTTGGGAAAAATTTAAGTTTTTTTTCCAAGTACTCCATTATTGCTTGGACTCTAACCTACTAAGCAGTCTAAATAACTACATTATGTTAGAAATTATGGGTTATTTACTGAAATTAGGATGTTATCCTTTTCGTTCTCACATGGGCTCTCTAAACTTGAGCCCACTTTCCCCTGGACTCTATATGTCCTTGAAAGAATTTTGTAGCTGTTACTCTAGAATTAAAATTAAATATTGATGTTTTTAGAAATACATCCTCCCATAACGGTTTACCCTCACAAAAAAGCCAAATCCTAAAATAAGACTCAAAAAAGTGATATAAGAAATCTAAAGTAAGGTAATTTATGCCCACTATCCTAAGAACACTAAGATTTTTAATGAAATAACAAATATGGTTAGCATAGTGGTAAGAGAACTGGACTAAGTCTGAGTTAGAGGATTTAGAGATGAAATCTTTGAGATGAGCTAGTCAGAACCTCTGAATTTTGAGAATTCAGAAAGGGACCTCAACAGCCACCAAGTCCAACCCATACCCAAAAGGAATTCCCATTATGATATATCTGACCAAGTTGTCAACTTGCCTATACTTGAAGCTCTTTAATAAGGTGACCCCATCAGTAGCCACAGCAGCCCATTCAGCTAACCCCTTGAAGGATGAGGCAACTGACACCCAGAGAGAGGTATCATCCAGGTATTAAGAAACCAAGTTGCCATGGACCCCAGTCCTCTGATTCCAAATCTAGTGCCTTTTGCCACTGCAGTACTCTACCATTAACTATACATACGTTACTTGGGACAAATCACCTGATCACGCTGAGCTTCAGTTTTTTCATCTACTTGCACAATCCAGCTCCTCACAAGGTTGTTGTGAGGGGAAATCAACTTGCAAACCAAAAACTAGTAATAGTTAATAGGTGGTAAGAGTAGAGCAGATACTTTATTTAAGTCACCCTAGCCCACGGTGAAATGCAGATAAGATGTCTAATCAATCATTTTCAGTCCTAGGCCTTAGACTTAGTGTAAAAAGCCTTTTGATGAAGTAAAATGATGCCAGATAGGAAGTCTATTCCAGTTGGCTGGGGTATTCATCCCTCCCTCTAAGTGAAGTATAAAAGCATCAAGTTACCCAGAATCAAAGAAATCCAGATATTTGAGCAACTGTAACATTCTCCATTCCCCAGAGGAACCACCTCAGGGCAGGGAGAGCAAAAAATGACAGGCTTTGGTCAGGTCTTTTCCTTCTGCCTTATGGCTGAAGGCTTCCCCCATCTTCATATCACTATCCTAGCAGTATATCCAGATCAATTAATGGCAGTATCTGCAAGGACAGAATGGACATAAATTTGTGGCTCTACAAAGGAACCCTGCAAAGAAACTACACCATGCTTAAGGTGAACTTCTTCCAGCAAAACCTGAAGTATGTTATCTCTTTCCTTCTCACATGCGCTCTCTAAATATGAGCCTACTTTCCCCTGGACTCACAGATTTTTAGGGGGATGTTGAATAGCAACTACTCTTACTCTATCACCTGAGTAAATAAATATTCTTTTCTAAAAAGGACAAGGCTGGCTAATTCTCAACTGATGATGGAGGGAGAGGAGGAGAAAGCATATCTATGGGGGCTTCCAGCCCTGACCCCTCGAGAGTACCCCTAAAACCCTGAGGGAGAGATATAGCCAAACTCTAGGGACCTGACTCCTCAGTGGGGAGTGAGAGTTAAGATAACGACCCTCAGAGCTTATATGGGCTCAACACACCGATAGATGGATAGATGGATAGATAGATAGATAGATAGATAGATAGATAGATAGATAGATAGATAGATAGCTGACACTTTAAAGGTATTTTGATTGCTTTACCTATATTAGCTCATTTGATTAAAAAGTGCCATATGAATTTGAATTACTGTTATTATTTACTATTGCCATGCAAATGGTATTGATTATTGTTATCAATAATAAAGACAATTTGTTGACAAAAGATGATTTTTCCCTCAGAAAAACTGGGCAAGAATGGGTTCCTTCTCACTTAAGTTAGGAAGACCTATAACTTTTGGCATTCAATTAGGCAAACCTAGCTTTAGCCTTGCTCTTAAGCTTACTGTAAGATATTTAAAATGGAGTGGATAAATTGTTACAGGAGGTCCAATAGCTCTGAATTGAAAACCATTTAGCTACTTAGTTTACCACTCAGCTACTAAAGACATTATAGCGAGGCCTCATCTCTCAGAAAACTTTTTTAGAAAGGAGCTTCTAAGGAGAGGTCTTACTGTACACAATACCTTTAATCACACAGGCCAGTTTCCCAGAATAAGTCATGCACAGTCCCACCAGTATTTTAGACGAGGGACTTGGCTCCACCTGATAACAGTCAGTTAGATTCAGAAAATAAGATGTAATTTTAAATATTCTATTACTGTATCATATTTTGTCTATATGTCTCCAAGCAGATGTCAGTCCAAAGTTCACAAAACAATTAAAAGCAAAATTGACTTTACTCTCTCCACATTTTCCACTCGAACGAATGCTTGGCCAGAGGGGCAAATAAAGAGATGAAATAATATGAACGAAGCAGTGTTTTCTAATGCCAGGAATTTCAAGACCAGCCAATCAAGACAGCATCTGAATAAATAAAACACATATAGAAGTTGCCAAATTCACAAAGACTCTGAGAATAAAGAAAGTAAATATATCTTCAAGTGGGCATCCAATTTACTAAGTCAGTGAAAGAACTCTCTTCCAAGCTATCAAAAAAGGAAGAGTTAGTTAATATGCAACAGTGAACTCTGAATTACTTTGTCAGCTATAGAAGGCTATCTTGGGGGCTGATTATAAATGCTGTTGCTAGCTTACCCATTTTATCATGATAAACATTTTCAATTATAACTGAATGGCTACGACCATCCTAAAGGGAAGCTGGGCCTTCTTTCAAGTTGATGATTCTCCTTGATAAACATTAAAAAAGATACCAGCAAAACATTAAAAACAAGTGTCAGCCATCCTATATGCTAAGTAATTATTACTTGTTGATAAATGTTGGAGCTATTAAGAAGTTATTCAGTGCCAGGGCAGACAACACTCCCTAGACCTCCCCCCTACTCCTCCTGTCTGACACATCTATCCTGTTTTTCCACTGAGTGTAGAAGAAAAGAGGACGGCAATTATCTGGGAGGATACCACACAATGTTGGAGCACTCGTCTCCCATGGCTATCTGCCTCCTTGATGTCTGGCTCAGGGGCCCACCTCTATGTCAATTTCAAAATCTGAATGACTTCCTGCCTCTCTTAGAAAGTAAGTCTATATTATATAATGGCCAAGGAAATGAACTGACATTGTATCAAGGAAACAAGATAGACATAGTCTGCATCTATCTGCCTGAAATAATCAAACTTCAGAATGAATATTTCAGCTGTCTTGATGACCCAATTGGACTAGTCCACAGTCAATATGATTCACTAATTATACAATCAATTATTGAGATGGCTTTAAATGCCTAAGTAAGCTTTACAACAAAGACCTAGCTAATTTATAAAGGATAGCCATTGACAGAGAACGATAGGATATGTTCCTGTGTCTATCATTTCTTCTGTATTCTCCCAGTGCCTTGGGAAGGACTATAGAACTCAGCCACCCCCCTGATATCTATCTCCCTCTTTCTTCCACCCCCAGACTTCCAAGGAAATCAGGCTGTCTCGAATATGACACTTTGTACACTCTCTGTACAACCCCTCTGCCAGCTTCTCAAAGCCCTTCGTGATCTGGCTCTTTTCTATCCATTTACCAATTGGCTGGTTTCTTCACTGTCTCAGAAGCACACCATGCTTATCATTTCAGTCTCTGTGCTTTCACTTATGCTGTTTCTCCTCCTGGAATACCCTCTCTGGTCCTCTTCTTCATGGTCTACCCTCTGACAAGGCCTAGATGCCAGTCTCATTTTCAAGAAAGCTTCTCTAACTATAATAGCCTTCAATTGAACTCTTTACTGAACTCCTAGCCCACATAATAGATGCTATTTCGTATTCTCTGTAGCTGTTCAAAGGTGTTAGACTCTCCAGCTGGATCAACAAGTATTTATTAAATACCCATCCCTTGGAAGGTTGAATGATACATGTGTCTGTTCTAATAGTGCCTTGTACTGTGCCATGAACACAGGAGGTACTGAACACTTAACGGAGACAGCTAGGTGGTATAGTGGAGTGAATGTCGGATTTGGAGTCAGGAAGGGCCAAGTTCAAATCCTAACTCAGACACAAATAAGCAAAACCCTGGAGAGACTGACCCTCTCCCCCAAGAGAAATTAAGAAGGAAAATGACTACTTTCTTCAAATGCCTGAAGGGTTATAAAAGACAAATGGATACTCAATTTGACTCTAGAAGGCAGAACTCTTAAAGGGTGAAAGTTAGAGGGAGACAGATTTCCTTTCACTATAAGGAAGAACTCCTCAACAATAAAAGCTTTTCATAAATAGAACGAATGGGCCATTTACTCTAGGCAGTGAGAACCCTGTCACTGGAGGTCTAAAATTAGAAACAGAGAAGTAGCATGATATAATGGAAAGAACACTGATTCTGGAGTCAGAGGACTTGGGCTCAAATCCCACCTCTTATGTTTACTGCCTATATGACTTTGGTCAAGTCATATAACCTGTCTGGGCCTCAGTTTCCTCATCTGTAAAATAACAGGGTCAGACTAGATAGTTTCTGAGCTTCCAGCTCTAGATCTGATAACCTCTGACCTATGAAACTGGAAACACTTGTTATGACTCCATGATTCAAAGAATGGAAAACACTACCTACTTACTGACTATTCTGTGGCCATATGTAAGCAAGAACTAGATAATCCTATCAGAACATTCTTTTTTCCAGCCTTTCCCCTTAAACTCTGGATACATATAGTTACCAAAAGAAACCAAATCAACTTTTTCTTCTACTCACCTACCAAAAAGTATTTGTAAGACTGATGGACTGGCTAGATGATCTCAAATCTAATTGTTATAGTATGACATATATGTGTGTGTGTGTGTGTGTGTGTGTGTGTTTGTGTGTGTATAATGTATATATAAATGTATGTGTTTTATACACATATATGTATATTCTCTTTAACTGCAGGCTGTAAGGTATATAGTTATCTTCATCATAATACACATAAAACCATAATTTAATATTTATAGGACAATATCAAGAAAACTCATACTCTTTCATCCCTTGGCCATTCTTTTGCCGTGCCCTCTTCACTACTTGCCTTCCACTCCTGCCTCTTAGCTTCCCACATCCTAGATCACAGCTCATGGAATTGTAATCCTTCTGAAAGGGTATGCTCATTGACTGCCCTATTGTTCTACCCTACAGCTCCAAGACTTCCCAGACCACAAGCAGTGCCTAGCAAGAAGTCGTTGTTTGCCTTTCATTCTAGAAGAGGGCTATGACGTCAGGAAGACAACACCATAACGTGCAAATGAACTGGATTTAAGTGAGGGAGGGCTGTACAAATTCACCAGCCTCACATTCTCCTCTGGAGCCATCTGGGTACGGCAGCTAGATGTAGATCAGGACAACTGGAGACGGCCCAAAATGCAATGGCAGATCATGGCCTTTTTAAGCTCAGGTCTTTCCCAGGTCTCAGTTTGACTGAGGCAAGGCCCATTTAGTGAGTAAGGCTAGGAAAAAAATGAAGTATTAATCCAGGAGGTAATAGGAAACTGTTGGACCTTAGCAGAGGCAAATATGGTCAGAACTACAGTTTAGGAAAATCAATTTAGCAACTGGGTGGAGGAAGGATTGGAGTAGGGAGAGAAGAGGTAGAACATCCAATTAGAAAGCTACTGAAATACAGAAAAATGAATTCTTTGGTCACGTGTATTTGAATCCACACGATTCAAAGTTATAATTATGTAAAATGTGGTGATTATTCCAGCCCAATGGAAATATGCAATGCAAATTCCAATAATGAGACCCCTTCAGGGGGATTCCTTATTCACGTTAAACAGGACCTAGCTGTAGTCTAGGTAAAAAGTGATGAGGTTGATAGATATATGAATAGAGAGATGGGGAGATGGTCTAGCAATGTCACAAAAAAAGAAATTATAAGGTTTGGCAACTGGTTGGATATGTAGGGTAAGTAGGAAAGGGAGTTAACTATGTTACAAAGGTTAATGCCATGGGTGACTAGAAGAATGCTGATGTCCTTTAATAGGAAAATTTGGAAGAGTCAACGAGTTTTCTTGTATGTATACACATATATATGTAAAATGTATAATTGGAAGTTGGTGATTCAGGAATGTAGCTCAGGAAAGCGACTAGGACTGGATTAACTAAATCTGGGAACCATCTGCACAGAGATAAAAATTGAATTATTGAGAACAGATGAGATCACAAAGTGAGAGAGTAAAGAGAGGGCAAAAAAGATGGCCAAGGACAGAGCCTTTGGAGACACCCATAGTTCGTTGGCACAACATAGATATAGGTCCAGCAAAGGAGATTGGGAAGGGGTGGTCAGACAGGTAGGAGAAGGACCAAGAGAAAGAAGAATCAAGAAAATCCAGAGAGGAAGGAGTTTTAAGCTGGAAAAGGTCAACAGTATCAAAGGCAGCAGAGAGGTCAAGGATTAAGAAGAGGCTATTGGATGTGGTCATTAAGAGGTTACTGGAAACTGAATAACTACACAATAAAAATACTGACTTAAGTGTTGTTTAGTCATGTAACTCCTTGTGATTCCATTTTGGGGATTTTCTTGGTAAAGATACTAGAGTGGTTTGCCATTTCCTTTTCCAGCTCATTTGGCATATGAGGAAATTGAGGCAAAGTTAAGTAACTTGTCCAAGATCACACAACTAGTAAGTATCTGATGCCAGATTTGAACTCAGGTCCTCCTGACTCCAGGCCCGGCACTCTATCTAGTGTGCCACCTTGCTGCCCTATAATAATAATAGCTAACATTTACATAGCACCTATTATATACACTGTGCAAAGCTCTTTACAATTATTTTCTTGTTTGATCTTCATAACAATGCTTCAAGGTAGATGTTATTATTACCATCTCCATTTATTAAGTGACTTGCCCAGGGTCACAGAGCTAGTGAGTATTTGAGGCCAGATTTGAACTCAAGTCTTCCAGACTCTAGGCCCTATACCACCTATCTGCCAAATGGATTCTTTTACTAGCCTGAAAAATGTATTGCCTTGATATACCAAAATTACCTTGAAAAAACCAAGATTGTCTACATGCTCCAGCATAGCATAGTTCTATAACACAGGAGCTATTCTCATTCTTCCCATCCCACAACGAATCAGCTGCCAAGTGTTGTCAGTTTTATTTCTTCATCTCTAGCATCCATTCTCTTCACTCTACTGACATTACAACCATCCTTATCCAAACCCTCATCAACTCTCATCTAGATGATTTCAAGCAATTCCTTGTTGGTCTCCTTCCATTAAGCCTCTCCCCTCTTCAAAACCGCCATAGAGAAATTGTTAAAGTCATATCACTCCTCTGCTGAAAAAACTTAACTGGTTCTGCCTTGTCTTTAGGATAAAATACAAAATCCTCTGCTATTTAAAGTCCTTCACAATCTGACCTCTGTCTGTCTCTCAGGGTTGCGTCCACATTTCTCTCCCTCATACCCTCTATGCTCCTGCCAAATTGGGACCACTTGTTCCCCACAGACAAAACCCCTCCATGCCTTGGTGGAGGCTATGACCCATTCCTGGAATCCTCTGCCTCTTCACTTCTGCATTTTGAAACTCCTAGCTTCATTCATGGCTCAGTTCAAGAAGTCTCTCCTGATTCCACCAATTATTAGCGCTCCCTCCCCCAAGTTAGTGTACGTTTTCTACATAGCTTATATTTATGTAACTGTGAACATATTGTATGTGTCCCCCTAGAAGAATGAAAACACCTTGAGGGCTGGAACTGTCACTTTTGTCTTTGTACTACCTCCATGGCCTGGGCTTAATTAATGCTTGTTGATTGACTTTAGCTGAGGCTACAGCAGATTCCAAGTAGCAAATTAGAAGAAAGGAGAGGCATTATTATTACTGGTTCATTTGAGAGCAGCAAGAATGATACGTGACAGCAAGAGAAGAAACAGAAAAACTCTATGAGGTAGACTTTAATAAAATAGCAGTCTAGGGGCAAATAGATTTTCAAAATGAATGAAGAACTGAATGAGAGAGCATTTATTAAATCCTTATTGTATGCCACTGCTGCCTTACTCTGTGCCAAATACTAGGGATATAAACATAAAAGTGAGCCAGTTGCAGGCCTCAGGGACCTTATAGAAGAATAGTGGCCAGGAAAGGGAGTTTTGGTCCTACAATGGTGGAATTGATTCAGAGGGCAATGGAATAATATGCCCTTTCCAGAAGCAATGGTAATGTTAAGCTCCCAGAAGAGATGGGAAGTGGGCTATGTCTGTGTTGGAAGATGGTTAGAATGAAAAGCATGATTCCAGGGTGTGTTTTGTATAAAAGTACAAGGCAATACTGAATGTTGACAAGAATAACCCTGAATTATTAAGAAAAAATTCAATTATGTTACCTATTAGTCTGTTTAGGAAGGCATGAAAGTAAGAAATACATTTTAGAAAAATGGTTGGACATTTCCCCCAGCTATCTGGAACATGCAGCTACAACAATCAACACTAACATAGTACTTTGCTATCTTAAATACGTTATCTCATTTCATATAGTATGCCATCTGGGCTACCTCCTCAACTTAGCATTCATAGGTTTGCAGGTTGGCTCTAAGGGAGGCGAGTGGGTGTCATTACTATCATAAGTTCAAAGGTTCGTCTGTGGACTTAGAATCTAAAACTATAGCTCATAAGCCCCTACCAGTGAACTTTCCTTGAATAGTCAGCCATTTCATACAATTAGCTCAAAGCAAAGGCATATACTAAGATGGCACAATAAGAAAAGTAACTACAAAATCTTAGCTAATAAACCTGGGGCACACTCTCCTACAAGTACCCACAATATTTATGAGAAAAATAAACATAAACTTGGAGTATGCTAGTAGTTACACATACAGAGGTAACATGGTGTGTGGAATGAGTGAAGACCTCTCATAAAAGGGGACAAATTAAATAAATAGAAATAAGTAGGATAGTGAGTCCCATTTCGCTACTTAGATATTTTCTTCTCTGTAAAGCCATTTCTCTACTTAGATGTTTTCCTTTCTATAAGCCAAGCCAGTGACCGCAGGACCCC
>CM053627.1:193425182-193448272 GCA_028646595.1 Phalanger gymnotis
ATATCCGTCACAGATATAAGGGTGATGGGAGGCATCTGTTGCAGAAGCAAGGGTGGTGGGAAAGGCTAGTTTGCCACAGATGTGAAGATGAGGTAACCAACAACTGGCTTCTGCCTGTCACAGATAACCAAACCATTTGTTCATTGTCATTGTCATTAAGATGTAAGAATGGTGTATCACCTGCTTGTCAAAAATAACCATACTATTTGTTCTTTGCCATTGTCACCAGGCAGGTTTATCACGTCCAGATTGTACCCTCAAAGCTTACATCTTCAAGCTGAGAGGAAAGAAGATGGGAGGGGGAATTGTGGTTAGGGACCTATATAAACACCCCAGTTCTCTGTGTCCAGCACGCTCTGATCCTGAGAGGTGCCTGGAGTTGCCCTTTCCCGCAGGATCGTAATAAATTTTCCTTTCTACTTTCATCTTGAGACGCCTCTGTTTTAATTTTTTTGATTTGTAAATTCTTATCATACACAATGGTATGGCCAAGGTTAACTCGTGTCTCTAGTATTGAATGGTTCTGAGGATTTTCCTCTTCTCATAGGGTGCTCTTGCACCATTAGGCTTAGTGTCTCTCTGGGGTAGGCTTCTCACCTGGGCTCCCTAAGTCTGCTTCTCTCCAAAGTTCGAATCTCAAATGCAAGAGCTCTTACATCTTGAATCCAGTCAACTTGCTTCACTTTTCCCCAGAAGTCTTGCTTCTTGAAGCAGCTTACTGCTTTAAATGTTTCTCTTCTTTGTGTCTTTGCCTCTCTTCCCTCCTTAAACTATAAGCTGTTTGAGGGCAGGGACTGTTTTTCTTTTTGGATTTGTATCTCCAGAATTTTGCACTGTGACTGGCACATAATTGGTGCTTAATAAATGTTTATTGACGACTATTGGATGTATTTGACTATACTTCTGACCCTCTTGAACTGACCAGTTACTGCCTCCTGCTGGATGCAATGTCTCCTACTGGAGGAATAACTCCTGCAAAGTACTCTGGCTGATAGGGTGGGCGTGGAAGGGGGCAGGAAGGAGAAAGGAATTCCCTTTTTGCTCCCAGGAAGTGAAGAAAGATGCCCTCTCACAGACTTAGCTGTTGCTTGAATTCCTGACTCCCATCTGGAATGACTTCAGAACTAGCAAGCTAGCTGACCAGGAGCATGGCCATTTCTCAAACAACCAATGACAGTTACCCCTTTTAATTCAATCAATCAGAGAAACTTTTCAAACTCCAAAGGGATACAGGGCAAATGCACAGTCTTCGTATTTACTTTGACACATTATTAACTTTTGAGGATTACATCCTGGGCTGGGTTAGTTAGAGACCAGTTCCTCCATCATCATCATCATCATCATCATCACACACATACACACACACATACACACACACACACACACACACCCCCACCACCACCCTTCCTGAAAAGCATACCTAGGTTTATCAATCATGTCTCTTGAGCCATGGCTATTTAACTATTTCTAATCCATGTCAGTGCAGTAATTTGATCTCATCCTTACTCACCTCCTGGAATCCTTCCCCTTTACTCAATCAACAAGCATTTATTTAAGCCCCTACTGAAATGAGATAACGTATTTAAGATATTCTACTATATCTTAAATTCAGTAGCAGGGCCCCTAGTCCAAACTGACATGTTTGGTTTCAATACCTTAAGGGAATTAGTAGGGGCAGTTCAAAGGCAATGGAGAAAGGACAAAGGGATAGATTCTTCTTTAACTAGCTACTTTGAAACCTTCCTAAAACGGGACATTCTGTCATTTTTGTGGCTCAGGAACACTTGCTGACAGAACACTCGCTGACAATTAACCGTAAAAATAACAGAGCCATGTTATCTAATTTTAGAAAACAGTTCTTAGAAGGCAGAGATTTTAATCTATTTTATTTGTAAATACCTCTCCCTGCCTACAAATACCACTGTTTTTCTGTAAATTTAGAATCATGATATCAAGAGCTGAAAGAGATCATCTGATCCAACTCCCTCATTTTACAGATGAGAAAGCTGAGGAACAGAAAGAAGAAAGGCTTTGTCCAAAGCCACAAAGGTAGAAAGCAGTAGAGGTTGAGAGCTCCTTTTTTTTTTTTTTTGGAGGGAGGAGGCGAGGCAATCAGGGTTAAAAGTGACTTGCCCAAGGTCACACAGCTAGTAAACATCAAGTGTCTGAGGCCAGATTTGAATCCAGGTCCTCCTGACTCCAGGGCTGGTGCTCTATTCACTGAGCCACCTAGCTGCCCCTGAGCTAGAGAGTTTCTAGCCCAGACCTAAAATCCAAAGTCCAGTACTCTTACCACTAAGGAAAAGTTAAAATTACACAAAAAACCAAATTCCTTTGCTGTAAGATTTCTGGAAATAATATTTTGTTTGTATACGAACTATTTAACCAGCTTTTGTTCACTTCCTGTTACAGTCTGGCATACAATTAATTCATCATGCAGCACGATGTAGTGGATAAAATGGTATACATGAGAGGAAAACTTGGGTTCAGATCCTGCCCCAGACACTAGCTATGTGACCCCAGGCAAGTTGGCACACAGTAGGCACTCTGATTTGACACAACTGGCCTCAGTTTCCTCCTTTGCAAAATAAGGGGGTTGAATCTGATGGACTCTAAGGTTCCGTCCTATGAGCTTACAAGTATCAATTTGATGTATTGACTGAACCTGGGTTCATATCCTGAGACATTAGGGCTGAGAAAGGTACTTTGCCTTTCTAATCCTTAGTTTCCTCATCAGAAAAATGAGGATGATGATGTTTGCCCTATTGACCTCACAGGGTTTTGTAAGGAAATGCACTGCAAACCTTAAAGTGTTCTATGAATTCAAGTTGTTATTGTGAATGAGACACCAGTCATTCTGTAAACTGTGATGAAAAATAGTACACAGATAGCACATATTGAAATTTTAGCCAAGGAAATGAACCCTGAAATTTCTAGTTGAAAATTTAAGATTTTTCTTTTTTTCAAAATCATACATTCCTAGATATGAGATATCATGGTGATGTGTGAAACCTTGTAGTACTTCTTTAGAAGTAGAAGTCTGACCATGAACCTCTGTATATGCTTTGATTTTGTAGTACCACGATTCATTTTACAGTATATTATTAGTTTTCTTCTCACAAAACCATGGTTTACCCCCAGGCAAGCTAGAAATCAGCTTGGATAATGCATGGTGGATACACTAAATACCAATATGAGGATAATGCTGAACTGTTATCCTCTTCTGTTTAATGCCCCAATACCAAGGATGGCTATTCAAAAGTCTAGAAGCTTTCTATTTCAGCATATAACCAAACAGTTGTTATTAAATCGAAATGCATGCTGTGGTGCTGACCCCTTAAAAGAACTAGATCTCTGAGACCTCCCCCTCCAGAAGCTCCTAACCTAACAGAAAATTATGCCAGTGACCTCATAGGGTCAGAGATTTAGACCTGAAAGGGACAGTTTGCCCAACCCCCTCATTTTACAGATTTAGTGGTTAAATGACTTGCCCAAGGTCACACAGCTAATAAATGGGAGTTCCAGGATTTACACTCAGGCCACCTGACTTGAAATCCAGCAAACTTTCCACTGTACCATACACTGTCTCTCTTCCATTCATTCTTACCCAAGACACTCTGAAGATGCTACTGAAGGGGATGTGGTAGGTGAACTACATGGTTTCCTTTTTTTCTCCTTATTTCTTTTCCATTCTAAAGTGTGGTACTATCATACTGAAAATCACATGGGTGCTTGCTTTGGCAGCATATATACTAAAATTGTAACAATCAAAAGATTAACATGGCCCCGGCACAAGGATGACTCAAATTTGTGAAATTTTAATTAAAAAAAAATCACACAGATCAACTGTCTATGGTAGTCAACCAAAATCTTTCTTTTGATAGAACTTAAGTTGTTAAAAGAGCTGTACTATATTTAACTTCCTCTATGGCCTGGCAGAATCACTTATAATTGGCTATCACTTAAAAGTGACTCAAGATAGATTGTCCACATCACCAACCTAGGGTATATCTCTACTAGTCACCTTTCTTGATTTGAGCTAGACATGTTCTGCTACCAATACAGTTAAAACTGTATCTACAATTAAAGAAGGGGAAATTGGCCAGTTCAGAAAAGAACAAGAGGTCCATGGTAAGATTTATTTTTTCCTATCAAGTAATTTCAGAAAATTTCAGCATTTTCTCTGGTTTAACTAAGGTTCAGCGACACAAAGCAGAGGCTCGATTCCTTAGTAGGACTCTTGAAACTAGGTAGAAAAAAAACTGCTAATAAAAAACTCCTATTTTGATCGTAAAACAAATCTTGAGAAAATGTTGGATTTTTAAAATACCAGATACAGAAAAAAATCAACGCAATAAGCTTATACTACCAAGTCAATACTGTATCTCTAGCACTCCATCATTCTCCCACCTCTCTTCTCAACAATCCTCACCAGCCCTCAAAAGATGAATGATTTCGCCATAAGATGCCGTCATTGATGAATACCACCCTCTGAATCACTCTATTCAAGGGAGTTTATTAAAAAAATGTAAACAGAACTGGAGGGAAGAGACAGAAAGGGATATGAGGGTTTGAAGAGCCGTCTTTTATAGAATCAGCCCTAACCTTGTATCTTTCCCTGATCAGTGATGCAGTGGTCATAATGGCAAGTCTTCGGATGATAAATTTCGATTTTCTTAAAGGTGGGAGGTGGCAGGTGATGAGGCAAAGAGAGAAGGATGAGGGGCTCGGTTGCTTTTGCCACCATTTAAGGCATATAGATTTGATCCCACTGATCACTGCATCTTCCCTCTGGAGGAAAGAGCTTAGGACGGCGGAGCACTTCCCTCCCCATCAGGTTCTCAGACTTTTCCCACTACTCGGCTATCTTAAGCTTTTCCAGCCCCATCCTTCCACTATCCTCGTTTAAGGATGGGCTTCCTAATTCACTTCCGGTGACAAACTCCTCCCCTTGCCTCTAGAAATAATGTAACAATTTTCCCCCAATTTTTTTTTCTAAAGGGAGCCGTAGGTTGCAGCCTTCGAGCTGCGCTGAGACTAAGGTTTCCTCTCCTCCCCACCACCAACCCAGCCAGCTGTGCACAGCTGGGCCTGGGAAAAGGAGCTTGTAAGGTGGAGGAAAAGGGAAGAAGGGGAGGGGGGAGGTAGGATCTCCACCCCACCCCCACCATTCCCATTGCTGCAGATGGAGGGGGGCAGTATTCAAGTATCCAATCCCCCCATCCCTCCCACTCTCGCAGTGGACAACCCCCGCAACCCAATTTCTCCCAGTCTAGCTAGGCTTCAGGGGACCTCGTCTCCCCCGTCACCATCCCCTCGCCTGGCTCCTTCCCCCCACCTTCCCCCGGGATCCAGCAGCAGCAGCTGCTGCGGAGGCCGCGCTCTGCACAACTGCAGGGGTTTGGGGGGTGGCCAGGGGCAGGGCGGCGGCGGCGGCGACAGCTGGAGCAGCTGGGGCGAGTGGAGGGGGGCGTGGAGGAGAAAGCGAACGCGGGGCAGACAAGCGGGTCCCCAGCTGTTCCAGCTGCAGCTTCCTCCACCGATGGCCCGTGCAATATTTTTTCTCCTGCCTCCCTTCTCCCCCCCCCCCCCCCCATCTTTCACACCGCTACCTGAACCCTCCCTGGGAGCGCGCACACACACTCCTAGCAGCAGGTCTCAGGCCTGTAGGGGGGAGCGGGGAGGAGCTGGGGTGGGGGGGCAGGGGGAGGCCTGCGAGTTTCTAACCTTGTTCTTATAAACAAACCCACATGTGCAGCTGCCGCTGCTGCAACTCACCCCACAATCCCGGATACAAGTCCTGCCCCTTTAAGAGAGAGAGGGAAAAAAAAACAACCTTCCCCAGCCCGCCTCCCACCCCTCCCTTCCCCTCCCTTTGACAGGGACCTTTGTCTCCCTCCCGTCGGCCCCGCCCCTCCTCCTTCTCCACCTCCTCCTCCTCTTCCTCCTTCTCCTCCTCCTCCCTCCTCCCCCAGCCTCCTCCCTTCTGGCACTCTCCCTCCTACTCCTTCTCTCCGCCTCCTCAGAAAGGTGGGGGGAGGGGGCTAGAAGCGACCCAATAGCGAGAGAGAATGAGGCCGGGGCTGCGGCGTCGCCTGCGCGAGCCAATCAAAGGGCACCTTAGTGAGGGGGCCCCACGGAGCGCGTGTCTAGTGGGAGACGGGAACAGACCGGGGAAAGCTGAAAGAATTCTTGAGAGGAGGGCGAGATGGAGGCCGCGGACGCCGCAGCTGCAGCCGCTTCCCCAGCCTCGTCTGTTCCCGCGGACATGCTGGCGGCTAACGGGGACATGGGCGGGTCCCGGCGTGGTCTGGGCCTAGGACTGGTACCCGAGCGGCTCCAGAAGCGTGAGCAGGAGCGGCAGCTGGAGGTGGAGCGGCGGAAGCAGGAGCGGCAGAACCAGACCGTGGAGGAGGAGAAGAGCGACTTTTTCACGGCCGCCTTTGCGCGTGAGCGGGAGGCAGTGGAGCAGCTGCTGGGGTGCGCGGGCCAGAAGGCGCCGGGACCGGGCGTGGACCCCGCGCGGCTGGACGAGGCGGCCTCGCGGCTGCAGACTCTGCAGAAGCTGCTCAACGACTCCGTGCTCTACCTGGCGCCCTACGACTTGCGGCTCGGCCAGGAGGCGCTGGCGCGGCTGCAGGGGGCCCTGGTCGAGCGGCGCCAGGAGCTGCAGCCCAAGAAGCGCTTCGCCTTCAAGTCCCGCCGGAAGGACGCCGCCGCCCAGGACCCCCGCCCCGCGGCCGAGGCCCCGCAGCAGCCGCCGCCCGAGTCCCTCCCCCCCGTCCTGGTCCAAGTGCCCCCCGGCTCTGGCTTCTCCAACCGCGAGTCGCAGACCCTGCAGATGCGGGCCGAGGAGCTGCGCCAGCGCGACATCCTCCTGACCGGGCTGACGGACTGCACCGTCCGGCTATACGGTAACCCCAACACGCTGCGGCTGACCCAGGCCCGCGGCTGCACCGTGCTCTGCGGGCCCGTCTCCACCTCCGTGTTCCTGGAAGACTGCGTCGGCTGCGTCCTGGCCGTGGCCTGTCAGCAGCTCCGCACTCACAGCACCCGGGACACCCGCATCTTCCTGCAGGTGACCAGCCGGGCTATCGTGGAGGACTGCAGCGGCGTCCAGTTTGCCCCCTACTCCTGGAGCTACCCGGGCATCGACCAGGACTTTGAGGGGTCTGGGCTGGACAGAAACAAAAACAACTGGAGGGATGTGGACGACTTCAATTGGTTGGCCCGAGGTGTGGCCTCCCCGAACTGGAGTATTCTTCCAGAAGAGGAGTGGAGAATCCAGTGGGATTGATGGTATCTGTGACTCCCCCGTTAAACGACTGTTTCCGGCCAATTGACGCCACAATGCACCTGTTCATAACACTTGCACTTTATTACATGTTTTCAGTGTCTTAATACCGGCTATCATAAGGATTCTCTGCTGTAGTTTTCTTCGTAAATAGCTCAAGTTAAAAAAAAATGCAGTGCCTCTGGTGTTGGTTAATTTAGGAATGGAACCACCTTATTTTTTCCAGCTCTTTATTAATGGCTAGATGATTCGAGTTGGCTATATCGGGATGAATAAAAATGAAAAAGGTCATGAGTGTGTATTCCCTTTTTTAATAGTTTTATTGCCACGTGGAATGTCACCGATTGCTAGTTAGTGTAAAAAAAATAAGTGAGATTAGGAAAGATCCAGCGAGTTGCTATTGAATTGTAGGCTTACTCATGATTTCCTGTGTCAGGATTGCTTTACGGTAATACTTAATGGGCGCTACAATGACCTGTCTTCAGCATTTATATCGGCTTAGGGCTCTGGAACATAGCTGTAGAACCTATCCCAGCGCCGGAGTTTTTTATTTTCCTCCAGAGTTCTACGGCGGAGCTAGTCTGACACAGAACTTCCCAGTGATTTGTTAAGAATCTGGAAGTACGGCTTTTATCAACTGGGGTATATGCAACAGAAAACAATTATTTTGTGAGGATAAATTGCTAGGCCTTTTTGGCGTCTGTTACTCTTAGAAGAGGATTGAGGCATTTGCAGATAAGTCTGAAAGGTTTTTTTGGTCCCAGTTTTCTATTGTTTAGAGGATAACTGACCTCTCTACAAGTTATTAAGTGTACAGACGTGCTTTTATAAAATTGTATAGGAGAAACATTTAATCTTACTGTTTTAAAATAAATTCTTGTAAGATT
Source organism: Phalanger gymnotis (assembly GCA_028646595.1). Classification (NCBI taxonomy): domain Eukaryota; kingdom Metazoa; phylum Chordata; class Mammalia; order Diprotodontia; family Phalangeridae; genus Phalanger; species Phalanger gymnotis. The sequence continues at coordinate 193,433,364 of CM053627.1, forward strand.
TGTATTTTATTTGCTTCATAACTATAGACTTTCAAAAAACCTAAGTCACATTAATTATCCTTCAAAATTTGGTTAAGTCGGTTGTAATTCTTAGAGGTCACGATAACCATAATCCTGTAAAATTGCTATAGGATCTTAAAAAGTAATGTTAATAGAAAATTAAGTCTAGGATTCAACTTGTTTTATAAAGAAAATGGTATTAAAAATCTCAAAAGTGTCACCCGTTGGGTGCCCCCAGGTAGTAACAGTTGTACTAGTATTTGGGGAAATTAAAATTAAATTTTTAAAAAACGGTTCATATTTACCTACTCTGGGCTTAATACTTCTGTTTGCCCCCATTTCCTTTTCTGTAAAATGGAGAAGATAATAATAGCGCCTACATCCTAGGGTTTTTACGAGGATCAAATGAAATAATTTTTGTAGAGTGCTTAGCACGTAGTAAACACTATATAAACATTAGCCATTAGTCTTATAATTATTACGTAGCACCCTAAGCTTTACATATTTAATCTTCACAATAAACTCTATCAGGTAAAGTTTGTCCCTTTTTTTTACTGATGAAGAAAAATGGACTCAGGAAAGTTTCACTGATATCTTTTGTTTAAACAAATTCATTTCCAAATATGTTCCTGCCCTTCCCCAGAGACCCATTCCTTGTAACAAAGAAAAGGAAGGTGGTTCAGCAGAACTCAGTAATGCATCATTGTAGCCTGAGGGAATATTCAGTATCCTTTGCTCTTTCTCCTATCTATGCAAAAAAGGTGTTTTTAGGAATTGAGCATGATCATAATCACATGTTCATTTATATGATCATTATGTATAGTTTTCCTGGTTCTTAGGAAGGTTTCAAAGTCAGCAGAGGGAATATTTTGGTTCGATATACAGCATTCTTTTCACTACAAGCAAGAGAAGACATTTTCCCTCTTCTAGAGAAAGGATTGAAATCTGCTAGGAACCTTAGCACTAATCCAACCCCCTTCAAGAGAAAAGTGAGTCCCAGAGAAGTAAAGGACTTGCCTAATATCAAACATTAAGTAGTAGAAGTGGGATTTGGATTCATGTTTGCTAATCTGTAACATATAGCGCTCTTCTCATTGTTCTCGGAAGCCCCTACTTTATTGGGGAGAAACCATGAGAACAAGAATACATGATAACTAATTAAACAAGTTATGGGGTTCTGAAGACAGAGCAATTGGAATACAGTACCTTAGGTGTGATACCTCATTTGATTCTTGAAATAGCCATATGAATTAGATAATTACAGATAGCTCCATTTTACAGCCTCAGAGGTTAGATGACAACCCAGTCACAAAGCTATTAGGGATCAGCTCGTAAGAGCCAGTAGTGGAACCTGGATCTTCCTCACTACAAGACCACTATGACACTGACAAAGTCCTTACCCTCTAGACAGCTTATATTCTCCTATTATATGTAATGAGCAAAGATAAATGGTAATTTGAGGAGACAGAGCACAAATAAAGATGAATCAGAAAAGGTTTCCAGCAGGAGGGACCACCCAAGCTGTCTTGAAGGAAGCTAAGAGTTCTAAAAGGCCAAGGTGAAGAGGAAGTATGTGTTAGGTATGGGGCAAATGTACAAGGAAACAGGTTAGAGTGCTGAGTTCAAGCGAATCAGTTATGTGAGATGATCTGGAAAGGTAATCCTGGATCCAGATGGTGAAGAGATATCACCTATGACTCCCCTATCCAATCAGATGCCACCTCTTGTCAATTCTAATTCTACACTACCCCTCATCTCCTTCTGTGTCTTCCATGGCCACCACCCAAAGTCAGCCCCATAATGTTGTAAATAGCCTTCTCATTGATCTTTCCTGCTTTCAGTCTTCCACACAGATACCAAAGCATTGAGCTAACCGTGTCACACCCATATGAATTTCATAGATAAGGCATTTAAAGACTTTACAATCAGATTCCAACCTACCAAACCTCTTAGTTGCCTTCTGTTGTCTGTGTTCTCCTTGGCTTTGCCCAGGCTGTCTCTCATTCTTTTAGTACATTCCCTCCTCACCTCAGGCTTCCTTTAAGGCTCAACTCAAGTGCTACCTCTTACAAGAAACCTTTCTTATGTGTGCTCTCAAACTATCTCATGTTTATGAGTGAATGAAAAAACATTAAGCGTTTACTATGCCTTAAGTACTGAGGATACAGATTGGAAAAGTAATATGGTACCTGTTTTCAGGAGTTTACACTGTAATAGGAGAGACCACATGTAAAAGTTCAGAAGAAAGGCCTGTAAGGTCCCTAAGGACTAAATAACAAGGCAGATAGCAAGACTCAGGAGCCCTTAAGTTAAACTACTAGGTCAGGTGATAGTTCATGAAGGCCTAGAGGGCATAGAATTTGGCAGATGGTAAAGTTCATAGGACCAGGGAACAGTAGGAGAACAGTTGCTAAGGCTTCGTGATCCTCCATGCTATCCAAGGGTAAGAGTTGACTGCTTTCTCATTCGAGTGGTATGAGCTGTGGTATCTAAAAGGCAATAGGGTGTAATGGATGTGGAAGGCCAGCTAGCCTTGAAATCAAAGATTTAAGTTCCTCTCTGGACACATACTATCTGTGTGACTATGGACCAAACACTGAACCTCTTAGTGCCCCAAGCAGTGCTCTAAGACTACAATTTACAGTTGCAGATACGCCTTGGTAGAAGTTTCTATACCAGTCTGGAATGATCCACATCCCACACTCCCAAATTCCAAATGATCTGTTTACATATTTTCTCCTTTAGTAGAAGGTAAGCTTCTTGAGGGCAGGGACTTTTTTTTTTTCATTTTGAAAATCTGCGTACCCAATACTTAGCACGTATCTTTTCAAATAGTAAGCATTTAAATTGAGTTGAATGTTTTCTCTATTTAAGCCACCCATTGGTACAGCAGCACCACTCAACTGTTCCACCAACAAAATAATCAGCTCTGAGCTTCCTCTCTCTAAATATGACCTTGTCACCTTTTCCTCATATTGAGACTCCTCCCCCATCTTAACTTCTAGTTCCTTGACCTGTAGGAGCTCTGAAAACTCTTATCTAACAGTTCCCTTCTGGTTCATTTTTCTCTACATTGGACTTTGTAGTCTGACATTTTAGTGACCTCAGAATTCCATGCCACCTTGAATTTCTTCCATGTCCATTTTTCTAATCCCCAAGTTGGGTCTACTGTAGCTACTAACCCTAACCATGAACGCTTCCTATCCTTTCCCACCTCTATGCTTGTGGTTACAACATTTGCAATTCCACCTGTTCAAAGCCAACCCATTTTTTGGTTCTTTTAGAGAGTATAAAGTCAGTTGTTTTTTAAAGATTCTGAACTTAACAAACATCACATTAATTATTTCCACATGCATACTGGAACAGAAAAAGTGGATTACACATATAACTGGGAATCTATTAAGTGCAACTTGCTTTTATTTTTAAATATATTATCTATTCAACATGTATCTTTGAAAGCTGTACAACTTGTCTGTGATTCTGGCCATCAGTTCTCTTGTGCATTTTAAAAATGCTTCAATGCCTCTCTTTCCTTTTTTTTTTTTGTTTTTTTGTTACACAATCCCTAGCCCCTGTTTTCCTTTTATCTTTATTTCCCATTGCAAAAAAAAAAAAAAAAAAGGAAAACAAAACTCTGGTAACAAATATGCATTTTTTTTTGTTATTGAACCACAGATGGGGAAGCTTTGGTCTCGAGGCCACATGTGGCCTTCTAGGTCCTTGGGTGCAGCCTTTTGACTGAGTCCAAGTTTTACAGAACAAATCCTTTCATTAAGGGGATTTGTTCTGTGAAAGTTTGGATTCAGTCAAAGGGCCTCACTGGAGGACCTAGATGGCCACATCTGGCCTTGAGGCCACAGGTTCCCTAGCCCTGCAGATTGTTTCTGAATCTTCATGACCCCATTTGGGCTTTCTGTGGCAAAGATAGTAGATGGTTTGCCATTTCTTTTTCCTGCTCATTTACAGGGTTAAGTAAGACTTACCCAGGACACACATCTAGCAAGTGTCTGAGGCTGGATTTGAACTCTGGTCTTCTTGACTCCACATCTAGAACTCTATCCACTGTGCCACCTGGCTGTCCTAACTAATGTGCATAGATGAACGAAACAAATCTGCACACTGGCCATATCAAAAAAATGTACGTTTCATTGTTACATCTTGAGAGTGTTGTCTCTCAGGAGGTATAGGGCATGCTTTATCAGCCCTCTGGGCTCCTGGTTAAATAAACCCTTTCTTAAAGGCTCCACTCAGGTACCTTCTCCATGAAGCCTTCATTCATCAGTGCTAACACAGTGATCTAAGTGTAATCTCTCCTGAGCTCTGATAGCATTCTCTTCTGTGCATTTGCTGTGTTCCAATTCAGCTGATAGTTATTTTTGCACACCTTTTTTGTTAGATTGTACAATCCTTAAAAGTAGGAACTACATCATATTTATCTTTGTTCCTCTCTCAGGTGAAACAATGTCTCTTCTTTAGACAAACCCCTCCTTCTGTCCGCATGATCCTGTCACCCTCTCACCTTACAGTTATGCCCTATTTGTCTCACATTTTTGATTTCTTCTTTCATGCAGCTCTGCCCCACCTGCCTCCAAGGTACTTAGGACACAGGCCTTTAAAAACTGCCTCCTTCCTCTTACCAAGTTTTTTTTCTCTTTCTCTAACGGGTACAATTTATTTTTTTAAATATGTATTTAATATGGTAGTGAAATGCTGCCTTGATTTTGTGTGTACTGTTTTACTAATATATTTAGTTTTTAATTTCAATTTTCAATTTTATTTTTTCAGTCAGCAAAAATCTGCTTCATTCCCTCTCACTTCCCCAATTGAAAAAGCAAAAACAAACAAAACAAAAACAAAAACAAAAAAACAACCCAGAACACCTGTTACAAATATAGTTAAGGAAAACGCATTCCTGAATTGGCCATGTACAAATATGTGTGTGTGTATATGTATACATCTATACACATCTATATCTATCTGCCTTTCTATATCTATATCTATCTATCTACCTATCTATATCTATATCTATCTATCTCTCTATCTCTCTATCTACCTATGCCTGTCTACCTATCTACCTATCTATATCTATCTATCTATCTATCTATCTATCTATCTATCTATCTATCTATCTATCTATCTATCTATCTATCTATCTATATCTATCCATATCTATCTATCTGTCTATCTACCTTTCTGTATCTATCTACCTACCTATGTCTATCTACCTATCTATATCTATCTACCTATCTATATCTATATCATGTATCTATCTATCTATCTATCTATCTATCTATCTATCTATCTATCTATCTATCTATCTATCTATCTATCTATCTCTGTCTCCATCCACTCTGAGTCCATCACCTCTCTGTTAAGAAGTGAGTGGTACGTTACACACTGAGAAATCATGGTTGGTCATTGTGTTGATCAGAGTTCCTAAGTCTTTTAAAGTAGTTTGCCTTGATGATGTTGTTACTGTATAAATTATTCTCCTGGTTCTGCTCACTTTACTTCATATCAGTTCATACAAATCTTCTCACATAAACCATCTCCTTCATCATTTTTTTCAAGGTAATAGTATCCATCACATACAGATACCTTAACTTGTGCAGCTATTCCCCACTTGATGGACATTCCTTCAGTTTCCAATTCTTCACCAACACAAAAAGAGCTGCTATAAGTATTTTTGTATATATTAGTCCTTTTCCTCTTTCTTTGATCTTTTTGAGAGTATAGACTTAGTAGTGGTATCAATGGGATAGGAACAGTTTAATTGCTTTGGAGGCATAGTTCCAAATTGCTTTCCAGCATGGGTGGATCAGTTCACATCTTTTTAAATTCTTTTTATTTTTAAATTTATTTTTAGTTTTCAACATTCATTTCCACAAGATTTTGAGTTACATATTTTCTCCCTATTTCTACCCTCCCCCTCTCCCCAAGATGGTATGTATTCTGATTGCCCCTTTCTCCAGTCTGCCCTCCCTTCTATAACCCCACTCCACCCTCCACTTATCCCCTTAATTTCTTGTAGGGCAAGATAGATTTCTATACCACATTGCCTGTATATCTTATTTCCCGATTGCATGTAAAAACATTTTTTAACATTTGTTTTTAGAACTTTGAGTTCCAAATTCTCTCCTTTCTTCCCTCCCCACTCACCCTCTTTGAGAAGGCAAGAAATTCAATATAGGTTATACATGTATCATTATGCAAAACATTTCCATAATAGTCATGTTGTGAAAGACGAATTATATTTCCCTCCATCCTATCCTGTCCCCCTTTATTCAATTTTCTCCTTTGACCTTGTCCCTTTTCAAAAGTGTTTGCTTTTAGGGCAGCTAGGTGGCACAGCGTCAATTCACATCTTTACCAATATTGCATTAATGTAACTATTTTCCCATAACCCCTCCAGCATTTGTCAGGAGATAAATCAAGCAAAACAAATTCTCAAATTAGCCATGTCCAAAGAAAATATATCTCAATTTGCATTCTTTACCTCTTTATCAGGAGGTGGGCAGCATGTTTCATTCCCTGGAATCATGATAAGTCATTTTAATTTAGCCAGAGTTCTTAAGGTATTCAAAGGTGTTTGTATTTACACTCTTTTTTTTTTGGAGGAGAGAAAGCAGGGCAATTGACATTAAGTGACTTGCCCAAGGTCACACAACTAGTGTCTGAGGCCAGATTTGAACTCAGGTCCTCCTAACTCCAGGGTCTGTGCTCTACTCACTGTGCCACCTAGCTGCCCCTGTATTTACACTTTTGCTATCATTTTATACTTTGTTCTCCTGATTCTGCTTATTTTGCCTATCAATTCACACAAGTCTCAGCTTTCTCTAAAACCATCCCCTTCAAAATTTCTTATGGGAAAATTATATTCCATCACATTTATATACATCCATTCTCTAATTTATGGTTACCTCTTCAGTTTCCAATTCTTTGACAACACAAAAATTGCTATAAATATTTTTGGACATCCTTAAAGTTGATTTTGCCTAGGACATCTTCCCTTCTATTCTCTCCTTTCCCTTCTCCCATTTCCCTATTGAATGAAATGTATTTCAGTTCCCAACTGTGTGTATTCTTATCTCCTTTCACCAGTTCAGATGACAGGTTCAAAAGTTACCTGCTCCTCCCATTCCTTCCCCCTTGTTTATAGACTTCTACTTTTGTACCATAATTATATGACATAATTTCTCCCATCCTTCCTTTCTCTTCTTGCTTCCCCACCCCATGACCCACCCCAGTATACTCCTCTTCCCCTTCCTTTCCATTTTTTTTGGAGGGGGAAGGCAAGGCAATTGGGGTTAAGTGACTTGCCCAAGGTCACACAGCTGGTAAGTGTCAAGTGTCTGAGGCCACATTTGAACTCAAGTCCTCCTGACTCCAGGGCTGGTGCTCTATTCACTTCACCACCTAGCTGCTCCTCCATTCTTGTTTTAAGATAATCAAGTTACCACAGAACTACTCCTAGACCCTCTGTCTAATTAGACTCTTTTTATAACCCCTGATGGTAGAATTCTAAGTGGATACATGTATCATCTCTCCGTATTAGAGTGCAAGCAATTTATTCTTCTTTAGTCCCTTATGATTATTCATGTTAATTTTTTTTTGTTTGTTTCTCTTGACTCTGCACTGCAAAGTGCAGCTTTGGTCTTTACGTCAAGAATGCTTGGAAGTCTCCTATTTCACTGTAATGGTAATCAACACAGGACACTTGACGGCTGCTGCTGTGAATATTTGTATTTATTTAGGGTCAAATCGCACAGTATAATAAGCACTCTATTTGCGCAAAACTAAACCTTATTCAATAAGCTAATTCTTAACAACATAACAACTTATCACCAGGGTGGCCACATGGCCTTAAACAAAACATATCATTCAGTATATGATATACTGTCCCAAAATACTTGTCTATACAATCAGGGGATCCCAAGCTAGGGTCTTCCCTAGCACAGCACATCCCCAGGGGTAGCAGAAAACACAACACACTATACCCCTAGGTTACAATGCCCTTAATCAAAAACAGAATGTTCAAGTAAAGTCTGCTTGGGGGTGTGTCTTTTCTTCCATGCTGCCATTTCAGGCTCCCACCTGGCACTGCCAGGTGCACACATGCTCGAATGAGCCAGAGTCCAAATCTTAACAGTGCTCCAGACTCGACTTCCAAGTCCTGAGGGGTGGCTGAGCAACAAAGTTTTCATCTTGACCCAGGGCTTAGTTCTGAGCCCTGTGGCTGCATGTCTGTGGGCTAAACACTTCTGCTCCTGCCTGGATCCTGACATCTCTCCATTACTGCTTCATGTCTCACCTATGGGGGGAGGGGTGGCTCCACTTAAGTTCTGCCTCCAGCCATAGCCTTGGCTTGGAGAAGTTCAAGAGAAACTTCTCCCCTGGCTCCTCTGTGGGAGCTTTAGCTACCAAAATTAACACAATGACTGGGAAACAAGGGACAACTATCCCCGTCTCACTAAACCCCATGCTTTCCTTAGGTCTGCACAGATCCTGCTGACAGGAAGGCTGCTAACAGAGGTCTCCTTCCCTGCTACCGGAGATCTCTCTTTTACCAGCTACTGCTAGCTCTCTCAACACTCATTTTCTTCTTTATGCTTGTTTTCACATCATGCTCAATGCTCATTTTCTTCATCTTATTTTCTCTCTTCATGCTCATTTTTCTTCTTTTTCTCCATTTTTCTTCACACTCATTTTCTCAATGCTTTCCCTCCAGTTCCACTCGATACCTGATGGGCTAGAGCCCACGTGAGCAAAGGCATGAGGGCCCCCATGTGTAGTACCCGATTGGCTCAGCACAGAGCTCATGAGTTGCATCCTAAACTCAGCACCAGAGCCAGGAGGTTCGAAAACCCTCATGATTCAACAATGTGCAACAGCCATGCAAGGTTCAAAGGAGATTAATCCTTCAGATATTTGCAATTTAGCATAAACCTGGGGAACTTAACTCCAAAAGAAAAACAACAAAACTCCTACCTTGCTTGTACTCGCATTCATTAAAGATACATTTCTCTCCTGTAGGACTATACTCAGTTCCTCAGAGTTTTCATTTGGGAGTTTCTTTCAGGAAATTGGTGGATTCTTTCTATTAACACTTTCCCTTCTGGTTTTAAGAGATTTGGATAGTTTTATGGTTTTGGGGGGATACGCTATCTAGGCTCTTTTTTTGGAGGTCATAGCTTTCATGTAGTCCACTGGATTTTTAAATCATCTCTCCTTGATCTGTTTTCTAGGTCACTTGTTTTTGCTATGAGATACGTTACAGTTTCTTTTATTTTTTATTTTTTCAGTCTTTTGCCTTTGTTTTAATATTTCTTAATGTCTCATGGAGTCATTAGCTTCTATTTTGACCATTCTAATATTCAAGGATATTTGTGGCTTAGGCGAAGTTGTGTACTTCTTGTTCCAAGCTAGTATTTCCCTTTCTTATTCTTTCTTCCATAGCTCTCATTTATTTTCCAATTTTTCCCTCTAGTGAACTTATTCATTTATAAAAACTATTTTAAAAACTCTTTTAAAATTCTTGCTTCATATCTTCTAGGAATTTGTGCCTAAGCTTTGTTTTTCTTTAAGACTTTGCTTTTAGATGCTTTGGAGTCATTCTCTTTTGAGGGGTTTGTGTTTTGAGGACCTGTGACAAAAATATCTTTTTATGGTGGGGATTCTTTGCTTGTTTGTTTTGCTGTTTTCTTATTCTTTGAACCTACTTCCTGACTTCCTAATTTAGATCTGATGTTAGGGCCTAGCTCTTTGTACTTCGGGAGGGTAGGTCTGGGCTGATCCTGTTGCTATTTTCTTGGGGTATTGAGTGTTGTGTTATTCCAGATCTTAGGGATAGCTCAGCTTTGGGATCCACAAGCTTTCAGTGCTTCCAACGTACCCCCTGGTCTGAGCTCTTCAAGTTTCTGACCCAAGTTTGGGTCTGAACAATATTCCTGTAGGCCTATCACTAGTTGGAAGTTTCAGTAGACTGCTGCTAGACTCAATTATTATCTAGCTATCTAGCTAGCTGAGAAGTTCTTGTTGGGTTCAGATTGAAAGAGCTATGAGCTTCCTTTTGGTCTGGGATTCTTGTCCTTGTTATTCCTCTGCAAGTTCAGACTGGGGTTAGGGCTAGAACTGAGACCATGTTCTGTTTGATCCCAAGGTCAGTGCCACACAAACACTGCTCATATCTGAACTTGATCTGGGGACTTCAGCTACTCTTTACCCTAGAATGTCACCCCTGGGGACAGGTACTCTCCTTAGTCTGTCATGAATATATGACCTGGAATTGTCAGTGAACAACAGAGCTGCTAGTTTGCACCTATTCTTGTGCCCTTCATGCATTTAGGTACCTCTTTGCTGGATCTGGGACTTATTCTTGCCATGGTGTACAACTTCTCCTTGTGCTGGAATGTTCTGCAACGCTGTTTTTTTGCATATGTTGACCCCCCCCACCCCCACCCTGTGTCTTCAGATCTCTCTGTCCATCTTCCTATGCTGACCTGGGCTGAAGATAACTCACTGTGAATTTTTCTTGAATTTCCAGATCAGCATTCAGTCTGGTTTTCTAGACGTTTGGAGACATTATTAAGGAGAAGCTTCCTATGTTTCTTCTTTCTCCCCACCATCTTGGCTTCTCCTCCTCTTTGATGCTAGAGAGCCTCCAATGTCCCTTGCTGATATCGTATCATATCTACTGAGCTGGGAGTCCTCTGCAGCTCTTACCTCAGTTGCAATCCTTTTTGCTGCATATTTCTTCTAGTGTTCTCTCTCAATGAGCTCCTTAAAGGAGTAGTAGTCTACACTCATTACTACCCATGGATCAGAAACTCTTAAACATTTGCAATCTGGCTTCTTTCTCCATCATTCTACCCAAACAATTCTCCCTACTCTCTCCTATTCAAGCTATTGCCAAAACCTGTAGAGCTGACCTTCACAACGTCTCTCAAATACATCCCTTTCTCTCTTTTAACATGGCCGTCATTCTGGTGCAGATTCTCAACTCCTCATGCCTTAATTACTACAATAGCAATGATAGGTGGCTCTACCAGCTTCAAGACCCTCTCCATTCTAATCAGTTCTCCATTTATCCACTAAAGTGATTTTTCCTAAAGTGGAGGTCTGTGTCATTCCCCTACTCAATAAACTCCAGTGGTTCCCTTTTGCCTCCAGGAGCAAATACAAAATGCTTATTTGGCATTCAAAGCCCTTCATAATCTAGCTAGCCCCTTCCTATCTTTTCAGCCTTCTTATACCCTACACTCAATATGTACTCTTCAATCCAGCAACACTGGCCTCCCAGATAGTCCACAAACCAGCCACTCCATCTTGGCTCTGGGTATTCTCTCTGGCTGTCCCCTATACCTGGAATGCTCTTGTTCCTCTGTTCCTATTACTACTTCCCCCCTGGCTTTCTTTAAGTCTCAACTAAAATCATACCTTCTATAGCAAGTCTTTCCTAATCCCTCTTAATTTCAATGCCTTCCCTCTGTTAATTATTTCCTATTAATCCCGTATATAGTTTTGAATAGATTTGTTTCCATGTTGTTTCCCCAAGTAGATTGTAAGCTCCTTGAGGGCAAGGACTGTCTTTTGCCTCTTTCTGTATGGCCAGTCAGTGCCTGGCACATTGTAGATGCTTAATAAATATTTATTGAATTAAATTTTCAACCTCTCTGCAGCATCTCCACCATGCTCATCATGAAATCTTTCCTTCCTTTCCCTTTCCTACTCTTTTCCTCCTTTCTTTTCCCTTCCTTTCTTCTTTCTACCTGATAGTTATGAAGTAGAACTTCAGAAATTTTAAAATTTTCATTTCTCTAACTAATAGTGATTTAGAGCACTTTTCATATGGCTGTTGATTGTTTGGATTTTTTCCTTTAAGAACTGTCTGTTCATGGGGGGGGCAGCTAGGTGGCACAGTGAGTAGAACACTGGCCCTGGAGTCAGGAGGACCTGCATTCAAATCTGGCCTCAGATACTTCATACGTTTACTAGCGGTGTGATCTTGGGCAAATCACTTAACCCCAATTGCCCTGACTTCCCCCTTCCAAAAAAAAATTTTAAAAAAGAACTGTCTTTTCATATCCTTTCACAATTGTTGGGGAATGGCCGTCATTCTTATTTATTTCGGATATCAGACTTTAATCCAGAAAAACTTTCTGCAAATATTTTCACAGTTAACTATTTCCATTCTAACTAGGACTGCATTGGTTTTATTTGTCTAAGAGCTTTTCAATTTTATGTAATTAAAAACATCCATCTTATTTTTTTATTACTCTAACCCAAGGTTGGGGAACCTTTTCAGTTGGAAGGCCACATTAATATTTAGCTATCATCAAATAAGGCCTCATTCAAGAAAATCCAAATCTTCTGATATGACATGAATGAAGTATAAAACCTGTGCAGTCAGTAGGATCAGTTAATTCATCTAAAGCAATATTTTACTTTTGAAATATTGCATGAAGTTGTTCTGTTAAGTTGAAGGCTAATTCATGCTGCCAGGCAGTTATAGTTCTCCTTGAAAGAGGCGGTTGTTTGTATTTTGAAATGTTATCAGGATCTAAAGCATGCTACAACTTTGACAATGTATTCTTTCACAACTTCTACCATCACTGAATGGCTTCCCCCTTTCCCTCAAGTATATGTAAGTTACTTTATAAGTTGCTTCAGTAACTTTATTTCCAGGTCTTATTGCTGCTTGAAAGAATTATCTTTGCTTTTGCTTTTCATCTTTTAATTTCTGCAGTACAAACTTTTGCACCTCTCCCTCTAATTTAAAATATTTGTGGTCCTTATGAGTGTTATAATGCTGATAAGCATTGAATTTCTTTAATGTTGATATTGCAGACATTCTTTAATGTTGATATCACAAAGCAAGCGAATCATCTTATCTGTAGCAGAAACAAGATAATTTTGCAATTCCCAATCCTCATTAAAAAATATGTTTTCTTCCAACAGTGTTCTCTTGGTCTTCTTTGACATGATGGACTGTTAAGCAGACAGAATTAAAAAATACTGTTGAGCTGTGCAACTATTCAAAAATTTCACTTCAAATAGAAACACAGTGCACCATTGTGAAAAGCTGATAACAAACTGGTGTACTCAACCCTTATAAACTCCCACCAAGCAGCTTCATGTGGTAATGGCTCCAGTCCGGTGGGGGAAATTAGAACTAAATGAGTGTAGTGGCTATCAGTTTAGCCCTTATGGCTTACTAATGTTCCAATTGTGCTCATCAATCTAGGAGGATTATTTCGTTGAAACTTATTTTATTCTTTGATATTTAAAGTATGTCCATTTTAAAAATAAAACAAAAATATAAAAGATGAACAAAATGCATTAATGAAAATAAAAAGATTTGTTCTGTAAAATTTGGGTTCAGTCAAAAGACCACACTTATGGATCTAGAAGGCCACATGTGGCCTTATGGCCACAGGTTCCCCACCCATGCTCTAACCCTTGTCTAGTCATAAATTCTTCCTTTATCCATAGTTTCAAAAAGCATTTCTTTCTTTGCTCTTCAAGTTTCTTTATAAAATGACTTTTTATATCTAGGTCATGTATCCATTTGGATCTTCTCATGGCATGTGGTATGAGATCTTAGTCTAAACCTAATTTCTGCCAGACCGTTTTCCAATTTTCTCAGCAATTTCTGTCAAATAGTGAGATTTTTACCCTAAGAACTGAGATCTTTGGGTTTGTCAAACATTATGTTCATTTACTTCTACGTTTGTGTACCTAATCTAATCCACTGATCAGCTTTTCTATTTTTTAGCCAGTACCAAATAGTTTTGATGATTACTGTTTTGGTGATCTGGTATAGCTAAATCCTCTTCCTGCCCACTTTTTTCATTATTTCTCTTAAGAATCTTGACTTTTTTTGTTCCTTCAGATCAGTCTTGTTATTGTTTTCTAGCTATTACCTCTAGGAACAAGTATAAAGTGCTCTGTTTTCTATTAAATCTCTTAATAACATAGACCCTTCCTACCTTTCTAGTTTTCTTACATTTTACTACCCTCACTGGTCTACTTGCTGTTTCTGGTATATAGCATGCTCATCTCCTGTCTCCCTTTGTACCAGCTGTCTCCCATGCCTGAGATTCTCTGTCCTCTCACCTCTGACTCAGACTCTCTGTGCTCCTTCAAGACCATCTTTTTTTTATTAGTTAATTTATTTATTTTTAGTTTTCAACTTTCACTTCTATAAGTTTTAAATTTTCTCTCTCTCCCTCCCCACTCCTTCCCCAAGATGGCATGTAATCCAATATAGGCTCTACATATACAGTCCTACTAAACATATTTTCACATTACTCATGTTGTATAGAAGAATTATAATCAATGGGTGAAACCATGAGAAAGAAAACAAAACAAAACAAAAAACGAACCAAAAGAAAATAGTCTGCTTCACTCTGCATTCAGACTTCATAGTTCTTTCTCTGGATGTAAATGGCATTTTCCATCATGAGTTCTTTGGAATTGTTTTAGGTCCTTGCATTGCTGAGAAAGTCTGAGTCTATCAAAATCAGTCATCACACACTCTGGCTGCTACTGTGTACAATGTTCTCCTGGTTCTGCTCACTTCACTCAGCTTCAGTTCATGTAAGTCTTTCCAGGTTTTTCTGAAGTCCATCTGTTCATCATTTCTTATAGCACAATAGTATTCCATTACATTCATATATCACAACTTGTTCATCCATTCCCCAATTGATGGGCATCCCCTCAATTTCCATTTCTTGGCCACCACAAAAAGAGCTGCTATAAATATTTTTGTACATGTGGGTCCTTTCCCTATTTATTTATTTAATTTATTTAATATATTTAGCTTTCAGCATTGAATTTCACAAGAGTTTGAATTATGAATTTTCTCCCCATTTCTATTCTCCCACCCACTCCAAGATGGCATATATTCT
>CM053627.1:193448772-193497854 GCA_028646595.1 Phalanger gymnotis
GGTGTAATGGCAGCATCAGAAGCTCAGTGAACCTACCTATAGAGGTATTCAAAGAAGTTAAATAACTTGCCCTGGTGATTGAGTAGTGCCTTGGCTGGCCAGAAAATCTTGACCTTGGGAGTTACTCTGACAAAGCACATCTGAGGCATATAGCAATCCTACAAAGTTGCCTTTGCTTCCTGGGATAACAAATGATGGGTTATTTCAAAATATTTTAGAGTGTTATTAATGTGTGCTTATGAATATTTGTTTTTTTAAGCATTTCTTATTTGGTAGAGAAAATAAATAGCGGTCTTATATGGTATCCATTGTCTAATTGTGTAATGGACACTTCTGAGAAGTCTTCATTAATCACTTTTGGGGAGATCATAGACACAAGCTTTATTTTGGATATTTTCCTTAGAGCTCTAGTGAGGAGTCAATGAACCAAAAAGTGTGAGAAAAAGCCTAATTCCTCTCCTCCTTTTTACACTTAATAGTATTTTTTCCAATTACGCGTAAAGATAGTTTTCAACATTCATTTTTGTAAGATTTTGAGTTCCAAATTTTTCTCCCTCCTTCCTTTCCCTCTCCCCTCCCCAAGACAATAAGCAATCTGATATAGGTTATACACGTACAATCATGTTAAACATATTTCCACATCAGTCATGTTATGAAAGAAGAATCAGAACAAAAGGGAAAAACCATGAGAAACAAAGAAAAAAGTGAAAATAGTATGCTTTGATTTGCCTTCAGACTTCACAGTTCTTTCTCTGGATGTAGGTAGCATTTTCCATCAGGAGTCTTTTGGAATTGTCTTAGATCATTGTATTGCTGAGAAGAGCTAAGTCTATTGAAGCTGATTACTGCACAATGTTGCTGTTACTATGTACAGTGTTCTAGTATTACTGAGAAGAGCTAAGTCTATCATAGTTGATCACTGCATAATGTTGCTGTTACTGTGTAAAATGTTCTCCTGGTTCTGCTCACTTCACTCAGCATCAGTTCGTGTGAGTCTTTCCAGGTTTTTCTGAAGTCCACCTGCTCATCATTTCTTATAGCACAATAGTATTCCATTACTTTCATTTAACACAACTTATTCAGCCATTCCCCAATTGATGGCCATTCCCTCAGTTTCTTTTCAATTCTTTGCCACCACAAAAAGAGCTACTATAAATATTTTTGTACATGTGGGTCCTTTTCTCTTTGTTATGATCTCTTTGGGATATAGACATAG
This sequence comes from Phalanger gymnotis, assembly GCA_028646595.1. Classification (NCBI taxonomy): domain Eukaryota; kingdom Metazoa; phylum Chordata; class Mammalia; order Diprotodontia; family Phalangeridae; genus Phalanger; species Phalanger gymnotis. The sequence continues at coordinate 193,449,989 of CM053627.1, forward strand.
TAGTGGTATTGCTGCTGTGTATGCACAGTTTTGTAGCTCTTTGGGCATAGTTCCAAATTGCTCTTCAGAATGGTGGGATCAGCTCACAACTCTACCAACAATGCAACTAATCCCTTTTCTTTGGGGTTAGGCTCCCCTAAGACTGAATCTAATCTGTTTCAGCCCAGAGTGAGAGCCCCCTTTTCCGGGAAATTCAATAGGCAAAATCTAGGAATTCAATAGGCAAAAGGGAGATGAAAGGCATTCCAGGTATATGGAACAGTATGAGCAGAGACACTAAGTCAAGAAAGCGATGGCTTTTGAGAGACATACTGTGGTTACAAGAGAAGGAGCACTAGAGCTGGAGTACTTAGGTTCAAATCCTATCTCTGTAATTTATTGCCTATGTGACCTTGAGGAAATCGCTTAACCTCTCTAGGCCTCAGTTTCCTCCTCAGTAAAATTCAGGATTTGAGGCTGGATGCCTTTTTAGGTCACTTTGAACTCTAAATCTATGGTTCTATGATCATCACTCCGAGATGATACTTTCATGCTTAAGGAGTTTGAGAAGTAATTTTTTTACATCTTGGAAAAATGGATATGCACGTAGAGAGAGAGAGAGAGAGAGAGAGAGAGAGAGAGAGAGAGAGAGTGTGTGTGTGTGTGTGTGTGTGTGTGTGTGTGTTTCCTTCTTCCTTTTTTTTGTAAGCTAAAATAAATGCTAGACTTGGGAAGGTACCACACTTGTGTTTAAATCTTCAGTTCTTGCCGCTAGAGGGCACCAATAGGATTACTAGTAGTCATCTCTGCCCATTCCTTCCTTGTAGTATGGGGTGCCATCTCTCCCCAGTCTCTTTTCCCAGAAAAGGTCCCCCAGACTGTGCCTGTGACTACTAATTTGTTTGGCTGCATCTGGCTTTTTTTTTTTTTTTTGGTTTGTTACTTCCTAAGATTTGATTTCCCATCATTCTCCCTGATGCTCCTACAGCATCCACAATGAGAACCTGATGAGGCTCTAGAGAGGGAAATGAAGGAGCTCATGGCCGTTCCTCATTTGCTGCTGGCAGGGCTTTTTCTAATTGGATCAGTCTAATTAAAGAGATTAGGGTGACCTCTCTGGCAGATCCTACTTTAATAATCTGCAACGTCGAGAATGTTTCTCCTTTGCTCAAACGGGGAGTTCCAGGGACAGCAGTGGGTGTTACTTTCCTTTGATGCACTGTGAATTTAATTCCCCTATTCCTGAGCTCACCGATGCCCTAGGATAAGGGAGAAGAGATGGCCAGACCCAAGAAGGGCTCCCTGCAGACCAGGCCATCCGCCGTGCCCCCAAAACCTTGAATTTTTATCTCCAAAGCTCACCAAGTTTAGGAGCTCAGAGCCCACTTGGGGCTCTAGCCAGTAAAAATGGCGCTGATGAAAGTCAAATTCGACCAGAAGAAGAGGGTGAAATTAGCCCAGGGGCTCTGGCTTATGAACTGGCTTTCAGTGCTGACTGGAATCATTCTCTTCAGCCTGGGAATATTCCTCAAGATTGAGCTCAAGAAGAGAAGTGAGGTAATGAACAACTCGGAGAGCCATTTTGTGCCCAACTCCCTGATCGGGGTAGGGGTACTAGCTTGCATCTTCAATGCTCTTGGGGGAAAGATCTGTTATGATGCTCTAGACCCTGCAAAATACTCCAAATGGAAGACATGGTTGAAGCCCTTCTTGATCATCTGTGTTCTGTTCAACATCCTCCTCTTCTTGGTTTCTCTTTTCTGCTTCCTGATGAGAGGCTCCCTGGAGAGTACCCTGGCCCACGGGCTCAAGAATGGCATGAAGTACTATAGGGACACGGACACCCCAGGTCGGTGCTTCATGAAGAAGACTATTGACATGCTACAGATTGAGTTCAGGTGCTGTGGAAACAATGGCTTCCGGGACTGGTTTGAAGTCCAATGGATCAGCAACCGATATCTGGACTTTGCCTCCAAAGAAGTTAAAGAGTGAGTAGTGGCATAGGGCTTCTTGTTTTGTGTGCATGTGTGTGTATGCGTGTGTGTGTGTGTGTGTGTGTACTTGCACACCCATATGGATGAGGAAGGGAGGCAGTCAGGGTGCCCTTACCTATGACTGGGTTAGAGACCCTTAGGGAGGAAAACCTAAGTGTCTGGATCTACTTCATCAGATTGGGAGGGAACTGTTCGTTTCCAGATCAGATCTTCTGAGAAATGATTTGCCTTCCCAACTCACTGATCAATAGCCTTCAGACCAGATTGATTTGGCCGTGCATGTTTTATCTAGAAATGCCATCCCGGCCAAACTCAAATATTTTCTTTTCTTTTTCCCCATTATTTTCCAAGATTCTGCCACAGAATATCTCACCCCAAGGAAGCCCATTGTTCTTAAATTATAGTAACAAAATAAGACCTTAAGTGTTTCTATTTTTGTCTTTAACCAAAAAAAAAAAAAAAGGATAACCTTTTAAGGAAGAATGTCAATCTTCACTTTACATATGCGTCGTTTAAAGGACCTCACCTCACAAAGAAAGCATTTGTCCAACTTTTAAGTGATATACAAATATAAGTATATGCTTAGCACAGTGAAAGGCACATAGCAGTCAGTATTAAGCAGGCAGGTGCTTAATAAATGTTTATTGACTGATATAAATATGAAATCATGAATTATTAATTTTATATTTTCTAACTTGAGGTTAACAATTATAATAATAGTATTTTTGTTTGGTTTAGCAAAAGTGCCTGGCACCTAGTAAGTATGTAGTAAATGTTGATCGACTGCTCGATCTGTGATTTCACCAGTGGAACTCCTGGAGTGGAAATTCCTTCTACTAGTGCAGACCAGCAACTTGGCAGTAATTTATGATTTTAGAGACTTGCCTGGTGCATTCAGAGGTTCATCGACTTGCCCAGGGTCACATAAACAATATTTATTGGAGGCAGGATTTGAACTTAGGTCTTACTGGCTCCATGGCCAGTCCATTTCACCACATTGCTTTTCTGATGCAGTAATCGTAGTAAAACAAAATATCCTTCTGTGTCAAGTGTCTTCCTGTCCTTTTTCTGAACAAATGCCCATTGACCACCTTACCTTTGGTTGCTAGGTTCAAATTAATATCAAAAGAAAGCTATTCAAAGCCAATCTAGTAAATAGGATGAATGATGCTTCCAGGGGAATGGCAATTTAGGTCCCCACTGATTTTCTTGTGTGGCTCATAAGCTAACTCTGAAGGTCATTTCAAAAGAGATTCTGGGGGAAGACCCTGGCTGGAATGGACATAAAAGGAAACAAGACAGACCTCCCTTTCTTGCACTTGAGAGAGCTGGAGACCTGTTTTTGTTTAATCAACAAAGCTGACATTATAAAAGCAGACATTGAGCTGTGATAACGCTGAGCTACCTGACCACTGGTCCCCCTTTCATCAAGAGCCCATAGTGACCAGAGGATTGTCTCAGAGCTAGTGGTGCAGTAGATAACTATGATAAAAGGCTCACTCTATGAATCTGAGGCAACCTTACAGACATTCCAACATCATAACATGAACTAATGAGCCATATACTCTGGAGAGAGGTAGGCACTGCCACACTAAGGCATTGTCTCAGTGGAGGATGTCTGGGTCCCAGTGGCAAGCCTTGCTCCTTCCCACCATCACATTTTTATGTTATCCAGACCTATGTCTGAGACCCATCAGTGTTTTATGACCCTGGGCCCCGATGGTTTCTAGCTTGGTAGGGTAAAAAAAATCACAATGGATTTGGAGTTAGAGAGTTGGGGTTGGCATCCCAGCTTCACCACTAACTGTGTGAACTTGGGCAAGTCAGTTAACTTTTGTGGGCCTCAGTTTCCTCATTTTTAAAATTAGGGGGTTGGATTACATCAGGAGTTCTTCACCTTTTTTTGTCTCTTGGACTGTTTTGGCAGTCTTGTGAAGCCTATGGACCTTCTCTGAATAATGGTTTTAAGTTCATAAAATGAAATAAATAGGATTACAAAGGAAACCAATTATATTGAAATAAAGATGTAATCCCCCCATCCACAATCACAGACCCTCTAAAATCTATCCATAAAATCTAACCACATACCCCAGGTTAGGAGTCTGAGCTGGATGACCTCCTCCAGCTCTAAATCTATGGACTAGATTAGCTAATAATAGCCAACTTTGATATAGTGATTTAAGGTTTGCAAATCTGTCCTTTACTTCATTTGTTCCTCACAACAACCCTATGAGGCAGGTGCTATTATTATCCTCATTTTACAGATGGAGAAATTGAGGTTTAGAGAGATCGAGTCCCCCAGAATCACATGATGAATGAGTGTCTGAAGCAGGTTTTGAACCTAGGTCTTCTTGTCTCCAAATCCAGCCACCTGCAATGAAAGGTTTGGCTTAGACATCTCTATGAGCTATTCCACCTTTAAACATGTTAGAATTCCAAGTCCCTTCCTGTCTCTGCTCCTCAGGTTCCCCTTCTGACAAATGAGAGGTTTGGCATAGATCATCCCTAAAGTGTCTTCCTGGTAGGCTATGAGTCTGAACATCATCGAACCCCAGAGGGCTTGCCTAACTAACTACACCTGAAACTGAAAGAAATTCTGACTGAAGGTCATTGCTGGAGGATTTTATTTTCTCCTTGCGTGAAGATTAGAGATGTAAATCCCTGTGGGAGGAGGGGACCATAAGCCTTTCTGTCCTTCATATATGGGGGCAGTGTGCGTGTGTGTGTGTGTGTACACAGTTACAGTTAGTATCATTTAAACATCCCTCCCACTCTCCTAGCATGGTATGAGGCCAAACAAGCTTTAAGTTTTACAAAGTCCTTTACATATGTTATCTATTACATAACTATTATATATTTATTATAAGTAACATGTTTTATATAACTGTCATATATTTTATATTTTCGAAGTTGTGTTTAACGATTATAATAATGATTTTTATTTGGGTCTGTGATTTCACCGGCATAGTGACCTTCCTTCCAGAGAAGAAACTCCCTCCATTTATGAAGATCAGCACCTTAAGTGAAATTTATGATTTTAAAGAATCAACCAGGGCCAATGACATGTTAAACTATTTGCCCAGGGCCACATAAACAACACAGGTCAGAGGCAAGTCTGAAACCCAGGTCTTCCTGGGCAGGAGAAGCAGCAGCCAGGTGGTGGTTTTGTCCTGTGAGAATCCACATGTAGCCAACTCCAAACTAATCCACAAAAAACCTAGCGCTTGGATTTACCTTCTCTCCAGATAATTCCTAAACTCCATTGTCAGAAGGAGCAAAGTAGGGCTTTCTTCTGCCCTTGATTTTGCCCCGAGGAGCTGGATGCTTCAGGCAAAATCGGGCTGTAGGCAGACTGTTCACTGTGTATAGATTGCTTTATTCTATGCTTAGTTACGAGTACGTCATGGAGAAAGAGCCAGCCTGGGAGCCGGGAAGGCCTGGGTGAAAGTCCATATTGCTTGTATGACTCTAGACAAGTCTCTCAAAACTCTCAGTGCTCGGGTCAACTCTGTAGAATTCTCTGATGTAGAACAGTTGGCAGAGGGGGATTTCCTCACCAGGAGATCCCCATGCTGATAAAATTGCAGGTTTGAAAAAAAAATTGCTTCATTTCTTTCTATTTCTCTGTCTCTGTCTCTCTTTGTCTCTCACTGTCTCTCTAACCACCCACTTCTACAAGCCACGCTGCTCTCTGTGTGTATTTCTAAGTGCCATAGCAATTGAGGCATTATGCCACCAAATGTGTTTTCTCTGTTCTGAAGAAACAAAAGTTTATATGAGATAACCTTGGAGGGGGCAGCAGGTTCTACGAGAACAGTGTTATGACCATAGTGTCACAGTGGGTTCATGACAAAATGTCAGGATTCCATTAGAATGTATTAATGATGTTTCTGTAAAAACGATAACAGGGTAATATTATGCCTGCACAGGGTTGTTTCTGCTCTGTGTTCTTAAAGAGGGTGATGCTTGGCCTCTTAACCCCCAATGGACTTGGGGCAACAAAGAAGCGACTAGGAATTTTAGAACATGGGGTAAATTCAGTTGAGGAGGGCTGGGAATACATGGGGAGATCCCTTAGACCCCAGGGAGAGAGAGACTCTCTCATATGGTTACGATGGGGAGATAGTTTTCCCAAATAGGCCCTCATGGGAAAACACTCTAGGAAATCATAGATAGGAAGACTAAGGGTTAAGGGAGCGGGATGGAAACAGGCCATGGAAAGCACACCTGGAATGTGGAAAGGCCTCTGGATCTCACCTTGAGTGGAATGTCCCAACACCTGATCTTATCTCTCACTTTTACTATTCATTTGACCTTGGGCAAGTCACTTTCCTCATGCCATGTAAAATGAAGGTTTGGATTGGTGGGCCTCTGAGGTCCCTTCCAACTCAAGAGCTATGATCCTTATGATCTCCTATGAAAGACATGGTGCAGGTCCTCAGATCCATCAAGGTTAGATACAGTAATTCTGAGAAATGGGGTAGTCTGACTACAGGCCTGGCCTGCTAACCTAGAGCATCTCACTAACTCCAATCCCCCAAGAGGTTGTGCCAGGTGGCAGGTGGGGATGGTATGTGTCTCTGGTAAGGCAGTTACCTAGGAGAAGTATACCAAGCTGGTAGGACCTTTGAGGTAGCAGCTTGGGGCTAGGCAAGGAGGTGGCTGATGGTTGCACAGGTCAGGAGTGTTGAGAGACTGACCATTAAGCACAAGGACAGTAGGCTGTAGGATTGCTGTGGGGAATATATGCCCCCCTCAGACTGTTGGCACCCTGGAACAAAGCCCAGCCTCCTTGTCCTAGTTTCTGCTCTGCACAAACCTATCAGTGGGTGTTTAGTCAGCTTGTTACAATAGTGTTGAATTAGAGGCAAATAAGGTCAGCTTCACAAAATCTGGTTTGCACTGTTTTCCATTTTAAAAAATTAAGTGCCTATTATATACACAACCCTTTCTGCACCCAGTAGTATCCTTTTAGGAAATTATAAAGATGAATAAGACTAAGCTTCCACTCTCATGGAGGTTGTAGTCTAGTAGGGCACAAATAATTATAATACACCATAGTGTTGAATCCTCTTTTAAAATAATCCTTAAAAATCATGTTTTTGTGGATGCCATGGCATTTGAGGATACCATTTTGATAGTAATTTTATCTGAGGGTTATATTATCCAATGAGATAATATTTATAAAGCATTTTTTAAACTGAAAGGATTATCTAAATGCTGTTAAATTTTACTGTTATTAGTAGTATGATCTCACTCTTCTGATGCATTTAGAAGCACCAAGAGGGGTTGTAGGGATAGTGGAGAGAGAGCTTGGGGAGTCCTGCCTCTGACCCACACTGTATGTAGGCTAGTCTGTAAGATCAAGTTTCAAAGAAGATGCCGAAGTGTATGGTGGAAGGGTCATGATACCAACGAGATAGTAATAGCTAACGTTTATATAAGGCTCATTGTATATTACCACTTTGCTAACGTGCTTTACAATTACTATCTCATTTGATCCCCATGACAACCCCGGGAGGGAGAGGCTGTTATTACCCCCATTTTACAGATGAGGAGACCAAGGCAGACAAGGTCAAGTGACTTGCTCAAAGTCACACAACTAGTAAGTGTCTGAGGTTGAATTTGAACTCGTGTCTTCCTGACCCTAGACCCAGTGTTCTCTATCCATTGCACCAGCTAGCTGCTTATAAATCACAAGTTCAGTCCCTTATTTCTTATTATTTATGCAGAGGATATCACCCATGATAGAACGTAAGATCCTCGAGGGCAGAGATACTTTTTATCTTTATGTCTCTGGCACCTGGCCCAAACCCTAACACATAGTAGGCACTTAATGAATACCTATTGATTGATTTGCATTGGTGGAAGGAGTTTCTCCCCAGGAGTTCCCTGCACAGGTCTGGACAAAAAAAAAAAAACAAACTAATTCCTTCCCTACCAAATTCATACTGAAGCTAGTGGCCTAGATTAAGTTGGGCTACTGTTGAGGTTTTTTCCTCCACTTCTTGCCATTTTCCTTGTTTGGAGAAAAAGATATGGTCATAAGGCCATATGGACATGAAGAAACCACTGTGAGGAAAAAGTCTCTAAATAATGGAGGGTGAGCAGTGTCCGAGAGGACAGGAGCATCAATGATCCATTTAATACTCAAGGTATCTGTGATTGGTTCTGTGTGGGGACTCCCTCCACTATCCAGATGGGCAGATTATAGCCACTCCTTCCACACTCTGGTGGACAGTCTTCAGGAGTATCTGGAGCCAAAAAAAAGTCACTTCCTGGTGATCACCCTCGTGATGATGAGCCTGTCCATGCTTTACACACACCAAATGTGATTTCTTGGTTCCCCAAAAACAAGGTTAGATAAAACAACCTTGCCAGGGGCTTATGAGCATGGTATCACAATGGGGTTTCGCAATATTGTGGTGAGATTCCATTATAATGCATCAATGATATTTATGTTGGTCTTCAGACTTCAAACACAGTTCATCCCTGGACGTTTCCTCAAAATCTTTCCAGGGCTAGTAGTCTCTTGGCACAGACTTTGAGAATGGAGGGTCCCAGGATCATAGGTTTAGAGCTGGAAGGGACCTTCTGGTAAAAGGCCCTCATTTTACAGATACAGAAACAAACTGAGGCTCAGAGAGGTTAAGTGCCTTGTCTAGTATCACGCAGCCGGTAAGTGTCAGAGGTGGGATTTGAACTCAGGTCTTCCTGATTCCAAGTCCATGTTACAGTCTACTGTGCTTGTTGTGTCTTTAGAAAGCATCGAGGGAGGACTTTAGTGGAGGCCCATGGTATACTTATGTGTAATCGGGCTTTTTTCAGACTATTTTGATTCTTCTGTCAGAGTAGATGGGATGACCATCAATCAATCAACAAGAATTTATTAAGGGCCTACCATGAACCAGGAACTATTAGACACTGGGAATACAAAGACAAAAGTGAAACTCTCAAAAAATTACAGGTTTAGAGCTGGAAGGGATCTTTGAGGCCGTCTAGTCCAGCCCCATCATTTTACAGATGAGGAAACTGAGGCCCCAAGGAAGTTATATGGCCATAGGTCATAGAGGTCGTAAATAGCAAAGCTAGAATTCAAACCCTGGTCCTCTGGCTTCCAATCTAGACGTCCTTCCACCGTGACAGTGTAAATTCTAACTTCTTACCTTCTTATGTATCATTGTCTTTATCCTGCCTCCGTTCCTCTGCTTTCCTTCCACAAGCAGCCAGCATGACTCAGCAGAGAGAGTAACTGGACCCAAGATGGGGAACTTGGGTCTTTGTTGCTTGTCCTTCGTTCTCAAAGATGCTCAAAGAGCATCAGGAAGGTGATGTTATGACTTGCAAGTGGCTTTGACTCTTCTTGGCTGTATGGATTTGCGTAAGCCATTTCATGAGGCAGTGGAAATGGGACCTGGAATGAAATCTGAATCTTCTGCTTATGCTCTGCCATAACCTTGGACCAATCCCTTAAATTCTCTGGGCTTTGTTTTCTACATCTGGATAGTGAAGGGATTGGACCGGACGGCCTCTAAGGGCCCTTCCAGCTCGGAATCTGTTTCGGATCCTTTTGAGTGTTCCACTTTTGTTCCCTTCTAGCTGTAGAGCACATTATCCTTAAATTATTACCCTCAAGCTCCCTGAAACTCAGTCTCCTTATCTGTAAATAGCATTAATTACATTTGTACTACTAGTGAGGAAGCTAGGTGGCGTGATAGATAAAGTGCTGGGCCTAGAGTCACAAGTGCAAATCCAGCCTCAGACACTGGCTATGAGACCCTGGATAAGTCACTTAACTTCTGTTTGCTTCACTTTCCTCATCTGTAAAATGGGAGTGATAATAACAGCACCTGCCTCTCAGGGTTGTTGTGAGGATCAAATGATATAACATTTGTAAACCACTTCATGAATCTTATTACCCACCTCACTAGGTTGTAGTGAGAAGAGTACCTTGTAAACCTTAAAGTTCTATAGAAACATTAGTCATTTTTTAAGCAAGAACAAGACCTACTATGTCCACAATGCTGGGCTGGGCATGGAAGAGGTCACGAAACTAAAGTAAGTTATGATCCTTATGTTTCTTAGACTTTATAGGATCAAGGTGGTTAAAATCTAGTGTAAGCATCAATTTTGAGTCTTTCTGTGAGAAGTGACTTCTTGAATGGGGAGGAAGGGGTGGTTCTGGTTTCTGGTGGTTTCTCTCCCTGTTGGGAATGCTATCAAATGGTGGAGGGGAAGGGACTAAGCTCATGACTTGGACCTCTGTGGAACCGTGTTCTAACAAGCTACACTAACCGGTCATACACACTTGAGAGATCCAGTTAGGATGGTTTCAAAGATCCAGGTAAGAATGTGATGGGGAGAAGGACAGAGAGATGGCCATCAACGTAGAGGTTTTCTAGTGGTTGAGAACCCTCTAATCATAGAATGTAAGGGTTAAAAAAAGTTTTTAAAAACCTGGGAAGATTTATATGGACAGATACAAAATGAAGTGAGCAGAACCAGAACAATTTATACAATAGAAGCAACATTGTAAAGACTTTAAAAGATTTAGTGACTTTGATCAATACAGTTCCAGAGGACTCATGATGAAACATGCTACCCACCTCTAGATTGAGGGGTACAGATTGAAGCATCTTTTTTTCTTTTTCCTTCCTTTCTTTTCTCTTTCCTTTCCTTTCTCCTCTCTCCTCTTCTTTTCTTCCCTTTCTATTTATTTTTGATCTGGCTAATACAGGAATTTGTTTTTCATGACTGTGCTTGCTTGTAATGGGTTTTGTTTTTATTGCCTTCTCATTCAGTAAGAGAGAGGGAGATGAGAGGGAAAAAATGTGAAACCAACAATGAAATAAAATTGAATTTTTTTTATAAAAGGACCTTAAAGAGATCATTGGGTCTGAGTCCTTCATTTTCCAAGTGAAGGAACAGAGACAATTGAAGTGACTTTCCCAAGTTTACGTAATTCTTTAGTGGAGGAGCCAGGACTAGAACCTATGACTCTTGTCCAGTCAAAGATCTTTCAAATCATTCATAGAAGGGCCCTAATCTGTTTCGTTACTTGTGAGTGATTCTTGGTTAGAGAAAGGATAGACAGCCTTTGATGTGGTTCCCATTTCACATGACCATAGTTTATTGAGAGTTGTCACTATTTAGAAAAACCGAGATCTGGCAAACTGTGAACTCTATCATGGCACATATCTCTCCCCAACCCCAAACAGCGTTTGTGAGTGTGCACACTTTGTGTATATGTGTATATATATGTATATATACATGTGTGTATATATATATACATATATATATACAGGCAAAGAAAGATGGGTGATGTTTTCTTCATCGCCATCTCTCCTGCCATCCAGGTATACATCTTGGGGACCCCACCACCCTATGCCTACCTGTCCCTTGACCCCTTGGCTTGTTCTGTGTCAGGCTCCTCCCTCTCCTACCCCATTCCACTCTCACCAGTGACCCTTACATTTTATGTGTTTCATCTACCTGAGGCCCAAACAGATCAACTGGTTAAATTGATGAACAAATCTATGTGAATATCCCAGTTAGAGAGGCCATGGGAACTAGTGAAGAAAACACTAGAATAAGACTAAAGAAACATGGGTTCAAATTCCAGCTCTGTCATTGACTGTGTGACTTGAAGCAAGTCAATTAACCTCTCTGATCTTTAGTCCTTGCCTTACTCACCCTTCACAAGGTCGCTGTGGGCAGGATCAAGAGTTAATGGATGTGATATTTGTAAACTGTAAACTGATCTATACATATGTTATTGCTATTATTTACGCTTTGATCAGATGTATAGTACCCAGGGATGAACATGATCATTGCAACATGATGAAAATGATTTGGAGAACTTAAATGCCTGGAGTGATGAGGTTAAAAAATATTTTAAAATGTCTTTTATTTATTTATTTTTAACATTAGTTTTTTTATAATTTGAGTTCTAAATTCTCTTTCTCCCTCCAACTCCTTTCCTACTCATAGAGAAGGCAAGAAATATGATATAAATTATACATGTGAAGAAGTTATGCAAAACATATTTCCGTATTAACCATGTTGCAAAAAAAGCAAGAAAAATTTAAAAAGTAAAAAATTATGCTTTGATCTTCACTCAGAGTTTATCAGTTCACTGTCTGGATGCTGATAATATTTTTCATCATGAGTCCTTTGGAATTGACTTGGGTATTGATCAGAGGAGTCAACTCTTTCACAGTTGATCATCGTTTCAATATTGTTGCCGCTATGTACAATATTCTCCTGGTTTTGTTCACTTGACTTTGCATCAGTTTGTATAAATCTTCCCAGACTTTTCTGAAACCATCTTTTTTGTCATTTCTTATTAGTATTCTATCGCAATCATATACTATACCTATTTAGCCATTCCCCAATAATGGGCATCCCCTCAATTTCCAATGAAAAAAGAGCACTTTTTGATGTTTGGTTTGGTTTTATATTCATTGACATGTACTTTTATGGCTGTTCTCAATACTATGTCTCTCCAGTCAGACTGGATGCTCACTGAGGGCAAAGACTATGCATATATCATATATATATCTATATATGCACATATCATATCAGACTGAGACTCTCCAACTAGGGAGATCATGGTTCTTCCCTCTTCTGTATGCACCTTTGTGATGCTCTATATAGGACTTTATATCCAATAGGTACTCAATAAATAAATACCTATCAACATACATCTACTCATTTATTCATCCAAGAAGCATTTATCAAGGCCCTACTACAAGTTAGACACTGAGCTGGAGATGCAAAGACAAAACTAATCCTTGACCTCAAGGAGCTTATATTCCTTCAGAGGGGAGAGACATAACACATTCACAGATCAACAAACACAGAATAGATGTCAATTCAATACAAAGTAATTGGGGGCTACTAGCAACTGGGGGCATCGGAATAAGCATTGTGTAGGAGGCAGCACTTGGTTGACTATGGAAGGGATTCTATAAGGCATAGGTAAAGAGGAAGTGGGTTCCAGGCGTGGAGGATAGCCTGTGCAAAGGAGGTAAGAGAGAGAAAATTGTGTGCAGGGAAAGCTGTGTACTAAATCATAGTGCTTATCCAGGCAAAATGTAACTCCTGGCAGGAAAGGTTGAATGAATTCTCATTAAGGCTTGGTTTTTCTGCCTGAGGGAAATCTTTCATTCAATTTTGCATGACCTCTCTATGAGGCCTTGTTAAAACCACAAGTCTCACACACCTCACAACACTGAGGAAGACCTCACATTCTCCCCGCCTTTATATTAAAAATGGATTCTTTTCTTTGACACATCCCCTTCAATTCCAAAAATACTTCTTTCTTATTCCTCCCACCCCATCTTTTGTAATAAAGAATAAAAAAGAGGGGAAAAAAGTAGGTCAGCAAAACCAACCAATGCACCAATTGTGTTTGAAAATATACACAATAGTCCAAGTATTTATTAAATATCTACTGTGGACCAGGCATTGTAGAGACATTCAAGGTACAAAAACCACAATGAAACTAGTCCATACCTGAAGTCACCTACCTGAAGTGGGATTTATAACAGACCTGAGGGGGAAATCATTGGAGCTTAGGAAATACTCTATGTTATAAATAGATGCCTCAGTGACCTAGGACTTGAGATCTCCTTGGCCTGGCTTTGGCTTAAGAGCATGAGCTGCCTCTTAATCCAGAATTGGAACAAGGGCAAAACCCCAGGTAAACAAGGTGAGGCTTCAGGATGGGCTGATTCAGGAAAATGGGAGGCCCCAGAAGAGGGGACCAATGCTGGAACTTGGATAAGCCTGGGAAACCATAGACCTCCTCTCTCTCCAACATGTTTTCATCTACAAAACCCTGTGCTTGACACTAAGGTGGATGCAGAAAAGAGATGATACAGACCTTGCCCATTGACAATTCTGCGTCTAATTTTGGGGAGAGATGCTTTCTGACCTCCCCTTAGGGAGCTCTCATTTTGATAAAAGAGAAACAATCCCTGGCCTTGTAAATGTCTCATAGAATTTACCTGCTCAAAAAACTTCTGCAGCTCTCCATTTCCTGTAGGGTCAAATGCTTAGTCTGGCATTTCAGGTCATCCACTGCCTGGCTCCAGTCTCTCTGCCCAGCTTTATTCCAACTAGTCAATAAACATTTATTAAGTGCCTTCTATGTTCCAGGCTTTAGGGATACAAATACAAAAACAAGAGTCCTTGGCAACAAGGAACTTACATTCTACTATGCCATATTCATAGCTAAATACAGGATCTATATAAAAAAATACCCACAGGTGGGGGGTCGGGGAGGCAGATTGCACTGGCAGTTGGACAAATCAAGAGAGGCCTCTTGACTAGATTACCTGCTTCCTAGCACAAGTACCTAGTCACCTGGTGCATAGAAAGGGCTTAATGAATATTTGTTGAATTGTATTGACATGAATTCCCCATCTTGTTCTGTCTTCTAGGAGCTTACAATCTAACAGGCAAGATAATAAGCAAACAAATATGGATAAACAAGCTATATACATGTTCAATAGGAAATAACTAAAAGAAGGAAGGCACTAGAATTATATCACCCTTATTTTTTGTACCTCTCCTTATTTGTCTGAAAGCTGAGTGGTTTAGTGGAGAAGAGCTGGTCTTGGAGTCAGGAAGACCTGAATTCAAATCCAGCTCCAGATACTTACTAGGTGTGTGTCCCTGGGTGAGTCACTTAACCACTGTCTGCCTCAGTTTCCTCAATAGTAAAATGGGGATCATAGTACTGCTTTCCTCCCAGGGTTGTTGTGGGGATCAAATGAGGTAATATTTGCAAAGTCCTCAGCACAGTTCCTGGAACATAGTAGTAGATGCTTAATAAATATTGTTTTTTTCCTCTACTGTCGTTTTTCCTCTGTACAAATGTCTGTTAAATGAATAGTGAATGAATGGGGATTATCTGCTGGGGGCAGACACAGACAGTCCTTACCCTCAGGCAGTTCTCAGTCTTCTGGGGATCAGAGAGTCAGACTGAAGGGTAAGGAGACATCACAGAAGGGCCACCCAGTCCTACCCATACTTGAGAGGAGTCCCCACTAAAACACACCCAACAAGCAGTCATCCAGCCTCTGTTTGAAAACCTCCAAGGAGGTGGAACTATCACCTCCCAAAGTCATCCATTCCACTTTGGGAAAGCTTTAATTGTTAGGAGGTTTTTCTTGATATCAAGCCTAAATTCACTTCTTTGCAATTTCCAATTTGGTCCCGGTTCTTAACTCTGGGACCAAATGGAATAAGTCCAGTTTACATTTTCCTGATGGCTCCCCTGAGTGTATACTTGTCCACACTAACTATCCCATTTCCTTCAGCCAGTTCTTCTATTTCATGTACTCAAGGCCCTTCATCTTCCTGGTTGCCCTTCTCTGGACATTCTCCAGTTTTTCAATTTGATTTTTGAATTATGGTGGCTAGAACTGAACATAGCCAATGAGAGATGAGAACACAAACACAGTCACCTCTTTATTTCTGGAAGCTGCGCTTGCTGTTAAGATTACATCACTTTCTTGGTTACTCTGTCAACTTACACTGAACCTTGGATCTACTAAAATAACCGAAAGGACCTTAATAATAACAGCTAACATTTCTATAGCATTTCAAGGTTTTCAAAGTGTTTTAATTGACCCTCAAATGTATATACAGTGGGGTATGGGTAAGGAAAGCCAGACTCTGTGAGCTCCGATCTGTAGGCCAAATCAGAAGACAAATGGGAATGGGAGTAGGTTTAGCCAGTGACAGTTCTATAAGAGCTGATGCATCAGTGAATGGCATGCAGTGGTGATGAGATGGAGATCAATAGTGTAAGTAAGGGAGGATAAGTGGGCCACAGTCTGGATGAGGCATTGAAAAGGCAGGTACAGTAAGTAGGTATTAGGCAGCTACTGTATACTTTACAGGCTAGGCACTGTACTGATTGGTGGGACTACAAAGGCAAAAATGAAATAGTCCCTGCTCTCAAGGAGTTGGCGCTCTATCAGGGGAGGCAATATATATGTATATAAGTATATGCAGAACATATATATATATACATATATATATGTATCCCTTGTCTATCTCTCTATTATCTATCTATCTATCTATCTATCTATCTATCTATCTATCTATCTATATCTCTTGTCTAGTAGGGTCAGAGCTAGAACTCAAACACTAATAACTTGCTGTAGACTTTGGGCGTATCAGTATGGCAATCTAGACCTCAGTTTCTTTGTCTCTTAAGTGGTGGGGAAGAGAGAATTGAATGAGATAAACTCTAATGTCTCTTCTAGCTTCTAGCTCTTCTAGGATTCTATATCTCCATGTTTGGGATTATGTTCATCTGAGCTTGTATTCGTGACTGCATTAGCGTGAAAGTAGGTTCCACCTTATATAAAATCAGTTCTCAATCAACCAAACTGATAGGAAAGTAGGCTCCAACATATATGAAATCATTTCTGGTTTGCACATTACATTATTACATTTCTGGTGTTCAAGTAATACTTCTTTAGGATTTTACATCTGATTTGTGTTTTCACCTGTAAGGAGGGAGGGGAGAGTGAGAGAGAGAGAGAGAGAGAGAGAGAGAGAGAGAGAGAGAGAGAGAAAGAGAGAGAGAGTTCAAAGAAAGGTTTCTTTAGTATTCAAATAGGTTGTAGAGAGTGGTTAAGAAGGCAAGGAGCTGTGGTGTGTGTGTGTGTGTGTGTGTGTGTGTGTGTGTGTACACTCCCTATGCCAACACAGAGCAACCCTAGTAACTAAGTCTTGAGGAATGTCCTAAGACCCAGAGAGGCTAAGTAACTTGCCTATGGTCACACAGCTAGTAAGGGTCACAAGTGTATTTGAATCCAGTTTCTTCCTTAGCTCGAAGTCCAGCTTACTCTCCATTATGCCACATATTCACCAAAATGCCAGGATATTCAATAGCCAGTATACATAATACATATCAATCAAACCCGAGTAGGATGTAGGGTAAGGAGGAAGCTCTCTCTTTAAAAAATGCTATTTATTTTTGACATCCATTTTAAAAGATTCTGAGTTCCAATTTCTCTCTCTTCCTTCAGCCCCTGCCCTACCCATTGAGAAGGCAAGGAATATGACATCAATTAGACAAAATGTGTATATTATGCAAATATGTATATATATATGTATATCCATACTAGCCTTGTCGAAAAAAAGCAAGAAAAATAAGTGAAAAAAATATGGAGGAAACTCTTCTGCTGTTTCATTGCATTTATAGGATTGTAGTGTCCAGAACAAGGAGGGAGACCGTTGGGCTCTACTATCTCATGGTCACACATTGGGAGTTCTAGGTTCAGTGAAGGTGAAATTTTAGGAAGGTCATTGATGAACTAGAACATGTCCAGAGGAAGATGATAAAGGTAGTGAGGGGACCAGAAGCCAAATCATATGGAGGAGCTGGGGTTGCCTAGTCTGAAAGGGAAATGATTCAGGATAGTGATGATAATGATAATAAGTTAACATTTATATAGTGTTTTAAGGTGTGCAAAGCACTTTATAAATATCATCTCATTCAATCCTCACAACCCTGGGAGGTGGGTGCTATTTTTATCATCTTATTTTACAGATGAGGAAACTGAGGTAGAGAGAAGTGAAGTGGTTTGGCCAGGGTCACACAACTAGCATGTGTCAGTCCGGATTTGAATTCAGGTCTTCCTGATTCCAGGTCCAGCTCTATCTACTTTACAACCTAGCTTCTTCTAAAACATAGCACTTTAAGGTTTGCAAAATGTACATCTCAGTTGATCCTCACATCAGCCTTGTGAGGTAGTTGCTATTATCACCCCCAGTTTACAGATGAGGAAACTGAGGATGAGAGGAGTTAAGTGACTTGGCCAGGGTCACATAGCTTAAGGGAGAGTCCGAGAGGGCATTTGAATTCATCTTTCTCACTCCAAGTCCAGGGGTATATCCATTGCACTGCCTAGCTGCCTCAGGCAGAACAAAAAAGAACACCTTTAAGTATTTGAGGGGTCAAGTGGAAGTTCAGATTTGTTTTCCCACTTGATTCCAGAGGACAGAATTAGGAGCAACAGCTGAAAGTTGCAAAGAGGCTAATTTAGATTAGTCAATTTCCTGAGTCTCTTTCTTTCGCTTGTAACAAAAGACAAAAAAAGAGAAAAAAAAGCAGGTCAGCAAAACCAACTCACTCATTAATTGTATCTGAAAATATATGCAACATTCCAATCAATTAACCTTGTTAGACCTCATTAGACCATTAGCTCCTTTCTTTGGATCCCCAGCACTTAGCCCAGTGCCTGGCACAGAGGAGGCATTTAATAAATGTTTATTGACTGGTTCACAACAGACATTAAATGCCTACTTTGTGCCAGGTACTGGATCTACAGAGACAAAAATGCAAACAGTCCTGATTTGTGAAGGAGCCTGGCTTGACTAAGGAGGAGCCTCATAGGAAGTACCTCTACTTCAATGGTGGGGTCCTCACTAGAGGATCACTGTCAGGAATGCTGGGGAGGTGGGGTGCCTGTTTTGCCCTAGGCTCTACTAGATGACCGCTGACATTCTAGGACTCTTTGAGATCACGTCCCCTCTCTTTGTCTCAGTTTTCTTACCTGAATAAAGGATGGGATTGGGCCAGGCGATCTCTAAGAAACCTTCCAGTTCTAATATTCTAGGATCCTGCAACCAGAGCACAGAGAGAACTGGGTAATCTGACAAGCCAG
Source organism: Phalanger gymnotis (assembly GCA_028646595.1). Taxonomy (NCBI): domain Eukaryota; kingdom Metazoa; phylum Chordata; class Mammalia; order Diprotodontia; family Phalangeridae; genus Phalanger; species Phalanger gymnotis. The sequence goes on from CM053627.1 coordinate 193,468,656, forward strand.
GGTGTTTGTTACTTTGTTAATAGGAGAGGGTTGGAGAGATGCATGCCCCCAGGTAATGTCCCTTGGCACTAGGAGAATCAGGGAGCTGAGACTTCATTTGAGGTCAGTCAGGTCTGTTACTGAGAGAAGGCAGAAAGTGGTGGGAAAGCAATGTTGTTGCTGGTCTGGGGGGCAGGGTGGGGAGGGAGAACAGTTCCAAAGACAGCAGTCCAGGTGATTAGGCCTAAAGTACCCTCCCTCCAACCCCCAAGTATCCTAGTTTTGTTCCTTATGTAGGCCACAGGGAAATATATCATCGATATTCAAAGCTCATTGCAGAAGAGACCTTGGTAATGGTCCTCCTTTTTTCCTTTTTCCCTATCTCTCTGCAAATACAAATTTTCCTTTCCCTTCAAGGTCCAATTCAAGCCTTGCCTCCTTCATGCCTGTTATAATTCGAACTGATGCTTCCCTTATCTCCCATTGCACTGTTCCCTCTTTTAAAAATTTATTTTTAGTTTTCAACATTCATATGGATAAGATTTTGAGTTCCAAATTTTTCCCTCTCCCTCCTCCTCCCCCAGATGGCATGCAATCTGAAACATATTTCCACCTTAGTCATGTTGTGGAAGAAGAATCAGAACAAACCACAAGAAAAACAACAGTAAAAAAAGAAAAAATCATATCCTTTGATCTGGATTCAGACTCCATAGTTCTTTCTCTGGATGTGGGTAGCATTTTCATCATGAGGCTTTTGGAACACTGTTCCCTCTTAATTATGTTGTTCTCTAATAGTTTCCTGAGCAACAGGGTAAGCTCGAGGACGGGGATTGGGTTTTCTATCGCAGAATCGTAGGACCTCAATGTTGCAAGGGACCTCAGAGCCCATTAAGTTCAATCTCTGTCTAGGTAGGAATCTCCTCTCTAATACCCCAACAAAGGTCAGTCAGCATCTGCTTGAAGACCTCCAGTGGTAGCTCACTACCATCCAACATGGCCCAATCCACTTTTGGCTGATGGTAATTGTTAGGAAGCATCTTCTTATATTGAGCCTGAATCTTTCTCTCTGCAGCTGCTACCCCTTTGCTTTTTTCACAGACCTCTGGCATCAAGCATGTTCCCTCTTTCACATACTGCTCCTGAAATGCCTGGAAGACCAACACCATTCCCTGCTAATTCTTCTCCTCTGTAGGTTAAATAGTGTCAATTCTTTCAGCCAGTCCTTGTTTGGCATGGTCTTGACGCCTTTCCTCATCCAGTTCATCCTTCTCTAGGCCTACCCTGGTTTGTCAATGCCCTTAACATGGCACGTTCTCCAGAACTACGTGAAACTATCTAAATATGTTCTACTTGTATACAGGGGTGTGCTGGTAAATGTTTAACAACCAGTTCTCTTGAAAACTCCCCTTATTGTATTATTGATGTCTTCTTTTTCACTTGAAGTCTTGTTCATTCTTCGTTCTTGAAGAGGACCACTGACAGCAGGAGGCTGATGACTTGACTTGTAAATGAAATTGGATTCATGTGAGGCAGGGCTGTGCAAAGTGATCAGCCTCACTTACTCCCATCCAGTGGCAAGACAGGTCAGGACAACTGGCGATGGCCCTGGATGCAGTGGGAGACCTTCTGAAGCCAAGGTCTTTCTCAGGTCTCTATATGTCCGAGACAACACTCATTCAGTGATTAAAGGCTAGGTAAGAACTGAGGCGAAAGATGGCCTACTTTGCCTTCACAAAAGAATCAATCTGGGAGGAAAAAACCCTCAGAATTTCTCACTTGAAGTCCAGACAATCAACAAAACGATACAAAGCCCCTGATTTGTAGTGTCTGACAATTTCAGAAGTGTAACTGCTCACATAGAAACTTGAAATATCAGCTCTCCAGTTGGTTCAGACTGACTCTAGCTCATCCTTGCTTGTGTCCCACATATCTTCAAGCATGGTGCTGAGCTCAGGGCTGTAGGGTCAGTAGTATAGCTTCCATCTACACCAGCCCTCAAGTCACAAGTATAGTTTTCTGGGCAAGTGCTCAGGCTGCTGCAGCTTTAAAAAATAAATTTTACTTTCTTAATGAATAAAAATCAACTTTCTCTCCTTTCCTCTCCTCCATTGAAAATAAACAAGTAATAAATATGCATAGTCAAGCAAAACACATTCCCACATTGTCAGAGATGCCTTATTCTGAACCCCAATTCCATCACCTTTTTGTCAAGTAGCATATTTGATCATGGGTTCCCTGAAATTGTTTGCTCATTGTGTTGTTTGGCATTCTTAAGTCTTTCAAAGTTGTTTGTTTTTAAATTGCTGCTATTGTATAAATCCTTTTCTTGGATCTGTTCATTTAATTTTGTAGCATTTCAGTCTACGTATCTTTTCTGCAAGAGCAGCTAGGTGGTGCAGTGGACAGAGCGCCAGGCCTGGAATCTGGAAGCCTCCTCTTCCTGAGTTCAAATCCAGCCTCAGACCCTCACTAGTTGTGTGATCCTGGGCAAATCATTTAACCATGTTTGCCTCAGTTTCCTCATCTGTACAATGAACTGGAGAAGGAAATGGCAAACCGCTCAAGAAAACCCCAAGTGGGGTCACGAAGGGTCAGACATGATTTATCAACAGCAAAATCTTTTCAGCACCAAGGACAGGGAGGAGCACATAAGGACTTTGCATAGGTCACTGAAGACGTAGTCACTGGGTCTCAAGCTGGTGGCCAGGTTTCTGTACAGTAACAGGTTATGGGGTTTTTTTTCGGGGGGGAGGAGGGTGAAGCGGAGAAAAAGAGAAATAAACAACTTAATCCTACCCCGGGAAAAAGAACGACTTTGGGCTCGAAGGAAGCCCTTATTTATTCATTCATTTAGATTATCCGCACTCCCTAGTCCTCCGCATCAAGACCCAAATAAGAACCGGAGGGGCTGGGCAGGAGATAGGTGATAAGTCTGGATTTGTTACTGAGTTGTGTCCTCATAGGAATTAATAGGCCCCTCTGGGACATAGTTTCCTCACCTAGAAAATGAGCTCACGAACCCTTATCATGCCAACCTACCTCAGAGCCTTTATTTATTAATTTTTTGCTTCTTTGTTGTGTCTTCTTTTTTTATTTCTTTTCTTTTTTCTTTTCCTTTTTTTTTTTTTGCAGGGGGGAAGGCAGGGCAATTGGGGTTAAGTGACTTGCCCAAGATCACACAGCTAGTAAGTGCGTCAAGTATCTGAGGCTGGATTTGAGCTCAGGTCCTCCTGACTCCAGGGCAGGTGCTCTACTCACTGCTGCCACCCTCTTTTTTTATTTCTTTAAGTGAAAAAAATCCGCTTCAATCTGCTCTCAGAGTTCATTAATTCTCTGTCACTCAGAGCTGTTTCAAGGACAACACGAATGGCAGCTCGCATCTATCGATCACTTTAAGGTTTGCAAAATGCGCCGTATGCATTCCCTTATTTGACCCTCACGGCAGCCCTGTAAGCTGGTAGATGCTGTTTCTCCTCATTTCACAGACGAGAACAACGCGACACAGAGAGGTTAACTTAGAAGGCCAGTGTTGTTACGGTTAGTGAGAATCTGCCACGAGACCGGACATCGGGCCTTCTGGATTGCAGATTTGTACTGTATCATGCTGCTCTGCATCTCACATATGATAGTATCTGAGTAAATCCTTTAGAAAGGGTGAAGTGTTATTTAAATGTGAGGCGATTCTATCATCTCTGGTTTTGGGTTTCTTTTTGGAGGATGGAAGGCCGGGCAGTTGGGGTTAAGTGACTTGTCCAAAGTCACACAGCTAGTACGTGTGTCAAGTGTCTGAGGCTGGATTTGAACTCAGGTCCTCCTGACTCCAGGGCTGGCGCTGTACTACTCACTGTGCCACCTAGCTGCCCCTACCATCTGTTTTACAAATGAAAACCCTAAGGCCCTGAGGAGTCAAGGGACTTGGTCAAGGTCACATAGCTAACTAACAAGAGAACCAAGATTAGAACCCGGGTCTCCTCTTTCCACTGCATCTGCAATTGTCGCTTCTATGTCCTTGAGTTTCCCACACATTGGAAAATGTTTCTTTTGTCCCACATCCTTCACATATACCATAGACTAGGTAAAACCTATGTCTTGGTCACTAATTCTGAGATTGTGGGTTTTTTTTAAAACCTCACCACAATAAAACCATTGCATATTTCAGGAAATGCTGCCTCTCTGAGCCCTCTAGAATCACAGGATGTCAGAGCTAGAAGACAGTACTTTAGAAATCCCTCATTTTTACGTATAAGGAAATTGATTCTCAGAGAAAGAAAGTGACTTGTCAGAGATCAAGTGTCAGAGACAGGATTTGAACCTAGGTCTTCTAACTCCAGATCAGTGCTCTTCCTCCCCTACCATTCTACTTCCTGGTTCAGTTCTTCTCATTTTGGGGAGACACTGTTTTGTCAGAGTGCTGGGGCCCATGGGCATACTTCTCACCTCTTCACAGTGTGGTAAAGGCTCAGGGGAAGAGAGAGAGCCTCAGTGTTGTTCTCCAGTAGAGCATTCACAGAGGATCTCTCCCAACCAATCAAACAGCATTTATTAAGCACTTACTGTATGCCAGGCACTGGGCTAGGCAATAGGGATACAAGGACAGAGAATGAAACAATCCCTACTCCCAATGATCTTGCATTCTAATGGGGGAGATGTCAAGTACACATAAAAATATATACAGCATAAATATAACGTTCATCTGCATATATACGTGAAGTAGTTAATAATAATAGCTAGCATTTCATAGCACTTTACAAATATTTAATTTTATCTTCACAACAACCCTGAGAAGCAGATGTTATCATCTCCATTTTACAGATGAGGGAACTGAGGCAGAGAGCAGCGAAATGGCTTGCTCAGGGTCATGCAGCTAAGTGAGTATCTGAAGCTGGATTTGAACCCAGGTCTTCCTGGTCTTCCTGACTTCAGGTTCAGCACTCTATCCGTTGGGCCATCTAGCTGCCCAGTTAAACAGAAGATAGTTTGGGAAGAGGGGCAATAGCAGTTGAGGCAGGAAGCAGAAAAGGCTTTATGCAGAAAATGGTACCCATCCAACTGGATCCTCTTCTCTAGGTCCTTTATGTGGAGACCAGTAGAATACTTAGACCGCCCACTGGTCATCCTTTACTTTCACAACATGGCTAGACCATGTCCTTCTGTTTTTTGGCAGGGGAGAGACTGGCCCTCCCTATCTTGCCCAGGCTAGAATATGTGGTCACTCGGCCTGACCCCATTACTGATTGGCAGGGAACCTTTTCCAGGCTCTGTTTCCAACCTGGGCAGTTTGCCTCTCCTTCGGGGTAGCCTGGTGGTTTCCATTCCTATGGGCTTACCGTGTTGGTACTAGACTTAGGACAAGTACATGATGAATATTAGCCCTACTCCAGCTCCTAACTCCTGAGCTCAAGCGATCCACAAGCCTCCCCTGCCCCCAGCAGCAACTGTGTCCAGCCCATGTCCTCTAATCAGAACTCTACTTGAAGATACCCTTTATACTGAGAGGTGTCTTGGCTTAGAGCAAGGGTTCTTTACATTTTTTGTACCATGGAGCGCTTCCTATAGATCCCTTCACAAAGGACTTGTTTAATGCATAAAATAAAAATCATTAGATTACAAAAGAAAACCAATACTATTGAAATACAGTTATCAAAATATTCTCAAAATCAAGTTCCTGGGACCCAGTTGAAGAAGTCTTGACTTAGCCAATAAATGATGGCCTCAGGAAGACCTGGTCAAGTGTGCTTTTGCCCCACACTGGCTCTCTGATCTTGGGCAAGTTACCTACCTCTCAGTACCCCCAGTAGGTACTAATTAGTATGCATCGGTAGAGGGAGTTTCCTCCTTTGGAATTCCCCATGTTAATAACGTTGCAGATCCAAAAAGTCTTTTATGCTACATTTTTGAGCATTTGATCTCAGTGGATACATGCTACAACCTCCTTGTACTTGCCATGTATTGCTCCATGCTGGCCATTACTATTGTTATGGTTATCTGTATTTGGGTCTTATTCCTCTCTGACACTGTAAGTTCTACAAAGGCAAGGAATTTGCTTGTATAGACTGGTCCCCAGCAGAGCACTCTGTACAAAGTAAGTGCTTAATATATGTTATTGATTAGGGGAGGGTTGGGGTCAAGAAAAAAAAACTTTTAGGAAATCTGTTTCCCCAAAACATATGGGAATTTGTTCTATCACTTTTTACTTTTCCCTGAGGTACTCTGGCTGGGCTTAAGCTCAGTCCCCATTGATGGCCCTCCCCACTCATTCATTGAAGCTAAAGAATTGGGGAAATCAGGCCAATATATATATATATTTATTTATTTATTTAACACCCACAGCATACCCAGTCTGTGAGAGACAATAAGAAAAGAAGACAGTTTCTACCCTCAAAGACCTTCCAGTTTAGTTGGGAAGAGGACTAACTCACACACATGAAATGTTTAGAAGCTAACTAGTGCTAAAAATGTATGGTCTTTATTATAAGCTCAATGGAAATTTATTTTTTAAATGATAAATTTTTATGAGCAAATTTTTTTTCTTTTCATCCTTCCCTCTACCATTGGGACCCCTCCAATTTTTGTAATAAATATACATACACACATGTATATATGTATGTATACACATACACACATGTATATATGTATGTACACACATACATACATACATGCAAAACCAATTCCCACCTGGCTATGTCCAAAAAGACCTCATCCTGCCCTGAGTCCATTACTTGGCTCTGTCAGGTGGGTGGCCTACTTCATTTTTGGTCCTCTCTGGACTGTGGTTGGTCATCACAGTCATTGATCAGAATTCTTGAGGCTTTCAAAGCTGTTTGTTCTATTTACTTCATTCTGCCCAAGTTCAGAGAGGTCTTCCTAGGTTTCTCTGAAACTATCCTTCTTATAATTTCATATTGCACAATAATATTCCATCATATTTATGTGATTTGATCAACCATTCCCCAATTAACAGGCATCCCTTTAGTTTTCTATCACAAAAGTAGCTGCTGTATTTTTATGCATGTGGGTGCTTTTTAATTTTTTCTCTGATCTCTTTGGAGTCAATAGTTTAGAGAGGTGAGGGATAGGGGCTCCATGGAGGAGGTAACACTTGAAGTGGGCTTTGAATGATGAGTAGAATTTGAAGAGGAGGGACAGCATGGATCAAGGTGTGTCAGGTGTGGTGCTGGGAATGAACAATGAGGCGCATTTGAGTGGAAGTGAGACCTGTCTTACTGGAGCAATGGGAGATCTACGAGAGGTAACATTGAAAAGGGAGGTTGGTGTTAGATTGTGGAGAGCCTTGAAAGTCAGGCAGAGGATGCTCTGTCTTCTTTAATTCCCCGGCTTAGAAATAACATCTGTGAAGCCTCTCCAAGGTAGAGGGATGGCAGACCTTGACCTCTATAGAAAGTAATAATTTATAATAAATTGTATTTATATAGATCTTTAAGGTTTGCAAAGTGATCTCATTAGATCTACAGAACAATACTGGGAGGTAGTGCTATTATTACCCTAGTTTTATAGATGAGGAAACCGAGGCAGAAAGTGGTTAAGTGACTCGTCCAGGGTCACACAGCTAGTAAGTGTCTAAAGCAGTACTTGAACTCTGAGTCTAGAGTTTATTTATCCAGCCCTTTATCCACCCCCACCCCCCACCCCACCACATAGCCAACCTCCATTTGAGCCCCAGGCAACCAGCGACCTAGGGGATCACCGACTCACACTGCTATCCATGTCTGCTTCCCTCGCAGTCGCATTAAGAGCAATGTGGATGGCCGCTACTTGGTGGATGGCGTCCCCTTTAGCTGCTGCAACCCCAATTCTCCACGGCCCTGCATACAGACTCAGCTCACCAACAACTCTGCCCACTACAGCTACGACTACCAGACGGAGGAACTCAACTTGTGGGTCCGGGGCTGCCGGGAGGCCCTGCTCCATTACTACAGCAGTATGATGAACACCATGGGCGCCATCGTGCTCCTCGTCTGGCTCTTTGAGGTACAGATTTGGCCTGTTGGCTCTTAGGGCTAGGTGGAAGGTATGGTCGGCGAGGAATTTGTGGTGGGGGGCAGGTGGGGAAGGTCCTATCACCCTTTGGGTTTTAAAGGGCTAGCTGTTTTACTTAGGGGTCTTGCCATACCATAGCCCTGACCTCATAATAGATCAGGATGGGGGCAGCTAGATAGAGCACCAGCCCTGGAGTCAGGAGGACCTGAGTTCAAATCCAGCCTCAGACACTTGACACTTACTAGCTGTGTGACTTTGGGAAAGTCACTTAACCCCAATTGCCCTGCCTTCCCCCCTCCAAAAAAAAGATAATATATCAGGGTGGCACCAGCCCCATGACACTGTAATGATAGACATGTTAACTTAGGTGTGTCCTGCTTTAAGCCAGTCTAACATAAAAGAGCTAGTGTTTGTGCAGCCCTTTAGGGCTTGAAAAGCACTCTACTAATATTATCTCGTTTAATCTTCACAATCCTGAGAAGCAGGTACTATTATCCCTATTTTTTTTTTTTTTTACAAATGAGGAAACTGAGACAAACAGAGGTTAAGTAGTCAAGTTAAGTAGAGGTTAAGTAAGCCCAGGGTCACAGAGCGAGGAAGTGTATGAGGCTGGATTTGAAATAAGTTCTTTCTGACTCCAAGTCCAGCGCTCTACATGCTGAACTAAAACTTGATTTTAAAAAAACCAAACCAAAAAACCCCAACACCACAACAGAGAATTTATGGCGGAAATTGCTAGTATTACAAAGGAACAGGGCTCCTCCTATTTTTTATTAGAAGGTCCCCAGGTGCATTTCAAAATAATGAACACGTCAGTTGTTCAAAATGAGATATGCCTCTTTTAAAAATCCACTTTATAAAATTGAAACAAGGGGGAGAAGAACAGTCACGTTTTGGTGGTTTTTTTTTTTTTTTGGTTACTTCCACATACTTAAAAACCAAGCCAAACCATGCCAATTGCATAGAGTAGGGAACATAGCCAGGCACTCCCAAACAGGAAATTAATCTGTGAACCAGCAGGAGAACAGTAGGTGAGTAGGGTGGGCTCAAACAAGGAAGACTCTTTGGATGAGGTGGTTTTAAGCAGGGATGCTTAGAAGAGTTAGGGAAAGACTTCACTAAGTCATTGAATTTAGCTCCCTATGACCAATCAGGAAGACATTTGCACCATCCCAGAGCATTTGCCATTCTGAAAGATTCCCGGGGAGAGGCCACAACCCCTTTGGAAATTCTGATTCTGGAGATATGAGAAACCTAACAAACCTAGACCTTAGGAAGCTCCACCTTTGGCCTCCCTAGAGTACTACCCTCTGTGTTATTCTTTGTTCTCTGAATTTTCCCTTCCCCCCCTTCCCAGGTGACTATCACGGTTGGACTGCGCTACCTACACACAGCCCTGGAAAGCGTGGCCAATCCTGAGGACCCTGAGTGCGAGAGTGAAGGCTGGCTGCTGGAGAAGAGTGTGTCGGAGACCTGGAAATCCATCCTGGAGAGTTTGAAAAAACTTGGCAAAGGCAGCCAGGTGGAAGCAGAGGGTGGTGAAGGTGGCCAGGCCCCAGCAGCCAGCTGAGGTGTCTCTAGGGAGTCCCCGCCAGGGATCCCCGCCTGAACATTGACAGGGGGAAGTGGTGGGACTCAGAGGGGCAGTGGAAACTCTGCTCCCCTAATCTAATGTACATTCATGACCCCCAGTGGAGAATGACCATCTTGAAGAAATAACCCTTTCTCAGTGGGTGGGTGGGTCAAACAGGAGGGTTGCTAATGCCTGGTGTATTTGGAAAGAGGCCTCCCTCCAGCTCACTCTTCCTGGAGAGACCCTCACCATTCCCTTCAAAGCTTTTCTCCCTTCATTTTGTGGGCCCCAACCCACCAAAGGGGCTGCTTTACCAAAAGGGCAATAGCTATATTCACAATTCTTGTTCCCCTCGTATGTAAATGTGATCCTAACGTCCCAGGGATGGTTACCTGCCTATACACATGCTCTCTTCTCCCATTTCCTCACTCTATTCAGTGGTTCTCTCACTTTTTTTTTTATCACTTCCCTTGCATGTTCTTTGGGCAGGTGTCACCCAAATAATTCAGGAACTAGAGACCCTGGCTGGGGCTCTACTCTGCATGAACTATAGAGGATGCTTGGGGTTTCATTGCTAACTCCAGGTCTGCTTTATTTCCAAGACCATGTGTACAAAGCATCACTTGATGAGTCTAGATGGGATCACATTAGAGAAGTCTGGAAAATGTACTGTTGATTTTAAATTGTAGCCCAACCCCTTTGCACCGTTGATGCTGGGGATGCTGGAAGATGGGGGTTGGAGGTGGGGATGGCCAGACCAGGGACCAAGATTTCTCCTTTCCCAGAGGGACAGGACCTTCAAGGCCTTGATGGTCCTAAAATAGCATGTAAACAAAGAAGAAAAAGAATTTTCAGCCCATTCCCTGTTTTTAGACATAAGTATGGTCTTTGACACAGTCCTAAGTTCTTCAGTGATTCATTTTAGATAGAGCTATGAGCAGAGCAGGTCAAAGGTAACCATAGCTGGCACATGACATCTCAAACCTTCACTTACACCCAATTCTGGATCGGACACTGCCACACTGGATTTCTTTCTTTTAAAAAAATATATCAGGGGCAGCTAGGTGGCGCAGTGAGTAGAGCACTGGCCCTGGAGTCAGGAGGACCTGAGTCCAAATCTGACCTCAGACACTTGACATACTTATTAGCTAGCTGTGTGACCTTGGGCAAGTCACTTAACCCCAATTGCCTTGCCTTTCCCTCCTCCAAAAAAAAAAAAAAAAAGGAAAAAAATATATCAGATTATATCTTTGCCCTGAAGGGCAGCAGGGATGAAATGAAACATTTGCCCTTTTAGGAATATTATGCATCTCTCTTGGGAAATAAGTCCAAGAGCCACATAGGACTCTACAGGCAATACTCCCAACCTATCCTGGGCCTCCCAGGTAAGAGATAGTGAGGGTTCATATTTCTGGGATGCCTACCTTGAGAAAGGCCCTTTTGGCTTGTGTTCTGAGGCTAGACATGAGAAAAGGAACCCTGATCAGATTCATTCAGGTACAGTAGAAGAATGATCTTGCCTCCAACCTAAAATCTTAAGAGACTAGGCCAAGGCAGATACTCATCACAGCCCTGAAGGGCCAGTTAAGGCATCTGACTGCTGGTTGGATCACCATTTAATTAAAGGCCCACTCTGCAGCCCCTAAAACCAAAGCTAGAAGAGGGAACATACAGTCTTTCTGCTATTGGGGCTAGAGGGAAGGGGACTTCCTAGAGATTTTTTTTTTCCTGTGACTACTTCAATCCAATCAAGGCAGTTGTGGTCCCAATGAAACGTAAGTACTTTCCACAGTCCACTCCTTGCCTGAGGTTTTATCTGACTGGATATCATTGCCCTTTGCTCTGCCCTTGTGATTAGAGTGAAACAATATGGAACCTTGGATAGAGAGTCCAGGTCCCTAAGTTCTAGTCTCTGCTTTGCCATTGGTTTTTACTGCATTCCCAGGCAACCTACACAGGTTTTTCTATCCTGCAGCTGAGGGAAGATGTGACCTGAAGACTGCATTTTTTTTTTATTCAGAATCAGAACATAGGCCTGCCTATTCCCAAAGTAGATGAAGACAATTAACTACGTGCCCAGCAACAGTTCTTCAAAGTCCCTGTATTAACTTTAAGTTTTTTCACTATAACAAGAAAGCTATGTATTAGCTACCTATACTCGTGCCCCTGTCCAGGGTCAAATGCCACATGCAAATGCTGTTTTAGGCTCACACTTGTACTTATGCTGTTGTCAGCTGTAACATAGACATTAAAAACATTTTAAGAAGAATGTTGGTTAAATGAATGTCACTTAATACAGTATGTAACACTCAAACCCAAACTCAGGCTAATGTTAATGTTAACTATTGAAAAGATATTTGAGCCACTTCTGCTTTTAAAGACCAGTACCTTGTATTGGTGATATCTTCTATTGATCCGTTGAGAAGAGAAACTTTAGATAATCCAACTAATTAGAATTTGAGCCCAAGTTTAGATTTCAGTTGTTTTGCTTTTAAATGAAAATTAACCATGCAGAAACATATTTGTAGACCTGACCCTTTGAATTCTTCGACTGTCCACTTTAGCTGACACACATTCCTACAACTGGGGAACCTAAGGGAGTTGCAAGAAATATGACACTGAATAACTTAAGGCACTTTGAAAGCCTGTGAGCTATTGGAGACAAGGGGCAAATGAGCATTGTCTCTTTTGAGACCTTGTCAGTTCTCAAATCATTGTGATTTTGGGGAGGAACGTTAAAAATCACCTCATTTAATACCAGAATCTTGGTAATGTTACAGATGAAAAATTCTCTGGGAAGATTCTATGTAGGCTCTGCTCACCTGCACCAGTGACTAATGTCTTTATCATCAGCCGCTTCTTCCTTCTGTCTATACTTACTTTTGCTAGCGGCATAAAGCTAGTCTTCCAAATGAGCAGTTCAATTCTGTATTTATTATCTGCTGTATGCAAAACAGTTCCAGGCATTGTGGAGGAAGATAAGAGCTTCTGTCCTCAAAAGGCCTAAAATCTAGTAGATAATTGGTTTGACTTATTGTTCTAGGCCCATGTTTGACATTTGTCCCCATACTGGGGACAAATCAGAGACTTTTTACTTATTTCAGTACTCTGAGTCTGTGATTTGGCAGGGGCACACCCTACATTAATTCCTTCATCTTGGTAGAAAGCCTTCGTGGGTTTTTGTGACTGAAAAAAATTCATCACTTGGTGGCCCAACATCTGATGATGATCCCCGCTCTCTTAACTGAGCCAGGCTGGTCCTTTCGCAACAGATACACAACCTTGTTGTCAGGTCTGTACTTGAAACCTTTCCAGGCCTTCGGGTTTCCAAGAACCAAGAACCTTGGCACCATGGTAAGTCACCAGAGTAGAATTTTAAGGGAAGTAGGGATTTATTACTTAAAAGTAAAATAAAACCCATCATAAAATAAAAGCCGTAAGTTTATTTGGAACACCTAAGGATAAGGGATTTGTGTACAGACTGAGAACATGGAACAACTTCTACTATTTTTCAGGTCTTGAGTATGGCTAGCTGGTAACTTCAGGGCATATAACCCTTGAGTAACCTTCATACAGTTAAGATGATTAACTGCTAGCTCTGCACCTTCCCACCCCATCTAGGACAATCTTAATGCAGGGCACAGCCCAGGCTAGCAGGTTTGCAGCTTAGTCAAGACTGGGGAAGACAATGATTAAGTTTCCTCTACTTTTTACGGTTAAACAAAACTCACTCCTGGTGATGGGACAAGAAAAGAGTAGGTCTCCAAGGTAGCAGCCATGAGGATTCAAAGGGTTTAGCAGGACATTGTTAGAAAGAACTCAGGGTGTCTTTGAAAAATCATTAAAATCAAAAGTGATTGGGCAGTGGAAGGAGGGAAGGATGAAGGAGGGATCTTCCTAACTCATATTAAACAAAGTCTGAACAGGGGAATGCAGGACCATGAGCAAGGGGACACATCATCATCTCTTTTCTACTGAAAGTGGAGGATAAGCAGACAAATAACATAACCTGGAGATTAAATTGATTGATCCAAGTCTCCCCCATCCCCATCCACTTCCTTTTGGTTTATTCAATTTCCCAAAGGGAAAGATTAGGATACAAAGTGCATTTCTCTTGTAAAGTGTCTCCTTCTGTTTTCCCATTAACTCGTTTTGGGAAATTTGTCAGAAGAAAACCTTCTGTTCTTTTTCTCAGACAGGATCATTTAAGCCTGCAGTGGCTGGGGTAACAAGTTAGAGCAAGGCCCCCTAAGATAAGGAAGTGAGAATATGAGAATTTCCAGAGGAGCTGAAACCTCAATCTTTTTCCAACCAAACCCAAGTCTTTCAGCTGTGGGGAGGCCCCCACCAGCCCTCTTTCCTTCCTGGACTGAGATCCGTCATGATCCAAAGCAGAAAGGTCACAAGCTGTCACACCTACTTACTGTGCACCTTAATCGAGCAAAGTGATGACCAAGCGTTCTCTGGGAAGGTGAACAGGAGGGTTCAGCTAATGGCTATAATTGACACTAAGAAAATAATCACTTTAATTTTCAGCTTAATACAAATGCCCCACATTATCAGCAAGGTGAATGGGTAAAAACTGTTCCGAAGCATTTAGTATGATAAACTTAAGAAAGGGTAATAGGCCAGTATGATGTTAACATCCACACCTAAAGCATTTATTTGGATACCTTTTAAGCTTTTTTACATATGATACATTCCAAATTTTACAAGTTGTCCACAGATTTTAAAGTTATAGCCAATTTATTAACAGGTATGACTCCCCCTGATATTGAAAGTTTGTTTATATAAACATTTCTACAATGAACATAAATACATGCAGAACAAATAATAAAACAAAGATAGCTCATTATGGAAAGAAGAGGACTAGGCTTAAGAGCAAACCCAACTCCTCCCCTCTCAAATAAACCCTCGCAAAGTTCAAAACTCTATGTTACTATTTTATGCGAATTCACAATTCTCTCAAAGATGACTAAGCCTCACTATTTTAGATAATGGAATCTGAGAGAATCGATTTTTCTTTGCTAGCTCAGGATGTTGGGGGTTTAGGCACAGTAGCTGGTGTATTTGTATTAAGGAAGTGCCTACACTGAAACCTTCATAATACTTCTGGGAAAAAAAGTCAAAGTGGCCTTGCAATTTGAAACAAGCACTCTGTGAACCTATGGAGAAGCGCCTAAAGGAAGGTGAGGCAGAATCAACTGTTTTAAAAAATGTCTACACCATGCATAGCCTAAACATTAAGATTTAGTTCTACTTGAAGGCAAAGAAAAGGTGGAGAGTGACTGGATTCCAGTTTGGACTTTCTTGCTGCTCTTAGCTAGGTGTGCCTGTCAGAAGTAGGAAGACGGTTCAGTAGTGCTCTTAGAAAGGATGGAGTCCTTTCAGACACTGACTATTTTGAGAGGAAACAGAGCTGATGCTGGCTACTTTACATTGCTTTTGCATTGCTGTTTATTTTATTACAAAGTCTAGATTTGCAATCTTACTCATGGATTTCCTCCCAGTACATACCATGTGGTATGCAAAAAGGATTTAAAATACTAACTCTATAAAAACCCCTGAAAAATGACTTGGAGTCATAATGGACATTCAAAGGATTAACTTCTCAGAGGTCCAAAGAAAAATAGGTGAAAGGGTCACTCACATAGTTAAAAACAAGGAAATTCATTGTATTCATTAGTCCTTTACCAACATGGTGACTTAGAAAGAAAGGAGGGTCTTGATTTGCACCTTGTACCATCTGGCATGCTGATCTCCCACATAAGAGCAAATCTTAAAGGCTCCTGGTATATCAGTATACCAAGTCTGAGTGTCTGTGCTATTCTAGCATATATTTATAAAAGAGACCTGAAGCAGACATCTTTCCAGGAAGCCATGTCCTACGCAAGGGTGGACGAGGCCCAAGAATGATCCTTTTAAAGAAGGGCCCACTGTGACATGGGCTGGGTAAGAAATATATTGAGTGCTGCAGGTTAAGTAGAAAGGAAATCAGTCCAGAGAAATGCTGTAGAGGAAAGACATTCTTAAAACATTGAGTTTTCAACCTCTGTAGGCTTTGATTCCAGGAGCAAACATTTCCAATAATTTATTCCTGGAAATTAAGCCAAAGAGCATTTGCATCTGAAAAACTAGGATAGTAAAAGATAAGAAAAAAAATTAGCGGCATATTCCTTACACAACCCCTCCCTCCCCCCTTTGCCCCCCAATTATTCAAAAAGCCCTTTGATGTGAGTTCTTTGTGCACGGAATCTCAAAATCACCAAAAAACAAGAGCCTCAAAAATACAATGTCAACCTTTTAAAAATACTGAAAACCAATCAGCATATTCCAGGAAAACTCCTCCCCCAAGTGGCCCTCCCCTCCCCCGTGCCATTCACACAATCATTGGGAACAGTGCAATGTAGTAGAGACACGTTAGACTTAACTGCTTTGCTTTTAAAGCTATTGTTCCTTCAGCAGAAGGAAAAATAAAATTGGAAGGCAAACCATGCTCCAAGTGTACAGAGTTGCCCAGGGAAAACCTGGAGTCTAAGAGATAAAAAGGTCACTCGGCAGTCCGCCCACATAAACACACACATGCACACACATATACAGACATACAGACATACAGACACACGCCCAATGGCGTAATTGCTTCATTTCCTTGCCTGAGTGAAGCTTCAGGCCTGAAATGCAGGATAATAAATAATGCAAAATGGCTCAGATCACTGGAGAATGGCCAAAGACAACTAGGGGAAATATCCATCTTGGCAATCGTCTCCTCTCTCCATTTGTGAGTAAACTCACAGGCAGGCTTCCAAAAAGTGTCACACTCTTGTAACAGCAAAAGGAAGCGCCTTATTGGGGGCTACAACCCCAAGAAGTTTCATCCAAAGGAAGGGTAGTGCAAACAGTGCTGACAAAAGGAACCCGCTGAAGAAAGATGCTGTTTACCCAGTCCCTGGAACCAAAAACTTTGAAAATAAAACTGGGGGGAAAAAAGCTTAAATAAAGAATTTATTTTCAAACTCAGTAGATCTTATTTTCTACTCTCTCTTGTCTGAAAAGCCGACTGGGTTACAAAAATCAAAGTTCATGTTCTCCGAAGCTAATTGATTATAAATGTTGCCAATCAATGCCAACAAGCGTCTGGTTTGCTTCCTGGGCGTGCCCGATTTCTTCTGTGATACTGTGCTGCTGCCAGAGTTTCTGAATCTTCTTAAATCGCTCTTTGCACAAGTGTAAGGGATTCCCACGCCTGTAAGAGAGAAACATCTTACTTAGGTACAGTCATTCCAATATTTTCTCTCTCTCCCCTCCACCAACAATAGTGAAGAAGGCAAGTTTGCATTTTCAGTCTCTGTGCAAAACTCCCTCTGGTTTAGCTGTTGTGGTTGTTAGCGATAACTTGGAAGGACTGATAAAAGTAGCTAGACAGGCAGAACAGCCCATGGGCTGAAAGGGAAAAATGCCTCTATTTCCCTTGCTGTGACAGACAGAAAACTATGTCAGGTTGCATTTGAAGGGATTGTTTCAAGAGCTTCATTTAATAATCACAGTGTCCATTTTGGTGGTAAATTATCTCCTAAAAGTGGAGCAAGGGAAATCATTCCATTAAAGATGGAACCAGGACACTGTTCTGAAGGCCATAGGGTCATTTAGTGCTTGAGAGAACCTTAGAAGTCATCAAGTTCAAACCCCTCATTTTACAGATGAAGAAACTGAAATGCAGAGAGGTCAAGGTCATTCAGGGTCACACAGCTAAATAGCTGTCCAAGCCCAGTGTTACTCAATCTCAGAAGCTGGGGAGGCAGGCAGAAAGATCTGACTCACTCAAGTTCTAATTTAGGTACAACCATTCCACAGCTCTAATTATTATACACAAGGTACCAAGTTCCTGCTTCTGGTCTCCCAGTCCTCTTTTTTCTCCTCCCTTTAACCAGGGGTATTCCTGTCAGTACCTGAGTTGGGCACACGTACAAGAAAGGAGAAAAATGTATTTAGGTGATGACTATTAGAACTAGTCAGCAGAGGATGGATGGAAGTCTCAGGCAGCAGGAGGGGCAGTGAGCTGTGACATACTAGCTTTGGAGCTGGCGGAGACTTGGGTTCAACTCTGTGACCTTGGACAAGTCACTGAGCTGCATTCTTCTCCTTTAGAAATTCAATAGTAATACTTGTAATACCCACTTTTATAAGCCTGTAATAAGGAAAGTGCTTTGAAAATCTTATAGTGCTACATAAAGGGAGTTATTACCATCATCATCATCATCATGAAAGAGCAGCTTTGGGTCAGGAGGTACCACTCAGAGTGTCTTCTGGTGTCTGGTACAGATAACTTAGCTGCCATGCTTTAGTTACTCTACAGCTTCCCCACACTCCCTGTCCTCAGTGTCTGCGCTTTATGTATGGCGAGGCAGTCATTTACCTCAGCTAACACTCCCCAACCTTTGTGAGGGCAATGGCATGATGGTCTGTGGTAATGTTCTCTGGAAGCAGCAGTAAGTGCTTGTGTGAGCAAAGCGCACTGTGCAAAGACAATGGAACCGTCCACTGAAATTCTTCACAGGAGGAGTTAAGAGGAAGATGAGGTATGGATAAGGAAGGAAAGGAAAGCGTGTAATGCCCTCAGAGGTTTCCTTGTTCTTTAAATAAATCACGTACACACACATACACACACACACACACACACAAATATTACATATGTTATATGTAATCTTTTACATACATAAAATAAATCTTATATATAAAAATCTTTTACAAATAAATACATCTTTCATATATACACATACATACAAACACACACACACACACACACTTTAAAAAGTTGGCAGAGCTTCCAAAGAGTGTTACTGTTACATATACTCATTCTCACTCTCTTGATGTTCCTGACTTAGTAAGTAATGTTCTTTATCTCTGTCACTTACCTAAATTAAATCAGAGTCATTCTTCTATTACAACGCCACCAGGTGCATTGGCTAGAGCCAATCTTAACCTCCCTATTTAAGACAATACTACCCTATGCTGTTACATAGTAGCCTACAAGTTGGTCAGTTATCAGAAGTGAAGGATGGGAAAAGAAGGCATTTTTTGTCAATATCACTATGTTAATGATTCTCTTGGATTACTGAGGGCTCATGTGAAGAAGAATCCCCACCTCTAATGTCTCCCATCCCCTGCCCAAACCATCCATCCATCCATCACTCTGGCACCAGTGCCCATCTGATTTCTTGGGACTGGGTCAACACTATGCCTAACTGGTCCCCAAATTTTGGCAAGAAACAGTCATTTAAGGGCATTCAGAGGATCACGAACTTGATCTCTTTCCCCACTGAGCAAAAGAGGCCCTGGAGACCCAGAAATATAATCAATGATATCATCAGATGTGTAACATGTTTAACAGTGGATTTATCATTAGATCTTTTACTTACTACCTACATAACGTTAATTAAGTAAGTTACGTCTCTAATGGGGGTTTCTTCATCTTTAAAATGAGAGTGTTGCATAAGATACTCTCTAAGGTCCCTGCCACCTGTAAATACTATGTGAAGGCCCACCCATGTCATTATCTAAGAATGCAGTATTACCTGAGTCCCTGGTCTGTCTCTCCATAGTCATCAAGGTATGGAGGAGCGTAAAAGCAGCCTTTGGTCTTTCCAGCTAAAAACAGCACCTGACATTCTCGTACTCTATAAAGAAACACTCTGTGTTAGTGACCAAACTTTGAGTATAACTTCAGATAAATGGGAGACTCATAATGCAACCTGCTACTGAACAGAATGTACATGAAGTCTTATATGGATCTACTTAGGAAATATCAGTAGGACCTCATTATAACCTGAGCTGACCTAAAATGAGGTCTTTTCCCACCACAAACCCATGTATCCATCATATATGATTACATGTCTTCGATATGTAAGAATATAAAAACACAGTTCAGCATATGCTATGAATTAGTAGAAGAGGAGCAAAGGCAGAAACTGGGTAGTTTTTAAGAAAAGATTTTAAAGAAACTCAAACTCTAATCCTCCAATGGATCTGTGATCCCTCCAACAAAGCAGACTGCATTCTTGCCTACCAATCTTGTGTGATTCTTGTCCATATTTTCCTATAGGTTGGCACAGGGGATTCATCCAACATTTCTAGGGCCTTTCTTGAATTCTCTTGATATTGCTATTGATAACAATGGAGCATCTGGGTAGTTAGTTCATCTTGCTCTCATATAGTGATTAGCTCATCTTTTTAAAATTTTTTTGCTTTTTGGCAGAGCAATTGTGGTTAAGTGACCTGCCCAAGGTCACATAGCTAGTACATGTGTCAAGTGCCTGAGGCCGGATTTGAACTCCGGTCCTCCTGACTCCAGGGCCAGTGCTCTACTCACTGTGCCACCTAGCTGCCTTTTATTTATTTTTTAATATCTTTTTTTCTACCATATATTTCTTTACATCATGTTTTCTTTCTAAGATATTACAGCTTGCTCATTTGAATCTCACAACAACTTGTGAAGGAGGTGGTTTTATTAACCTTATTTTACAGATGAAAAAAACCGAGGCTGAGAGGTTAAGTGACTTGCCCAGGGTCACACAACTGAGGTAGAATTTGAACTCAGGTCTTGTAGGCTCCAAGTTACTGTGCTGCAATAGTCTCAAAAGTTGTCTCAATGACATCTCAGGTCCTGAAAGGAAGAAAAAGGGCCCACGAAGCCTGGAATGATCCTGCTAAGAACTACACAAGTCCTCACCTCAGAAAGATCCCCACTCCAGACCCACAGGTATAGGTGTGTGCAGTGCAGGCTCCAACATCTTCCCCTTCCAGCTCAGTCTGGCAGCAGTAGCTCTGGGAGCACAGCATGGTCCCACACACAAGGCACAGGGTGGGTGCTCGGCTCTTATCCCCTCCAGATTTGGGGCACCTTCCAAAGGCCAAGGGAAACACAAGTTATTTCTTTAACACACACAAGTGTGGTTAGAGCTTTATGGTTTCTCTAGAATTTTTGGTATCAGAGTTTTTGAAAACTTCTGGGTAATTAATTGTTACAAGTTTTTTCCTTGTACTTTATCCCAAAACATGTTGGGAAGACATTCTTAGAAATTAAATAGTGACTATTAAGGGTTAATTTTATGGTTCTCAAAAAGGAATTAGAACCCTGCTCCCAAATTTTATGTAAAATGATTGAGTGCTCCCAATGGCATCAGATTTCATGGCTTAAAATGGCAATAGGGCAAAAAACTTACGAGAAATTAGATGCTTGATTAATGAGGCTGCTGTAATCATCTGGAAGGTCTATTAGTTTGTTAGACTCTCTTGCATAGCTAAAACAAAACAGAATATGATGTTAATGAGGATACTAAGGTTATAACTGAGACGGTCCACACACATCCAAATCCAAGAGTGAAGTTTTTCCAACTTTGACAACAGCAAGTTACCACTATACCCATAAGGCCACCATACTGGCACTGTTATACATACATATATTAACAGCTATCAACAATTCTTAGCAGAGGATATCTTAAAAAAAAAAAACAAACTGCAAAATGATAGTTTAAATGTAATTCTTTCTAGACTTAAGATGCTAATCTGAAGCATATCTTAGAAGACTATTTGATCTCAAACACCCTGGAAGTCTAAGTTTCATCAAGATTTGCTCAGACAATGCATGACCTGCTCTGTGGCAGGTCGTTCCAAAGGTCTCAGTCATATCCTGCCTACTAGTAAGAATATAGCTACAGGTTGCCATAATACCCCTAGTGAGGACTGGCTGTCTGGTCAGCTATAATTCACAACAAAATGAGGGGGTGGTAGAGAGGGAAGGCAAATCTATATGTCTCAAAATATAAGCCTAGTTCTCAAAAAAAAAAAAAAATAAGCCTAATAGGAAATGTAAGGGAAATGAATTTTTCTAGAGTTTGCAATTTCTTAACTAAGCAATGACTTTGTTTTTACTAAATGCTCATGCTCTGTGGCATTCTTGGTGCTAAAGAAAATAGCTTGAGCCAAAGCAAATTCCTCCTAAGTGGATGGAAGCAACTACCAAAACAGTGAAAAGAAATGCCGACTTTGTATACAAAAATGGAACATGCCTATGTGTAATTCATTCAGTGTCAACTTATCCCTTTAAATTACGACTTATCATTTTTATAGATGGAAAATGTCTATATAAATGCATGACCAAGATAAAACTAAGATGAAAAGGTTATCGTTCCCCCTTCTCCCAGATTTCTTATATACTTTCACTTACCTTATGGCTTGTCTTCCACCTTCCAGATATTTTTTGACTTCACTGTTATTGCACCAACTTTAATGGGGAGAAAAATTATATTTTTATTTATAATAAAGCAGAACTACAATCTCAGTAACCATCAACAAAAGAATATTTAAACACATAAGCAAAAATAAAACTGCATTAAACTGCAATTCCAATACACTTTACATTTTGTTTAAAAGTACGTAATAATTTTTGATAACCAAAACTGCCTACTTGATTCTGTGGCCCATTCTGAGCTGATCTAATTAAATATATCTATTTTTTCCTCTTATGTTTTTATCTTTTTTGAGGGATAGGATCTTTATTCTTCATAATTTCAATATATATTCATTTTTAATTTATCATTATTATTATTTTAACATTTAGATCCGCTCAGAATTTATAGTATATGGTGTCAGATAAGTATCTAATTCCACTTTTACTGTGCTGCAAAACTGCATGGCTGTTAACTTTTATTGAATTATTCTCTTCGGCAATGTTTTGTGACCTTGTGTTTATTAAACGGGAATCTATTGTATGTTTTTGGTTCTAATTGTAATTATTCAGTTTCTCTGATCTCACTTTTATCTAGTACGAGAAAATTTTAGTACAAATTTATGCTACCAAGCAGTAATTATTAAAATCCAGCATTGAAGAAAGAAATCACCTAGCTTAAAATAGTATATTCCTTATGCTAAAGAAAGATGGAAGAAATACTGTATTTGATGTGCAAATTTTCTGAATGCAGTATCACAGGATCATGGCTCTCTAGAGCTGGAAAGGACCTTAGAGGCCATCTAGCCCAACCCCTTCATTTTACAGATGAGGAAATGGAGTCCAATGGAAATTAAGCAACTTACTGAAGGTTACTCTGATAGGAAGCACCAGGATCCAAACCCAGGTCCTCTGACTCCAAAGCAAATTACTCTTTTCACTGTATCATAATGGTCAGTATTTGAATTTGCAAATCCAGGAAAGTATCATGAATTCAAATTAACTGAGGAAAAGCCATCGTGAATCAGTGGCATGGATGAATTATGAGATATTAAAAAATAAAGTTTTATTACTTTCACATGTATAATTGGAAACAACTACAAAATGGTCCCAAGAAACAGACGAGCTTCATTTTGATTTTGCAACCTTCATTCCCATACCACAGACAGGACCCGCTAGAGGTAGAATGAGCATGTTTGCTCATCAGGAGGTCTGGGTTCCAGTCTTAGACTGGGCCTATGACCCTGGGCAAGTCACACAACACTCAGCTTCTCTTGGCTTCAGTTTCTTTTCATATAGAATTCTCAGAGTAGATATTTAAGAATCCATCCAATACTGATTCTATAATCTATTTACTAAAGTCTGTAAGGTTTGTTGCTTTAATAAGGTGAAAAATTCCTCTTTCCATTCTGTTTTTGTTATTAATAGGCTTTGCAAATACTCCTAAGTTTTATCTAGATTTTGCTCAGGACAATGCATAACCTGCTCTGTGGCAGGTTGTTCCAAAGGTCTCAGTCATACCCTGCCCTCCAGTAAGAACATAGATACAGGTTCCCATGGTGCCCTCTGTCTATGATGGAGAGACACTCATGTGGAACACTAACTCAATTAGTGGATCTCTAATGATGTTTTGCTGTGCATCTAGACATAAACCTAACAGAACAAGTGAACTTTTCACTTTAACTCAGCATAATTATAACTGAGGGAAAATTTTTTTTTGTTACCTTTCAATTAACATGTTCATTATCTCGCTGTTTTCTTGAAAAAGGCAAATGAGGTTGTTTGGCAGAGAAAGATAGCTACATAAATGTTCAAACTGATTTGCTCCAATTACTAAAGGGAGATAAGAAAGGGAGAAAAGAGAGAGATAAAATGTAAACTGTACAAATTTTACGGATGGCATAAACATCAAATAAAACTATATTATAAGGATTAAAATAAAAAAAAATCAATAGTGGAGGGTCCTTTAAAAAAGCTAATAATACAAAGAAAGGAGGAAATATCCCAACTTTTCTAGATAAATTAACAATGATGGAGCCATATTACTTGCAACCTACCACTGTGAAAAGAATATTGGCGTGGACTTTAGGTAGACTACAGCCTCAGCCACTGACTTACTGTGTTACCTCTAGCAGATTACTTAGCTTCTTCGGATCTCTCAGTTTTGCCTTTTGTAAAATAGACATATTTTACAAATAGACCTGGGCTCACAAGGCTATTAAATGAATGAAATAAGACAAAGAGTACGACAGTGTTTTAGAAAGTAAAGATTCTTGTGAGAGATGTGTGCATCCTTGCTAAAAGCTAAAGGTTAAAACAGACATTCTATTTGTCATGAATTGTAAATGTTTCAGGAGTTTGGACTATTTTAAATTTTTAAATGTTTTAAAAATTAATTTTTTTCAATTAACAAAAATCTATTTCATTCCTTCTCACTTCTTCCCTCTCCCCCTGCCCCTTGAAAAAGAAAAAAACAAACTAAACTTCTGTAACAAATATGCATAGTCAAGCCAAACAAATTCCCACATTGGCCATTTCCAAAAACTATACTTTAATCTACCTCCTGAGCCTATCCCTTCTCTGTTGGGAGGTGAAGCAGCATGTTTCATCATAAGTCTTGGACTATTTTTAGATGTCATTTCTCTTTCCTTTTGGCTTATGATGTATGGCCACATTCAGACTTGTTACTTGGTAAGTGAATTAAATATAAAGTATCCAAAAGAATAGTAAAACATGCAATCAAAACAACATTTAAACTGATCTTACTGAGAACTGTTGGGATGTTGAGTTACAACTTCCACATATATTTTAAGGTTCATGGTCCTTGAAACTGGTTTAGTTTTTTTTAATCCTATCTTTAGTAATATTAAACAAAAGATATAAAAAATCTACAGACATTATTGAGCTGCTTAAAGATGCTTTTGATATTGTACACTTGGAATAGTACATCAAATTAGATCTATACAAGTGAGAACTTCAATCTCTCCACGAAGCTGTGTAATATTGATGTAAATGACAGAGAACGACTGTAGTATAATTTATATGTTCCTATACAAATATGATTTCATTTCATCTTCATAACAACCCTGAGAAGTCAGTGCTTTTATTATCTCCATTTTACAGATGAGGAAACTGAGGCAGATGGCAGTAAAGTGATTTGCTCAGAGTTACACAGCTAGTAATTTTAGTTTGTTTTCATTCTTTTGAATCAATCTTTCCTCAAATATTCACAGTAAAATGACAGAACAAGTTTTCCAATAACTCATAACTGAGTAATTTACCTTGGATTTCAGATGGGGCAGGTACTCCATTTAAGTAATGGAAAAACAAGGCAGAGCATCTCAGGAAAGGCATAATTCCAGCTTTGACACTCCTCCACAGATGCCAGCCTGAGGGAATTTCTTTCAAGGCACTTAAGTACAAAATGAATTGTTATTGGGAAGTGTAATGAGAAACGGTCACTTTAGTTAGAACAAAGAATAAAAATAAGGCGGAACAGTTGATTCTAGGGCTAGATCTATTTCGGAGAGGCAGTTTACTAAGCTAATGATACCACCTAGCATGCAGGACAGCAAGTATAAGCCATAATGTTCAAGTCTCATGTATGGCTCTAATTACTTTCTTGATATACCTGATAGGGTCTTCCCCAGCTGGGCTCTGGCAGGTTACAGTACCCAGAATAAATCAGATACCCTAGAACCTATGTCAGTGACTTTATGCTACTATTATTTGATTTTATAAAATCTTGCCTTGACCCTTCCATCTTCTTCAAAATGTTATTGACTCATACAAGTGTTCTCTGGCTTATAGAAAAGATGCTGTAAAATAAATTTTTCATCAAGTTTGCTAGACTTGTGATTTTGCTAATGTGGACACTGCCTCTAATAGCTCACCCAAAACATTCATCGTGTGCAATTCATGTCCATGTTCACCTGTAATTCCACCACAGGAGGTCGATCAAACATATGTGTGATACTTTACTTAATATCACACGAGTATCAATGAGCTATACTTTGGTTATTCCTTGCTCTCACTACGTGTTAAGCCCACCTCCTTTTCCATTTATATGGTTTTCTGATGTCAGATTTTGTAGACTGTACACTGCACAATTTAAATGCTTTTTTTAAAAAAAGCCAACAAACGATAAATGTGGTGGGGTCTTGCATTCTATTTCGATAAATAATCTGCTATGGTTGTTCTTAAATGTTGGGTTTTTTCCAAATGAATTTTATATTTTTAAATCAGGATTCCCTTCTC
Organism: Phalanger gymnotis; assembly: GCA_028646595.1. NCBI lineage: Eukaryota > Metazoa > Chordata > Mammalia > Diprotodontia > Phalangeridae > Phalanger > Phalanger gymnotis. Next base: position 193,494,686 of record CM053627.1, read on the forward strand.
TTCCTCCCATCTTCCTGCCCCAGTCGAAACTGGGAAAGCAAGAAAAAACAAAATCTCGTCTTATAAGCATGTAGAGTCAAGCAAAACAAATATGTGCACTGGCCATGTCCAAAATGTCTGACCCTGAACTCCAAGTTCATCATCTCTCTATTGGGAGGTGAGCAGCCTGTCTCATTATGAGCCCACTGGCATCATGGTCATTGTGTTGATCAAGGTTCCTAAAACCTTCAAAGTCGATTGTCTTTACAATATTGCTGTTATTGTACAAATTGTTCTCCTTGATCTCCTCATTCATTCTGCATCGATTCATACAAATCTTCCCAGCTTTTTCTGAAATCACCCCCTTCATCATTTCCTACAGCACAACAGTATTCCATCACATTTAGATAACTTGTTCGGCCATTCTCCAATTGATGGGCATCCTCCTCTCAATTTCCAACTCTTTGCCACCAAAAAGAGAACTGCTATAAATATTTTTGTATGTATGGGTCCTTGTCCGTTTTCTTTAATCTCTTTGGGGTACAGACCCAGGAGTAGAATTGCTGGTTCAAAGGGTAAATACAGTAATAGCTTTTTGTGCACAGTTCCTAACTGCTTTCCAGAATGACTTGAATAATTCACTATTCCACCAGCAGTACATTTTCCCTATAACTCCTCCAGGATTTGTCATTTTTCTTTTTCATTAACTTTGACAATCTGATGGATGTGAGGTGAAACTTCGAAGTTGTTTTAATTTTAATTTTTCATTTTTCTAATTACTAGTGATTTAGATACAATACATAGATATAATAGTATCATATACGTATGTATATATAAAATCTATAGATATACTAGTATCAAACTTAAATAGAAACAAAGACCACTAAATTGTACAGAAGGATCCCTGAAGGCCATGGACTAATTTAAGTTTTAAAATGTATTATCTGTGTTTTACTGTATTTTAGTTTTGTTTTGTTAAATCATTCCCAATTATATTTTAATCTGGTTTGGGTTATACCTGGAAGTGCTTTGGGCTACATTAGGCCTGCAGGCCCTATATTGACACTACTGATTTAGAGTACTTTTTCATATGTCTATAGATAGATTGAATTTTTTCCTCCAAAAAAAAAATCTGTTCATATCCGTGACCATTTATCAAATGGAGAATGATGCTTATTCTTATAAATTTGAATTAGTTCTTTATATATCTTAGAAATGAAAGCTTTATGAAACTTACTGCAAAGATTTTTCTTATTTACCTATTTCTCTTCTAATCTTGCCTTGTTTTTGTGCAAAACCTTTTTAATTTCATGTAATCAAAACTGTCCATTTTACTTTCTGTGTTATCTCTTGTTTGGTTATGAACTCTTCTCTTATCATCCATAAATCTGGAAGGTAATTTCTGCCTTGCTCCTCTAATTTATGATGTCATCCTTTATGTATATGCCACACGGACTTAGACTAATACATTTGGAATTTGTTTTGGTATATACTGGTGAGATTTTGTCCAATACCTAGTTTCTGTCAGATTATTTTCCCTTTCTCTCAATAGTCTTTGTTAAATAATGAGAATTCTCCCAACAGCTGGGATCTTTGGGCTTATCAAATACTAGGCTGTTTTCTTTTGTTAAAGAAGGCTCACTGGGTCGAGGGATTTAAGGGAGAATATATTTGGAAATGACTAATATAAAAAGAAAAGTCATCAATAAAATTTTGATTAAAAAATCTGTTCCCTTTTCATACTTTCATTTGGATGCTGCCTTTGATAAGTATATAGATTATTCTTGTATTTTCTAAAGATGAGAGAATAGACATAGAGGTTAACGGACACTGATTTTATTCTTAATCACTTTTCATTAGTAGTAATTATGTCTGTGACTTTCCTCATTTGGTATCTTCCCCCTCTTTCAGGTATCTTTAGGACTCATCTCTCAAAATTATGCCACCTCTGTGTGTACTTGGTCTAGTCTAGACAGGTTTCAGTTTTATTTTCTTTAGTACTATTTCTACTTTTTTACACAGCAGATCAAGACTGGTATGATGTAGACGTAGTGGGTCCACTGTCACTAATCGAAAGAATAGTTTTTAATTATAATTAAAATATAATTACGAATATCAGATATTATAACCAGAAGCTTGATAGTTCTTTTCCTTCTTTATATGTTGTTCTAAGTTTCCTTCTAAAATGCTATCAAGCTGATTTGGCTAAATTGTCATCTTTGTCCAAGCTCTTGTGTTTTCTCCACAATTTCTTGCTATTTTATGAGACAATATGGTTCATAATCTTCCACTGCTCTTCTCCAAAAGATTTTTTCAAACAAGTTTATATTTTAAATTGGTATTAACCAATTTGCTCTATATGACAATGAGAGCAAGTGTTTACAAGCTAAAAGAATTTCTTTTGGCTTCCTTATTGTGCAATTGATTTACATTGGTTCAACTTCCTTAAAAAATTACAATATGTGTCAATTTCCCACATTTCACTATCAATAGATTGTTTAAATAGGTTGGAGTTGCTTTAATTTTATGGCTTACCTTCTCATCTTTATTCTTTCTTCTAATTTCTAATTCTTTCTCCTAATTCTATCTTAATTCTCAATTTGACACATTCTAAAAAGTCAATGAAAAGTTAAGTCTGACTATACAAAAGCAGCTGATTTGGAAAAGACTCTCATATTTGTAACTGGTTATTTCCTATTAGAATACATTTTCATTTTTGTGATGTTCTTTAATGATCATCATATCCAGTACCTAACTCTCTTAATAAAACAAGTATTTCTGATACACAGAGTACAGGTGAGAGGTTCACATAAGTAATCTACAAACCTTTGGCCTTTTTTGTTTATTAACTATGAATCACATTTTCCAGTAAATTTTTTGGCAGTCTCTACTTTTCCCAACTTTGCATTAAAGTCATCAAGTTTGTGTTGATTTCATTTGTTGGGTTTATGTTCTTTCTTTTTTCTTTTTTTGAAGGGAGAAAGGCAGGGCAATTGGAGTTAAGTGACTCGCCGAAGGTCACACAGCTAGTAAGTGTGTCAAGTGTCTGAGGTTAAATTTGAACTCAGGTCCTCCTGACTCCAGGGCTGGTGCTCTGCTCACCGTGCCACCTAGCTGCCCCCTGTTCTTTCTATAGTTTCTCTACCTCCTAGTCTTCTTCAACAGATGTTGGTGGGTAAATGACAATGGT
>CM053627.1:193498354-193513415 GCA_028646595.1 Phalanger gymnotis
AACTGCCTCCCCACTGCTTCTCCAACTGCCTCTTAGCTCTGCTCCAACCATTCCACAAGCTCCTCCCACCACAGGCTTCTATTGGCTCCAGTGCTAGCCACTCCCCCCAGGGTCCTGGGAGGCTCACATCCACATAGGTTCCACACCCAACAGGGCTCTGGGCCTGGGGCTTAACACTTAGCAAGGCTCAAGGAAATACTCTGAATTACTCAAAGAAAACAAAGACCATTTTGCTTGTCAACACACTCCCCTGCCCAAGAAGGCAAGAAAAACAAAACTGATTATAAATAGTATAGTCACAAAACAAATTTCCATGTTAACTGAGTCCTTCAGTTCTCTATCTGGAAGGCAGATATCATATTTCATCATGATTCCTATGGAATTGTGATTGTCTTACTAGTCTTTCAAAGCTGATTATCTTTACAACATTCCTCTTGCTGTGTAGATTCCTGGTTCTGCTTTGCTTCACTTTGCATTAGTTCATTATTATCATTAGTTCCCAGGTTTTTCTGAAACCCTCCTCTTCATCATTTCTTACAGAACAATAGTATGTCATCACATTCACATACCACAACTTGTTCACCCATTCCTGAATTGATGGGCATCCCCTCAGTTTCCAATTCTTTGCCACCGCAAAAATTGCTGCTATAAATATTTTAGTACATATGGAGCCTTTTTTTTCTTTCTTTGGTCTCCGTAGGGTATAGCCCTAACATCAGTATTGCTGGTTCATAGGGTATACACAGTTTAATAGCCTTTGGGGCACAGTTCCAAATTGCTTTCCAGAAAGATTAGACTAGTTCATATCTCCACCAATAGCTGCACTCCTTTTCTACTCACCAATTCCCTGCTGTCCACAAGCATGCTCAAGTAGAGTCTCCTCTATCTTTAAATTTTTTTTAAAAACTTCACTTGACTCCACCTCCTCTCAAGCTATCTCTCCTCCAAATCCTAGAAGAAGCAGTATATTCTTGTTGCCCTTCCACACACACTATAGTTTAGTAACACCTGCCTGCTGCCTGCCTGTTCTTCATACTTGATACTTCATCTTTCTTCTCTGCATCTGGGCATTGGCTATTCTCCATGTCTAAAATTCTTTTCCTCCTAACCTCTGCCTCTTAGAATTCCAGGCCCTGCATGAGACTTTCCATCTACTCTCTGTGTATCTTCTGTGTCCTAACTTTTGTGTATGTTGTCTCTTCTGTTAGAATGTGAGCTTCTTGAGGGGAGTCACTTTTTCTCTGTATCTCCTTCATGTAGTACATGCCTGGCATTGATTGATTGAGTGAATGATTGATTTTCTCCAAAAGTTACCAGTAGCCTTTTGTCCATCCTCCTCCTACTTGAACTTTCTGTAGCAGGTGGCTTTGGTGAACGCCCTACCTTTCCTGGACATTTATGACTTGGTGGGCTTTTATGATATTGCCCTCATTTGGTTTTCTTCCCACCTGTCTGACTACTCCTTTGATGGATCACCATTCATATTCTACCCCCTAACTACTATGACCTACTCCCTCTTATCTTCTACTTCTACACTCTCTTTGGTTACTATACTCTCATAAGCTACCCTGGATTTAATGATCTCTATACAGTTGACTCCCAGATCCATATATCAAGCCCTAGCCTTCCTTGTATCAACTACTGCCTCTTGGACATTTTGAATGGATGTACTGTAGGCATCTCAAACTCATTATGTCCAATATAAAACTTCCCCTCCACCCCTCTTCCAAACATCCCTATTTCTATCAAAAATTAACTAGCCTTCCAGTCAGCCAGGTTATAACCCTGTAATCAGCCTTGACTCCTCACTCTCCTTCATCCTATATATCTAATCAGTTTCAAGGTCCTATTTCTTCCTCCCCAATATCTGTCAGTTCTGTTCTCTTTACAGCCATCAGTCTGTTCCAGGTCCTCATTACCTTTTGCCCTGGACTATCACAGTAGCCTTCTAATTGCTCTCTTTGCCTCAAATCTCCCTCTGTTCCACCTCATTGACCACACAGCTACCAGATTGATATTCTTAAAGCGTAAGTCTGACCACATCACTACCCTGCTCAGTAAAATCTAGACAGGGGTGGGGAATCTATGGCCTCAAGGCTGCATGTAGCTCTCTAGGCCCTCAAGTGCAGCCCTTTGACTGAATCCAAACTTCACAGAACAAATCCCCTTAATAAAAAGATTTGTTCTGTATAACTTGGACTCAGTCAGAAGGCTGCACCCAAAGACCCAAAAAGGCCACATGTGCCTTCAAGGTGGCAGGTTCTCCACCTCTGCATCTAGTGGCTCCCTATTACCTTTAGGATCAAGTACAAACTCCTCTATTTGGCATATAAATTCCTTCACAAGCTGGAGCCACCCTACCTTTCTAGTCTTAGTATATATTATTTACCTTCACACACTCTGCAGTCCAGCCAAACTGGCCTTGCTGTTCCTCACATGTGATATTCAGTCTTCTGTCTCTTTACCTTTGTATAGGCTGTTCCCCATTTCTTAAATGCACATTCTTGCCCTGTGAGTCTGTCACTTACAGTCCCTACTTCAAAGCCCAGCTCAGGTGCCACCTTCTGCATGAGGCCTTGCCTGATTCTCCTTCCCCTCCAGATGTCAGTGCCTCTTGCTCAAAATTATCCTGCATTATATGTATTTAGTATTTGTTTATTTATGTGCATGTTGTTCTCCCCTCCCCCCCTTAGTAAGCCAAACTCTTTGAGGCAAGAGATTATTACTTTTTTTGTCTATCACTAGCAAAAGACTTGACGGTGTCAAGTAGTAGGTGTTTAATAAATGCTTGTTGATTAATTTAGCCTTTGAGAACCTAGGGTCATTTTTAAGCCATGATGGAGAATTGAAATAGAACTTTTGGGAGCACATTTTTTCATATGGAAAGTAAATGCTTTTTTCCCCCCTTTTTGTATAGAAAAATATGATCCGTTATTCATGCATCCTGACTTGTCCTGTGGAACACACACTGGTAGCTGCGGGCACATAATGCATGCCCATTGTTGGCAAAGGTAATTTGCTAAATTTGTAAATTAGTAAATGTTAAGATTATTTCAGTTCTTAAAATTGAACTTTTAAGCAATTAAAGGGAGTTCAATACCAGAAAAAAGAATTCCAAAATTGCAAAGACAAACTACCTTATCACTATTAGATAAATTATAAAGTTGATGTACCCAATTTATTGATAATAAAAGTGGTTTACAAATATTCATGTGATTGTGTAGATACGTACATATAAGTAAGGTAGCATTGCAAATAAATATAACTCTTTTTTCTCTTCTAAGGAAGATACTGCATAGTGACAAATATTAAATACTATAATTGGGAAAAGAAGATCTTAATAGTGAATTCAGCTCCAGGAAGGGTGCTTGGGGAATGGTATCTTTTCTGTCTTTAGGTCCAAATTAAATAGCCTTAGTTCCTAGGGAAGTAGTACTAACTAGTTATTTCACTGCTGCTAAAGAGGACTCCCAGGTTGGACTCTGTCCTAGTGCTGTCACCACCTTGGCCGTTGCCATTTTGTATAGAATAGGGCCTAAGCCAGCCATAGGGTTCTTTTGAGTTTCCCCAAGCCAGCTGGAGTTCTTGGGAAATAAAGCAAGAATATTATAGCCTTATGGGGGCAGCTAGGTGGCGCAGTGAGTAGAGCACGGGCCCTGGAGTCAGGAGGACCTGAGTTCAAATCTGGCTTCAGACACTTGACACACTTATTAGCTGTGACTTTGGGCAAGTCACTTAACCCCAACTGCCCTCCAAAAAAAAAAGAGAGAAAACAAAAAAAGTGTATAAGAATATTATAGCCTTGGGTCATCTTTACTACTTGTGCTACTATTTATGCCCTTCCCTCTAAGTACATATAACATGGGATTATTTGACCATTGTGGACACAGAAGTATTTTATTGCAAAGAACATTTACTTAAAGAATGATATTTGAAAGTATGATTTTGGTTGAAGGACTTAACAATTTTGTTAATACTTAAAAAACTCCTACTTTAAAGGTATTTTGATGCTGTACAAGCAAAGGAACAAAGAAGACAACAGAGATTACGTGTGCACACAAGCTATGATGTAGAAAATGGAGAATTCCTTTGTCCCCTTTGTGAATGTTTAAGCAATACTGTTATTCCTCTGCTTCTGCCCCCAAGAAATATATTTAACAGGTACTGTAATTTATAATACCTGTTTTTGCTTTTTTGCTCTCATACTGTGTCAGACTCAACTTTCTTCCTTCCTTTGCTTCCTAGCAACAACTTAGATTTTAGGAACCTATTAGTTTTGATCTGTTTTTTTTGTTCCTCTTTCTTCCCAATACCAGTTTGTTGGTTAGGTCAGCTTCTTATAAGACAAATGCGTTCAACCCCTTCTTATGCAAGGTTCGTGATGTGCCATGACAAGATTATAAATGGACTGGAAAATCTAGAATGTAGTACTGTACTCAGAACATCATATATACTCAAGTATTAGTAACAGAGCATTTTAAACAGTTCTTTTCTTAAGAATAATCTGTGCTTCATGTGTGGCCATTTGGGTTCTTTAAAAGAATTTGAAATCAAATCCACTGTTCACATAACTATAATATTGAGATTATTAAGTTGAATAAGAAAAGGAATGAGGCATTTTATCCTTAAGTTTGATTTCAAGGTGTGACTTTTTAAATATTAGAAGGTAGTATGATGTTAAGATGAGTGTGGTTTTTGGATGAAGGATATCAAAAACAAAGATTAAAAGTTTCAGAGTACTACATTAGAAAATTATTATTCTATAGTAGAACCCATATCATTCAAGCTATGTTATCTAAGTTAGACTCTTATGTGGTTGAATATTTGATTCTTTTTTTCTCATTACAGATTTTATTTTGGAGGAAAGGGATAATGTATGGTCTATCTTTGATAACTATGTGGTGAAAAGTGAGCTATTGTGAGAAAACAATGATAAATTGTTTCTTATAGTACCAGGACTTAATTTGCTACACCTTGTTGTTGATAAACAGCTCCATAGTAAATATATTTTACTTCAATCTGTAAAAATTTATTTTGAGTTATTCAGAATTCAAATATGGAGGTCTTGGGTTTCTTCTTTTATATACACATGTATATATGTACATATATGTGGGTGTGTCTGTATGTGTGTATAGAGAGAGAGAAAGAGCAAGAGCTTAGTTAAGAGTAGTTGATGCTTCGAAGTATAAAGTTCCACATTTGGAAAACATAAAGACAAACACACGCTGAGTTATTTTTATTAATAGCAGACTGATAAATAGCAGTTTGTTTTGAAAGTATCTGTATATGGTTTTTTTTTATTACTAACTCAAATGTAATTTTCATTCCTTGTAATTATTGAAAGAATTGAAGTGTACATGTGATTATTTGAAGAACTACTATGTTTAGTATCTTACTCTTGCTTGTTTTTTAATACTGCTTATCGTTTCTGACAGACTAGATTCTTCTGACCAACCAAATCTTGTTCAGTGGATTAGAACAGTATCTCAGCAGATAAAAGCATTACAGTTTCTTCGGAAAGAAGAAAGTACTTTTAGTAAGTTTGATTTTATTTTCTCCTCAAGGGTACTTCCACTGGGGCTGGCTGAGTTATTGTTTTAATTAGAAAATCTACCGTGTCACTATTTGACTTAGAACTGTCAGCTTTGCTATCTAGTTCCTTATTCATTCAAAACACATGAAGCTTACAGCAAAAATATTAAGCCTTTCTTTTTCAGAGCAGCTGAGAGTAAATGATATAAAATTTAATTTTTTGTGTTCTAGCAATAATACATATTATTAGAGAGGAGCCATCATGATGTAGTGTATAAAACACTGAACTTGGAGTTAGGAAGGCCTGGATTCAGATCCTACTAGACACTTACTATCTGTGTGATAATGAAAAGTCTCTCTTTCTTAATCTCATTTGTATAATGGAAATAATAGTACTTATTGTACCTACTCGTAGGATTGTTTTGAAATGAGATAATTTTGTAAAGCACGGTGCAAATTTTTTAAATGCTGTACAAAGTCAGTTATTATTAACACTCCAGCTGGTTACATTATTAGTGGCACTACTTCATCATCAAGAAACATGGGCAAATTTGTACCACCGTTTAAGGAAGCAAAGCAGCTTAGCCTGGCCTCTCTTACTTTCCCTCCTTATGTCTTTCCATCAGAGAGTCAGGGTTATTTCAAAAAGGATGATTATGGTGATGACAGTAATGACAGTGATGACAACCGCCTCCTGAGACAACCATTCCATATTTTAGCAGGTCCAATTGTTAGGAGGCTTTCTTTATGTCCTGCTGAAATCTATCTCCTTGTACCTTAGGACCTTAGAATCATAGAGTTAGAAGACTCTTTAGAAAAAGTTGTGTAGTCTAGTACCCTCTTTTACATCTGAGGAAACCAGGAAGAGAGGTAGAGTAACTTTCCCAAGGTCACAAAGGTAGTAAATGAAATAACCGGGATTCAGATTTAAATCCTCTGGCTGCAAATCCAGCATTCTTTTCATTGCACCTTCCACCACTGAACCTAGTTCTGCCCTCTGGGCCCAAAACAGTCTTTACATGTGGAAGCTGTTTTAGCAATTGAAGACAGTGACTTTTCCTTCCAGTTGTTCTCTTCTTCAGGGTATACATCCACACTTGCCTCTCCTTGGGTGGTACTATTTCAGGTCCTCATCATTCTGAGTGTCTTCCCGTAGATATGTACCACCTAATCAGTGTCCTTCCTGAAATATGACAATTGGAACTGGACTCAGTGCTCAAGATATTGTCTAGCCAGGAGTAAAATGAGATTCTTGTCTGTAGGATCATATTCTGGATACATACACACACACAACACACACACCCCACACTAATATAGTTGAAGAAGAACATATGAATGTATTACTTTAACTGCCACATCATATTATCAATTCACTAATTTTGTACTCCTCTAAAGTGTCTTTATATCTTCTCTAGATGGACATCTACTTTTTAATACTGTCTACTTTTATTAAGGCCTACTTGGTAAATCATCAAGTTCTTCAAAATACTCCTATGTTGTCGGAGTTAAACATTGTATGTGATCCTGGTTCATATGCTTTTTTTTACTCTCACAACAAAGATTTATATAGCTGATTCACATTTACATATGTGAAGTACATTGTGAAAAACTTAGAATGAATATATGTGATAGATACATGAACATATGTGAAAAACATTGTGAAAAAATCTATCTCTATCCTGTACTTGTATAGTTAATTTTTTTGTAACATTTATCCCTTAAATATATTGATCCCTTAAATTAAACTTTATTTTATTCCATTTAAGCCATTATTCCAGCCTGTTGGGATCCTTTCGGAATTCCATTTATGCCTTCCAGCATCACATTGTCTCTTCCTCACAGCTTCAAGAGTCTTTGGGGCTAATCACTCAGCAAATTGTGACTGTATTAGCCGGCATTTCATATTTATTCCAAAGAGGGCATTAAGAAGCAAGGCAACCCCATGTTTGATGCCACAGTTATAAGAGATTAAGTTACATAGAATTTCTGGGGTTGTATCTGTAGCTTCATTGAACTATCATTCCTTTTAAACAACCAGGAAAAGTATTTTAGTTGTGTGTGTCCACATATATAATATGTAGCTTTTCTTGTAGGCAATATATCTTCTGAAAATTCAGAAAGTATGATTGAACTACAGCTCCCTGAAGGATTTAAGCCTGATTTTCGACCGAAGTAAGTCCTATCATCTTAAGTAAGCATTACAAATATACAGTTCATTTTTTTCTATACCTTACTATTTTTATTGATATCCTTTACTTTTACATGACTTTCATTTTCAAATATGTCCTTTCCCTCTCCTATAGAGCCATCTCTTGTAACAAAGAATAAAAAGGAAAGGAAAAAGAAAAAAGTTCCATAAAATCAGCAAATCTGTCAGCCAAATCTAAGAGTATAGGCTGTGTTTCAAACCATAGACCTCCCACCTTTTCATTGAAGGAAAGGAGATGCATTTTCTCATCTCTTCTTCAGAGCCAATCTTAGTTATTATCATTATTAGATAGTATTCAGTTGCTTCTTTTTTTATTTCATTTATGTTATTGTCATTGTACATATCATTTTCCAAGTACTGCTTATTTCATTTTGGGCCGTTTTATATGAATCTTTCCATCTTTGTCTGTATTCTTATATTGGTGATTTGTTACTACACAATAATACTCCATTCCCTTTGGGTACTATAGTTAGTTTAGACATTACCTAGTAGATGTACATCTACTTTTTTATACTGTCTACTTTTATTAAGGCCTACTTGGTAAATCGTAAAGTTCTTCAATATACTCCTGTGTTTTCAAAATTAAACATTGTATGTGATTCTGGTTAATGTGCTTTTTTTCCTCTCACAGCAAAGATATATATAGCTGATTCGCATTTGCATATGTGAAGTACATTGTGAAAAACTTCATATTTTTAAAAACTTACAGATTGAACAAATAGAAAGAATAGTATCCAAGAAAACGTGCTTTCAAATTAATGTGAATGTACAGTATTTTGGAACTAATACCATACTTGTCCATCTCAGGAACCCATATTCTGAAAGTATTAAAGAAATGCTAACAATGTTTGGAACAGCCACTTACAAAGTAGGACTAAAGGTTCATCCCAATGAAGAGGATCCCCGTGTCCCCATAATGTGTTGGGGTAGCTGTGCATATACTATTCAAACCATAGGTAAGTAGTTGACCTTTATAAGGCCCACTGTAAGTCAGAATTTATAGTAATGTAAATGAAAGTTATAGAACTACCTCAGCAATAATATCCATATTGACAAATTGTAAATTATGAATGAACATTTAAAAAAAAAATCTCACCTTAGGGACTACAACTTCATATAGTTCAGAAATAACACCATTTCAGTTTTAGTTCTTCAATATTAAAATATTACAATGAAGTGACTTAAAAATTCTAGCACCTAAATTTGACCATTATATTGCTTTCTGTAGAAAGAATATTAAATGATGAAGAGAAACCATTATTTGGTCATTTGCCTTGCCGACAGGTAAGATCTCACCTTGCCCTTGATTCTATGAAAGTTGTGGATGGGGTAAGTTTCAGCTACTGTTTAATGTTTTTTTTTTTTAATTATGAAATAGCCATTTATATTTGGGTTCACCCCCTTCATATTAAAATCTGTTCTCATATGGTACTTAAAATTATTTTATTTACTTTTCATGAAGACTTAATAGGCTTCATCAGTCAGCATATGCTGAGTTTCTACTACAAACATAAGGAAAAGAAAAAATGAAACAAAACAAAACAAAAAAACAGACCATCTGCCTTGCTCTAGAGCAGAAGTGTCAAGCACACAGCTGGGACCCATGGGGCCCAAAGCAGATTAAAATGCAGTTGGGAGATCTTTAACAAAATAAGTAAAAAGAGTATAGTAAATCATAAATAATATTACATTTTAAAACTAAGTCAGTATGCAGCCTGCAGGGATCTTTCTATATAAATTGGTGGCCCTTTTTCTCCTCGAGTTTGATACCTGCTGTAGAGGGTCTTCAAGGGTAATAAAACCTGAGGACAGGAGTGGCGAGGGTGTCCATGAGGAGAAGTGGAGCCCTCTTGGATGAAACTTATTTCTTTTCCTGTGTGGCATTTGTAGATATGACTGAGTTCTTATTTTGGCCATAAATAAGTAAATTAGTTCCTTTGAGCTCTTGTTCCTATGTTAATAAATCACTGAAATCGAAAATAGACATCACTTATATAGCAGCATAGCTGTCACCTGGCTGATGTTCCCTGTTCTCACTGTTACCCTTTGGGTACTTGAAGGAATAATTGTGGCATCAAAAATATTGTTCCTATCTTGTTGCATTCCTGTGTCTCTTAAACTCTTCTATAATAAGTTGGTGAATGAGTTGTCTTGAATACAACAATGTGCTTTTACTCCTGGAAAGGAGAAGTGGAAACAGTGAGTGATCAGAGCTGTATTGAATGGAAAGAAAATCTAGTTTATTCAGCCAGCTTTAGGTAAAGCGTTGGGCAGATATTTTTCAGTCTTTTAAACTTTCGGGAGTCCTTCCTAAGTGTAATCTATCGTTGTTCTGCAGTTGTTATTGTTATTCAGTCTTTTCAGTCATGTCCGGCTCTTAGTGATCCCATTTGGGGTTTTCTTGGCAAAGATACTGGAGTGGTTGGCCATTTCCTTCTCCAGCTCATTTGACAGATGAGGAAACTGAGGCAAACAGAGTTAAGTGACTTTCCCAGAGTCAGACAGCTAGGAAGTATCTGAGGGCAGATCTGAACTCAGTAAGATGAGTCTTCCTGACTCTAGGCCTGGCACTCTATCCACTGTGCCACCTAGCTGCCCTGTAACACGGTCACTTTTCTATAATTCCTCTAGAAGTCTATATTTTCTCAGAGTTAAGTTTACCTCCCCTTAGCTTATTACTATCCATTGGTGTCTGTGTATGTATGTACGCATGCATGTAGGCATGTATGTTCATGTGTGTATAAACATGCTCCATTCCTCTTCTTATCTCAAACACTAAAGTCCTTCAAGGTGTCAGAGACACAATTCCATTCATCCAAGTCACAAGACATTATCTGCTAAACCATTTGTATGATATTTTTGGCATTTATATAACTGAAATATTACCTTTTGGGGGCAAATCAAAAGGCTGGGAAGTAATATGAATTTACTGTAGTGATTTCCCAAATAGAATAGAATTCTCTCTTCAACATTTTAAATAGTTGTCCCTGAAGAAATAGAAATAATTCATCTGTGACAGTTTTTCTTAATAGTTATATTTCTGTTTTCACATTTCAGGACGACTGTCTCAAGTCATTAACAAGATTTGCAGCTGCACATTGGACAGCAGCATCGTTTTCAGTGGTGCAGGAACATTTTTGTATACTTTTTGCATGTAAGTTTTAATATATTGAAATGATTTTGTTAAATAATGAATATAAAATAATATAATAAATATTCATTTTATTTAGTAAAATAATTTTTTTTCACATTTAATCATACTTTTTTAGTAGAGCAAGCCCTGAAATAATATTTGAACATATATCCCTTTCAGAACAAACTGAATTCTGTTTACAAGTTGTTAATTATAGATTCATTTATATCTTGTGGAAAACTAGATTTAGATAGTATTTTTATTAAGTTTTCAAATGAAAACTTGGTGTTGCTATATGTGATCTCTATGAATTAATTTATGTAATGTATACTAATTCAGTTTTGTTTTTACTCTTCAGCACTAGTGCCTAATGAGAAATATGGAAATCTTCCATGCATATTAGATATTGACATGTTTCATTTATTGGTGAGTGTGTTCATGGTATTCCTTTCTATAAAGCTGGGTTACCCACATAATTAAATTGGTCAGGAGCAGATATGGTGGTGGGTAGGGAAGGATTATCACTTGTAATTGTTACTATTTTAGATTTATTTTTTTTTTTAGAGTTTGTTAAAATCTCTTTTGGAAAAGCTAAAAAAAAAAGTACTGAGAAAGAGAACTGTTCTAGTTAAAAGAGTTCTAGCGGTTGGCATCAGGAGACTTCAGTTCTAGTTATGAGTCAACATCAAGGACTAAAATACACTCTATGACTTGAGCAAGTGACTTAACTTTTCTGTGCTTCAGTTACCTATCTGATGCATAAGTTTACATCCACTCTACTTAATTCACAGTGTAGTTGTGAGAATATATGAGATAATATTTACAGTTTTTATTGCATTGAGGAAGATGTAGGACAAATTAAATGATTTAGGACAGAATGTTCATCTCAAATCCTTTGGTTCTTAGGTGATTATTGTTGGCCAAGGATGAGTGAGAATTCCAGTTTGTGTTCTCTACTAAGGAAGATCACCTGATCAGATGATGATTATTAGATTATAAAATAAAGAAATGTAGAAAATACTCTGGTTAAAGAAAGTGAAGGAAAATTTAAAATAAAAACCAAGAGGCACACAGTAGAGTACCTATTTCATAGATAGTCCTGTTTCTGTCCTTTTATCTATGAGAATGTTCATGGCTATTGATGACTGTCATACTCATAATTTAAAAAAATAAAGGAAGAAAATGAGGTGAACATATTTTTATCCTTAAAATATTGTATCTCTTTCCCAGGTGAGCTTGGTACTCTCTTTCCCTGCTTTGCAGTGTCAGGACTTTTCAGGGTTTAGCCTCACCACTGGAGATCTTCACATTTTCCATCTTGTCGCTATGGCACACATCGTACAAATCTTACTTACCTCATGTACAGGTAATGACTTCTGCTTACATTCTTTTGATAATTTCTTTCAGAAAATACTGAGTTATCTCACAGTTTTTTTTTTAATACCTAAAAGATGAATAATAATGTAAATTACAATTGGATAACTCTGCAAATAAAGTGTTTTGGAGTTGGAGCAATTCATTTTTCCAATGAATAAAGTAAAATTCTATGGAGAGATGATATTTTATTTTTATTTGTTGCCTTAAAAAGAAATTCTCACTTGTTATGATACCATCTACATTTAAATTAGTATAATGTAAGTAAGTTACTAAACAAATTCAGTTGGTTGCATTGATTTTCAATTTTCAGTTTCTAAATAGAACATTTAACAACCCCAAAAAAATTCTCTTGAAGCACATTTAGTTATGTCAGTATCTTGAATACTTGTTGATAGTACAGAAAGGGGTGGTGTATGTAAGCCCTGAGAGTTTACAGTGTAATAGCTGTACTGCTAATACATGAAGATTCATATAAGATCTGTTTTTTACAACAAATTTTAAAACAATGTATTGAGCCAGTTTTACTCAATGAAAGAGGATATGAAGAATTTAGACCTGATGTATCCAAACATCTTTGACAGAAGATTAAATATTTGACAGAAATCAAAGAGGTCTTTTACTAATCATGTTAATATTTTGGCTTTTTGTCAAAGTGAATTTTAGTCTACTCTGATTAGCACTTACACATTATTATTTCTAAATACATTCCATTGGTAATTTCTTAGCTCATTTGTTCGTAGTTTTTTTTTTGAAATACTTTTCTCCCTTACACTGGAAATTCTTTGGGAGAGAGCATATGATTAAATATAGGCAGTGGGGGGAAAAGAGGGTCAAGTGGACTGAAGTGGACACAATGTAAGAATGGACTGCAGGACAGGTTCAGAGAGGAGATAAAAGTTAAAGATGAACTGCAGCATGATTTCTAGTGGAGTCGAGGCAAATATTCAGAGTCGGTTTGTCTTTAAGGAGAATTAAGGACCCCAGGCAGTTCTTTCTCAACCCCTATCTCCTAATAGCTATGCTCCTCTCAACATAACTCCTTTCTTCTCCAAAAGGTGCAGTTTTTCAGAGCTAATCTCAGAGAAACAGCCTTGAGTCATAATCAGTATTTTGTTACTTAGCTGGTTTCTTAATGAATACATTATTCTGCCCTAGCAGAAACCTTTTTTGGTCCCTGGGAGGCCTGCTTATTGAGCTGAGGATGACCCTTTTTGTGTGTTTTCAGATTCTGCTTATCCTAAGTAACTAGGAAAGAGGGAGTGTGGAAGTAAAGCATCCCATCTCAAGCATTTTACTTGAGGTCATAAAGTGCTCAATGTTATTTGGAAATTAATTGGTGATGTTTCATTTTCAGTATACCTTGCTGGCAAATATAGTATACTAATATTTCCTTATTTTTTTAGAAGAGAATGGCATGGACCAAGAAAATCCTACTGGTGAAGAAGAGTTAGCAGTGCTTGCTTTGTACAAAACACTTTGTCACTGTGCAGGAAGGTAATGCCTGTTCTACACAGAAAGCATGTTGCTCTTCTACATGAGCTTTGCCATGCAAAAAAGGTTGTTGACATGCTATAAATGCTTGTAATGTAGCATTTTTTTATTTTTACATTTGAATTCCTTGTGATGCAGTTAGGTGGCACTTTTGACCCTTCCCATTATAAGTAGGTGAACCATATACCTTCCATTGCCAGTGAGACCAAGGAGTGGAGTTGAGCCTTTTTACCTGTCATTGCATGAACAGTGAGTGGCAAAGTGAGTAGAACTCAGAATCAGAAGCACTTCCTGCTTACCTCAGATATCATCCAGTTACTTTCTTAACCACCCACGTCAGTGATTCCCTGATTGAGCAGCACTTGAAGCTGCTTGCTATAGAAAATACAAAGAGGTAACAAGAAATTCTCAAAACAAAGTTATTTTTAATTCAATTAGACTTTTTCAAGTGGTTGTTTTCCCTACTTAAATAGTTGCTCAGCAGTCCCAAAACTTTGCTACCAACAGTTAAGATCAGAAGGGATTCTTTTCATTAACAAGGGTTCACTACGACTTTTAAAAAGCGACTTTCCCTTTTGCATTTTAAATATTTACTTTGCAATAGCACACAGTTACACAATTTGTGCATGCTTACAGATATGTACATAACTGTTGGTACTCTAATGTGAGATCTTTGACCAGGGCCTGAATGGACTTATAACTTAACCTGGGGTCTGTGAACTTGTTTCTCTTTTGTTTTTTAATGTAATTGTATTTCAATATAATTGGTTTCTTTGTAATCCAATGGATTTCTTTTCTACATTTAAAAACCTTATTGTGATAAGCTTCATCAGACTGCCAAAGGGGTTCATGTCACAAAAAAGATTAAGAACCCCCTGAACTACATGACCTCAGTCACACCAGTATTTACATTATTGCTCCAAATGAAGGTAAAAGATAAAGGGAAGTTGTAGGTAAATGCAAGAACTGCTCACAGGTTCTTCTTAGAGAGGAAAATAATGAGAGTTAATGGAATTTATTTTGTTGTGCATCCAAAGGCAACAAGAAAAGTCATTTTATGGGATTTGGTCAGTTCATGGCAATGTCCATCATGAGCATTCATAAACAGACCACTTTGAAGACCATTGTCATTTACCCACCAACATCTGTTGAAGAAGACTAGGAGGTAGAGAAACTATAGAAAGAACAGGGGGCAGCTAGGTGGCACGGTGAGCAGAGCACCAGCCCTGGAGTCAGGAGGACCTGAGTTCAAATTTAACCTCAGACACTTGACACACTTACTAGCTGTGTGACCTTCGGCGAGTCACTTAACTCCAATT
>CM053627.1:193513915-193540044 GCA_028646595.1 Phalanger gymnotis
GTATTTCCTTGAGCCTTGCTAAGTGTTAAGCCCCAGGCCCAGAGCCCTGTTGGGTGTGGAACCTATGTGGATGTGAGCCTCCCAGGACCCTGGGGGGAGTGGCTAGCACTGGAGCCAATAGAAGCCTGTGGTGGGAGGAGCTTGTGGAATGGTTGGAGCAGAGCTAAGAGGCAGTTGGAGAAGCAGTGGGGAGGCAGTTGGAGAGGTTGTTGGTGACAGGAGTTAAGAGCTGAAGGAGAGAGGAAGCAGTCAGCTAGCTGGAATACAGCTTGGAGAGTGTGGCGAAAGCAGCGGCGACGCCGGCAGAGACAGCTACAGCCAATGCTGAAGAGAAAGCCGAAGCTGAAGCAGGAGCAGCAGAAGCAGAGCTGACCCAAAAGTAGAGCTCACCCGTGTGTAGACCCAGGAGTGCGAGCAAGGACTTGAGGCCAGTAAATATGATTTGGCTAAATACTATCTTGTTTTTTCTGTGGCCTCCTGGTTACTTTTGTGAGGCGGACTTATTGGGCCTGGAAGCTTGTGATCAAAGTGTCGAAGTGGGGAGGCTGGTTCGTGAATCTGTTTCTGTGGAGCCTAAATAAATGTTTTATTGCGTTCTACTTAGAGAATCTCTCATACCTTGCGATTTCGAACCATTCAAACATATACATGATTATATTTGAGATTATAAATTCGGCCTTCCTACTTCAGGGAGAGAAAGGGGAAGGGAAAGAATTTGGAACTGAAAACAAAAGAAAAAACTCTTGTGTACAAAAATAAAAGGAAAAAGGAGTGCAAGCTCTGGCAGGCAGGTCCTCTGAGATTGTGAAGAACCAGAGTATGGCCTCAGGGATAGAGTATCATTGAAGATTGGCCTAGCTTAGTTCACAGTCTCATCACCAGAAAGCTGGTCATCAGCTGAGGAGCTTATTTTGACCATAGTAATTCATGACACCTTCTATAAAGGTTGGTGGGAATGCCTCTACCAATGAAATCACATATTTCTGAAGTAATGAAGTACATAACTTCAAGCTGTGAAAATTTATAAGTACTGGCTTATAAGTATTAAGATATCAATTATTTTTCTTAACTATTTACAAAGCAGGACTTCAAAAAAATTTTATAGGAAAGATCAAATCAATAAGATATTCTTAAAATTAGGACTTGGTATTTAAATAAATTGTTATTTATCAAACTTGTTAGGAAATCCAAAAGCATTGGCACATTGAAAGAAATGCCTATGTCCATGCCCTTTGCCAAGCTCCTTTATAGAGGCTGGAATATTAAATATTCAATTATTTTAATAATTAATTTAATAATTTAATTTATTAATTTTCTAATCCTATCAATTATTATTTATTTTAATCTTAATTATATAATTATATTAATAATTCAAAATAAATAATTTTAATATTTTAATAATTATGATTATATTAAAATTAAATCCATATATCATATTACATATAAAATATTAAAATTAAAAATTAAAAATAATTAATTAAAATTAATAAAATTAAATTGATTTAATAATTTAATAATTAAATATAAATAACATCAGATTCCCCTAATTCATTGATTTTGCTGTGGTTTTTTTTTCTCCTTTTCTTCTTAAAAAAAAAAAAACCCAGCAACTATTTGTTGGCTCTCTGGAAGCGGGGAGAAGGAAGGGATACTGGGGAAATATAGGCAATGTAAAAACAAAAACATATAAATAAAAATAATAGAAAAATTAGAAATTTATAAATCTTGTAAATGAAAAAGGTTAATAAAAAACAAGGCAAAACATGTCAATTACTGAATTGGAATAGGATTACGGCTATGACAGAAGTGACATACCTGGATCCGGAATAAATTTATTTCTGTTTTTTGACAATACAGTTGACCGTTGAACAAATGCTGCTAGTACCATAGCCTTGTTGTCAACTTTAACCTCCTGTTCCTCTTGACACAAAATACAAGTAACAATTTGCCGCTGTTCAGTTACTTGAGTTTGTTCAGGGCCCAAGGCTATGAGGGAGGTATCTGAAATCATAGGACTAAAATAAAAAAGAAAGTCATGAATACATGGCTAAATATATTGTAATTAATGATCCTAAGACATCCGGGTAATTACAGCATATTACTCAATAAAACTACAGTTATGTTACTTGGCATTTAAGTAAACGTAGTTGAATTCAAACCATATCCAAATACCTATTCACAAGCCACTTGCTAACAAATCAAAATGTCAAAGATTTACTCAATTCAGCAAGAGGAAAACATTCAAAAACTCTTCTATCAACATGAATCAATGTGTATATAACAAAGTTCGCTTAAATCTTACAAGACTGAAAACTTAATATGAAACTTAGGCCTTCTTCATGAGAATTTTATCAACTATTATTTACCCTAAATAATTGCTTGAATCCATTTCCTGTCTACATCCTGCATATTTCTTTACTGTCAGTTAGTCCTTCTAGACTGCCATGTTCCTTCTGTAAGACTGCTTCTTGCTGTCAGAAAATTAAAGGCCCATTGTTCCTTTAAACCAGAGGTTCCCAAACTTGTTTGGCCTATTGCCCCCTTAAAAAAAATTACTCAGCACCCCCTTGGAAATCTACTTTCTTTAACCCTTTAATGATTGTTAAAAAGAAATTTGCACCATTTAAAAAAATATATAAAATATATTTTAAAAAAATTACATCTTAAATTTAATAATTTATTGTAAATTTGTGCAGGGTTTTCCTGCACTAAAATTTTGATGATGCAATATTGCATGATGTAACTATAGTATCATATTGTAAACAAGTCATTACATGCACATATTCCTGCCAATCCAAGCTGGACTTTCCAACAATGCATGACATGCTCGCCTGCCAACATTTGCTTGTAAAAACCTGTCACTGGACTTGATTACTGATGGTTATAACTTGCATTTGTGTGTTTATTTGGAAAATAATGTAATCACTATGACTTTAACTCTGTTATACAACAGATGAAATATGTAGTTTTTCAAAATTTTCTTCTCTTCTTTCCTTATGCTTCCACCACCCCCTTATTTTTATTCAATGACCCCCAGTTGCAAGGTTACTATTGTCCCCCTGGATCACTCCAGCACCCTCCAGGGGTTGGTATCAACTCACTTTGGAAACCTATGCTTTAAACCCTCAAATTTGGCTAAAAAAAATGGTAAACATAATATTATTTTAACTATAGGGCACCCTGAGCTATTCAGCAATCTATTTCATCTATACTGTACATTATCTATAAGTTGATTACAATTTAAGACTCAGGAAATTCCTTCTAAAATACTCTTCCTTTACAACAAATTCCTAGATAGCAGTATGGACAGGGCAGTTCATAAAATCAGAACTAAGGATGATTAGACCAAGATGTTAAATACTTTGGATTGAGAGCAAGAGGCAGGAGGAAAGAATTTATACAAAAACCTATTTTCAGAAACTCATCAAATTTAAGTTTTTAAAATGCCCAATTA
Source organism: Phalanger gymnotis (assembly GCA_028646595.1). Classification (NCBI taxonomy): domain Eukaryota; kingdom Metazoa; phylum Chordata; class Mammalia; order Diprotodontia; family Phalangeridae; genus Phalanger; species Phalanger gymnotis. Next base: position 193,517,370 of record CM053627.1, read on the forward strand.
AAAATTAAGGTGACCCCCTTCCAGCGTCTGGTACGTGAAATTGCTTAGGACTTCAAAACAGATCTGCACTTTCAGAGTGCAGCAATTGGTGCTTTGCAGGAGGCAAGTGAAGCCTATCTGGTTGGCCTGTTTGAGGACACCAACCTATGTGCTATCCACAACAAATGTGTCACAATCATGCCAAAAGATATCCAGCTAGCATGCCGCATACGTGGAGAATGTGCTTAAACTCCACTATGATGGGACACATTCTTCATTCTCAAAACAGAAAAAAAAAATCTCTTCTTCTTGTTATTGGTAGTTCTGAATGTTAGATATTTTTTTTCCCAAGGGGTCAAAAGGTACCTAAGAATATGATTGCGAATGGAAAAATAGGGGACAGAATCAGGTATTGGCAAGTTTTTTCCATTTTCATTTGTGTGTGAATTTTGAATATAAATGTGAGCATTAATGCGGTCAAAAAAAATGTTTCCGTGAATAAGTTTCAATGATTCAACTTTATAACAATTATAAATAAACCTGTTAAATTTTTCTGGACAATGCCAGCATTTGGATTTTTTTAAAAAGCAAATTTCTTATTGACGGCAACTAAATGGTATTTGTAGCATTTTTATCATATAGTAGATTCTATCCATTCACTATACTTTTCTGAGTTGTCCTACATGCAAGTACGTTTTTAATGTTGCCTGTCTTCTGTGCTGTTCCTGTAAGTTTGCTATTAAAATACATTAAACTACAAAAAAAAAATTAAGGTGAAATATTTGAATTATCTTAGTCTAGAAATGAGAAGGCACAGTACAGTCAACAGAGAGCCAGATATGAAGTCAAGAAACTTTGAGTTCAGGCCTTGCCTTTGATACATATGAGCTCTATGGCCAGGAACAAGTAGTTCAGCTCTACAATACATGTTATAGATGAGCTGCTCATCAATCCATCTCCTAAAAAGGGTAGAAATATTTATTTACCTGTTATCAAGAACAGTGGATGTAGAAGCATCTAATTCTAATGTTTGCTGAAAGAGTTCTTTGTTTTCGTCTATGAAGTGTCTTTGCATTTCTGACATTTGAGCCATGATCTTTTCTCTCCGAAGCCTGGCTATTTCAGCTTTTCTCTTCCTCTCAGCTTTGTCTTTATCCTTCGAGCTCTGAAATGAGATTCAATTAGGCATTTTGGAAGCTTAATGATTAGATCTAAATATAGCGTTTTTGTTTGAGCAAAGCTGTTAGAGAGATATCTACCATTACGCCTAAAATATAAGATGGTAAAAGCCAAAGAAAGAATGAAACCAAATACAATACTCTAAAATAAAATATGGCAGTCAATTTCTTGACGTTCAAAAGGGTAGTTGATTATCAGTAATACAAGATAAAATGAGAAATTTCTTTTGTTAAAAGTTAATATGTCAACATATTACTTATGCTTATACTATCAACAACCATAGTTTACCTCTTCCATTATTGTTCCTTCTGCCTCAGCCACAGGACTGGTGGAAGAACTCTCTCTTATCTTCTTAATGGCATTAAAAGTCTATTTAAAAAAAGAAATAAAATAGAAATGAAATCACTTCCCCAAAGTGACACAGAGTTAGTGCTGGAGCCAGAACACAAACCTGTGGTTTTTCATATCCAAGCCCAGCATACTTTCAATACACCAGATTTCTTTTTCCTAATTCTTTTGTCAAAATATTTTATATTTGTAACCCTAGTGTTCAGCACAGTGTTTGGCACATATTGAATGCTGAATGTTTTTTCATTCATTCATTCATTCATTCATCCATTCACTCATTCATTCATTCATAAGCAGTCAATAATTCATGCTACCCATGCTAACAATAAGGTAGGAAATTTTACCTTTAATATCCATCTAATCATGTCTTTGTGAACTTCCAAGTAGGGGGCGTTTTGTAGTGTTTCCAGCATAGCTAGTATGCTAGGAGAATTGCTGGGTGCTTCTCCAGGTTCTAAGAAAAATTAGCAAAAGAGAAGAGGAAAACTGATGAATGCTGTTTGTAACTACATCCTTTATGCCTGGCATTACTGATGCTATTAACAGTAATAACAACAACATTACAATGGAATTGTGACCTCAATGATGTGAGTACTCTCCTTCAATGGCAAAAATCACAATTTATCCACACCTTCTCATTTCACACAACTTCTGTGTACAGGTCTTTCAGTAACTCCACCACATTAAGTCTACCCACTATACTAGTGTAGGTCTTCCTATGCTTCAAGGGTACTGAAGGTACCCTTATATATGTAGCCTACTTCCTTTTCTGAGCATACATTTCTCCGACAAATCTTTTACACAGATCCTCCTGAGTCATTCTTCATTGGTAATATGCTATCACCTATTACACGAATAATATATCTTTCTGTGGCCCTGTGCATGACTTGGAAGACATTCCACGTCTCATAGCTATAAAGGATCAATGGAAGAATGCTACCACGTTAGAAAAGATGGATTCTTGCTTTTAGGGAGCAATATGAGGTTATAAAAAGCACTGTGCATTTCCCAAATGTAATCAAGTTCATTTTTCTCTTCCTAGTCAATTCTGGGACAAGTTCAATGTCTAATTACACTGTTTTTCTAAAGAAAATGTACTTAGTCCTATGGGCAGCACATTCAACTACAAACCACAGTACAAACCACAATAGGCATTCGAGTACAAACCACAATAGGCATTCTCCATCTACTTGGTTTTTTCTGGGTGAAAAATTAGGCTAAAATCTTTGGAATGACTCTGAAATTCATTCAAATGGCTCTAGTTCCAGGGTTCAATAAATCAATCAATTAACCAACATCTGAAGGCATACTACTCACCATATACTATGTTAAACACTAGTGTACAAAGAAGGACAGAGGTCCTCCTCTTAAGGATCTTATATTCTAATGGAGAAGACCACAATCTTCCTCATTAGAAGACATGTACATAAATAGGCACATACAGACACAAAGAAGAGTAGATGAAAAGATGGGATACACTGAGAAGGACATCCTGCAGAAAATACCATTTGAGATGAATCTTAAAGTAAGACAGGGACGCTAAGGTTGAAGGTTAGGAAGGAGAGCATTCCAAGCATGGGGAACAGTCAATGAATGAAAAGGCACAAAGATGTAAGATGGAATGTTCAGTGTGAGGAATGGCAAGTATGCCAGTGTGGTTGGATCAGAATAGGAAGAAAGATATCAGAAGATAGCTTGCAGGAACAGTAGGATCTAGTGAGAATTTTTAAAGGATGGAGGAGACTTAGGCATATTTGCCAGCATTAGGAAAGGAATCAGTGGATAAGGAGAGATCGAGGATGAGAGAATGGGGATGACAGAAGGGGCGATCTGATGGAAGAGATAAGATCAAAGATGCATGCCTTGGCAGATAGATTATTGTGAAGGAAAAGATTGTCAGACGGATGTGAGATAAGTAGAAGGTGAGAAGAAACAGTTGGCAGCAAATTGTCTCCATTTTTTGGGTAAATTATGAGACAATGTTATTATCTGAAAAGGTGGCAGGAGGAGGAAGTACTGTGGGAGGCTTGAGGAGAGAAGCTATTTGGAAAAGTTACTATAGGAAATTGAATAGAAAGTTGATTAGGAAGGAATAGAAGGATTGCCTTGCTGTAGTGATAGACCAGGTGATAACATGAATTTGTACTGAGTACAGCCTTGTTTTGTGACTTCTTCCAGTTTAGGAACATGTAAGTGACTGAAGAGAAGGTAGATGGTAAGAGTAATCCAAAGTTGGGAGTTTGATGAGAAAGGCTTTATGAAAAGGAGGAAAGGGATTTTAGAGTAGAGGATAATGCAGAGTTGAACTGGTTTACCAAGTGGTTGATATTGGGAAGGAAGAAAAGTACAGCCAGTGCAGGGATCATGATCTGGCAAAGTACTGAAGGATAGCAGAATTGAAGGTCATGATTAGGATCAAGAAAAGGGTTAAGGACAGAGAGACAGAATGAAGAAATATTATGATCAGATAAAGGAATTTTAGAATTCATGAAAATATAAGTAGAATAATTGTGGGTGATAGCAAGATCAAGGACAAAACCATCTCTGTGTATACCTGAATTAGAAATAGAAGATTGTGAGAGTTAAGGAGACTGAAGAAATGTGAAGTTAAAAGTACCTGAGGGAATTTCAACATATATCATGAAGTACTCTAGCAGGAATGCAGGAGTTTCAATCAATAAAATGTCATCTGCAAACAAAAAGATCTATTTGGACTCTATATTGGACATGTTTCACGATAGTGACAATTCTGTGAACACAAAATTTCTGTTGTACGCTTCATTTGATATTTATAATCTAAGGGTAAAATTAAGTCACATCTGTTGATCCATCTTTTGATCAATAATCAAACATTTATGAAGTGCCTCCTATGTTCCAGGCACTGTGCTAAGCACTGGGGATACAAAAAGAGGCAAAAGACAATCTCTGCCCTTAAAGAGTTTACAGTTGAATTGAGGAGACAACATACAAACAAATATATACAAGCAAGCAATGTAAAGGATAAACAGGAAATAATTAAACAGAGGTAAGGCACTAGAATTACGAGGGGTTAAGGAAAAGCTTCCAGTAAAAGATGGGATTTTGGTTGAGATTTAAAGGAAACCAAGGAGGTTAGTAGGCAAAGTAGAGGAGGGAGAGGATTCCAGGGATGGGGGACCAACAGACTGGTTCGAAAAGTATGTGTTGGCGAGTAAGGTGTAGGAAGACTGAAAAGGTAGGAGAATATTAGGTGATGATAGGTTTTGAATGCCAAACAAAGCATTTTGTATTTGATCCTGAAGGTAATAGGGAGCCACTGGAGTTTACTGAATGGGTGTAAGGGGCTGTGGTAGAGGAGAGGTTTGACATGATTAGACCTGCACTTCAGGAAAGTGGGGGAGAAGAGGGAGGGTTTAGGGGAAAACACAGTAAGTTGTTTTGGACATACTGAGTTTAAGATGTCTATTGGATATCTAGTTAGAAATGTCTGAAAGGCAGTCAGAGATATGAGACTGGATGTCAGCAGGGTTTGGGAATTCTATAAGTTTTTTACATGTCTTTTGCTTTACCAATCTGAACACTAGGTTACTGAATTCCATTGCTTCCGATTCTCCCTTGTGTTGTCTGCTTATTGATCCATACCTATTTTTCAACTAATACCAGATGGCTTTGATGACTGGTACTTTATAATACAGTTTGAGGTCTAGAAATGCTATTCTCCCTATGTCCCTAGCTCTTTTCCTTATTTCTCTTGATATATACTAGACCTTTTATTTTTTCAAATTAATTTTTTTTAATTTTAACATGTTCTATAAAGTATGGTTTACCAAATTAATTGCTTTTTTATATTCAACAAACAATAAGCACTATGGGATCTTCTGTTTTCTGCACCTTTCAGTCAATTATGTGACTATAAGATATTGTTTCCTATAGGACATCACTTGTGAAAGCATGTCTATTCCCTTTGCATAACGTCCTTCAGGATGTTTTTGTTAAATATGTAGATTATTGTTATAAAGATTTTCTAGAGACGGGGAAGCAGATGTATAGGTAGGCAATTACTCATGTTTTCTTATGTTTTTACCCCCCACTATCTCTCTCCATAAAATATCACGAATGAGTTTATATTTTAAACTGGTATTACTTTTGGCTTTCATTATGTTGCCACTCGACAATGAGATCCAATATTTGTTGGTAAGGCAATTAGTAGGGCTCTTTGGTCCTTACAAATGGATACTATTCCACAGAAAGACTGAACATTTGCTGTCATTCAGGGCACTTATTTGACTTCCTAGATTCTGATGGTGGAGGGATTAGAATTGTTTTGTCTCTACAGGGCAGAACCAGAGCAATAACTGAAAATTGCAAATGGGCCAATTAGTCGTGATATGAGGAAAAACTTACTAACTGTTCCTAGCTGTCTAAACATGGAATGAGCAGCCTTAGGAGGCAATGGGCTCCTTTCTTGGAGGTCTTCAAGCAGAAGCTGTGTTACTTTTCAGGTGTCTTACACTGAAAATTCTTTTTATGTATGGGTTTGGACTAGAGAGTCACTACAATGCCTTCAAACTCAAATTCTGTGTTTCTGTGAGCTGTGGTTATAAGAGGGGCACCACGATCTGAAAACTTGTAGGCGTAAATCAATGGAAATGAGCTTGAAGATGGACCTGTGACTGATGAGGTAAATTTGATGACTCCAGTAATTCTCCTCTAACTGGCTCCATCCCTGTAATCTGGTTTTCAACCTGATCACAAGACTGATGGTTCTCTCCAAAGTTACCTACAATCTTAAAATTAAATTTTTAAAAAATCTTTTGTTTCTATATTACCTGCACTTCCCAATCCATCTTCCAAAAAAGATGCAAAAGTGATATTCCTCAATATCCTCCACAGTTCTGATCATATATATCTGAATTGTCCTGCTGAATTCCAGTGATGCACTATAAACTTTAAGTTCAAATAAAAACTCCTCTGTTTTGGCATTTTTAAGCCCTTCAAAATCTGTCTCCAACTGCTTGATTCATTTATTCACCCTCATGCACTCCAAAGTCCAGTCAAAACAGTTTTCTTACACTACGTTTCCAGATCTTTGTACAGGCTTGTCCTCCTCTGCTTAAAATGCATGCCTTCCTCACTTTATCCCTGAAATGACCTTCTATTTATTTTCTACATATTTTATATATACTCACATGTATACATGTTGTCTCCTTCAACAGATATGAGCTCCTTCAGAGCAGGGACTATTTCATTTTTATCTTTTATCTCTAGTGACTAGCAGTGTCTGGCACATAGCAGGAACTAATTCTTGTTGATTGATTTTGTTTTTGGCATCCCAGCTACTTTCCAATATATCCCCCACTCCAGCTTCTTCCCAGGAAAGAAAAATAGCAAAGGAAAACTAACTTTTCTAACTCCATTTCTAATGGCATGTGATAACATTTCACACCTCAGTTCCTCATTCCTCTATTGAGGAGGGAAATATGTTTCATCAACTGTTTTCTGGGACCAAAACTGGCATTTCCATCATAGCTTAGTGTGCCTATCTTCCTATTACCACCACCCAAGGACAAGTTCAGCCCCTTACATCTTCGTTTTTAAATTATAGATTGGAAAGATAAAGATAAAGGATAAAAGATGAGAGATAAAGTGATGATTTTGAAACACATCAACTTACATCCATGTTTTCCAGTCAATCATCAAACATTTACCAATTGCCTACTATGTGCCAAGCATTATGCTAAGCACTGCAAATACAAAGAAAGGAAAAACAAGCCAGTCCCTGCTCTTAAGGAGCTTAGAGTCTAACAGACTGCTGTATCTATGGATGTACTGAGCAATTTTTAAATAAAAAAAATACATCTAGATTTGTAATTGCATATAGCACAATGATGCTTAGTAAAGGAAATGGATACTTAGGCTCAATTCATTTAGTGTCTTTTATGATCAATTATTAGAGATTACACAGTTTATTAAAAAGATGTATAGCCTTCATTTTCACAAAGGGAGGCAAAGTAGATAAGAAGCTGACCTTGGAGTCATGAAGAGTTGGCTTCCACTTCAGACCGTGACCTCTCTCTCCCTTTCTCTCTCTCTCTCATTGTGTCTGTCTTTCTTTCTATCCTGGCCATGTGACCCTGGGCAAGTCACAAGTCACTCCCAGGAACTAGCCAATTCTAGAATACTGTTGGTCGAAGAGAAGGTGCTAATCTGCATGGGTAAAGGAAGTTCCTCACTGGGAGATCCCCATAGCAATGAAATTACATGTGTGCTCAAAAAAATTAAGAAATAAAGTTGAGACATACTTGATATCTTCTGAGTGAAAGTAAATGTCACTACAGACTCTTCACTGACATTTTCTAAATGCTGTTTTTCCTCTTGTAGTGCCATTCCAATCAAATGTAAGACCTAAAGTAAAACAGAAGTTTTAAGAAGAAAATATCTGATAATTCAATTGTTGTAAGAAAGACCAAATTGTAAGCTATAAAAAAGCTGAATTTTAAAGACATACAGATTGGGTTTCAAATGAAATTTTACAGTAATTTTTCCAATAAAGAATCTTAACAAAAACTACTAATTCAAGTTCACATAAGAGGAAAATACAAAGGTCAATTCCTAGCTAAATTTAAAAACACAAGCCCCTTCATGGTAGGAACTGTTTCATTTCATGTTCCCTTGCAAAGAGTAGCTAATCAATAAATATCTGTTCAGTTGGAATTGTCATCCAAAATCCCTGCTGAAATGGCTGGCTACCAATGCTACTTCATGACAAAAGTCCAGAACTACGCATTTGGTACACGTTACCTGGTAATAATCACGAGAGCTTGGAATCAACTGTCATCTCTAAAGCCCATACCCACAGAGCCCAGTCCCACCTTTTACTAGGTCTAAACTAACATCAGAAAGATTATTAAAAATCTTCCTAAGCATTTTTTAAAGACATAACTTTCCTTTTATAATTCAGTCTAAATATCTGAAAAGGTTTAAACTTTTCTCTTACATCTTATAAAAGAGCTATATGAAATTCTTGAACCAACATAGCTCTCTTAAATTCTACATACATATTTCACATGTTTATTTATATTTTGCTTTTCTTAGGAATGAAGATGTGATTTTTCTCCTACTTTGCATATTTCCTTCCAAATAGGTTCTAAAAATGGTGGCTACAACCTTAAACCAAAGAAAGTTCACATTTATGTGAAGGTAGTAAAATATGTATCATGAATACATTTTTCTTCAGATAGAACCATGATAATAGCATTTACAATTCACTATAAAACACACTGCTCTTTCTCTGTTCAAACACAGTAGCATTAAAATCTTCATTAAATTATCTTGACTGGGAGAGGGGGGTGAGTAAACAGGTTGTCAAAACAAAGGAACAAACAAAAGAGAAGAGGGTCAGTGAAATACTTTCAAAAATGTATAGAAGAGAAAAGAAAGTCAGAAGGAAATACAAACTAGGACAGCTTACATGTTGAACTTATCATATACTAAAACTTGTATGTATTAGAGATTCATGGTTTCATGTAGAAAATCTCTTTTTCTGTTTTACTTTGCCTCTGTAAATGCTGATTATTTGGTGGCTGTTAAGTTAAGAATAAAAAAAAAAAATTGAAAATTATCTTCAAACCTACCCGTTGTAGCATGGACTCTGACCAAGCATATCCATTATGTTCTACAGCCCACTGCAGTATTGTCCCCATGATACACAACATAACATCTGATTGCAAAATATTAACTAGACTTGCAAACAAGGGACAGAATGGAGGCAAAACAGGAGGTGGAAGTGCTGAAAAACAAATTTATTATTAGTTTCTTCTACAAACTAATATTTATACTATTTCAGCATCTAATTAATTCTCAGCTGGTTTTCTTGCTATCCATCCTATGCCCTGGCAGCCCAGATTAATCTTGGGAAAGCAAAGTTTTTATCATCTGTACATTCTCCCTAACACTCCAGATCAAAACTTTTAAGGACTAATTATTTATAGAATGAAGTATAAACTTTTTGGCTCATAATCCATACTTTAGTCCTAACCTCTTCTTTTTCAGTCTCATTGCTGACCCCTCTGAAATCTAGGTTCAGCAGAAACTGGGTCACCTCTAGCACTTCCCCAATGCTCTCCTGTTCTTGCCCTGAAATTCCTTACAAGAGGTGATGGACTCAAGATGCAGAATGAGACATAAAGTTTTAGAAATGGACAATGGGAATTTGTTTTACTCTACTATGCATTTTTTCAAAGCAAACATTTTGTTTTTCTTTTATTCCAGGGAAGTGGGAAGGAAAGAAAAAAGTTTGTTGGTTGAAAAAAAAAAAAAGAAATTTCCTCTTCTAGATTATCTTCCCTCATACATCCCCCTTCAATGTTACCTTTCCTGATTCTTCCTAGGAAGAAAGATTTTCTTTTTCCTGTGAATTCACCTGGTTTAATACTATATCATGACTATAATCACTTATGAAAGTCTTACTTCCCCTACTATGCCCTAGACTCTAGGAGTGCCAGACCTGTAACAGATTCACCTTCATTCTCTCTCTTTTATTTCCCACATTGAGAACATATTTCCCCTCTCAAAAATCCTACTTTTCTTTTAGGCTCAACTCAAGTGCCACTTCCTATCCTGGGATTTTCCTAATTCATTCAGTTATTAGTCCTTACTATCTCATCTCCATGCAAAAAATTACTTTGTATTCCCTTTTGTATTACTTATTGATCTACGAGTTCCTTGAGGACAGGAACTGTTTTTATCCCCAGCTCACATCACAACCTTACACACAGGAAGTGCTTGATAAGTACTTCTTAAAAGGAATCAAATCTCCAACAACTTGCACACAGTACATATCCAATAAATAACTAAAGATCCCCTCTTTGGAAGTCCACCTACCTGTATCTTCCCTATTTTGCCTTTTTAATTTCCTTTGAGCTTCTTCAGCCTAAGAAAAATCAAAGCTATTTAGATTAAAATTCAATTATGATACCTAAAAATACCAAGCAAATGACCCATCAATTGTACAAATTATCAATTGCACAAATTATTACCAAACAAGAGGATTACCATTTAGCTTGAGCAAATTTATATTCCTTAAAATTGTTTTCAACAAAAGTTGTGAGAGCATTTAAACATATATTCATATATACATATATTCTCATATATATATGTATATATTTTAATCAACTGAAGCATCTTTACTGCAAAAAAAATGGGGGAGAGTACAGTAAAGATATTTAAAACAAACTTGCTTAGCTTCAAGTAAAGTTAGTAGCAAAGATGCAAATCTAAACTCTGATTATGAGATGAAAAGTTTAGTCCTATTTACTGAGAACTACTGAATTTTTACAGTTCGTAGCTGGAGGTAGCAGGAAGAATTTGAATTGATAGTCAGAGGACCCAGGGTCAGATTGTGGCTGTAATTTACAATCTGTGTGATCTTGGGAGAGCTATGAAATCCAATTAGGTGTTAGTTTCCATGTCTGTTAAATGAAGAATTTGGATTTATGATCCACAAGGTCCCCCTTTTCCAGTTCTAGATTATATTACTCTATGAAAAAAGTCCAATTAGAATGAGAACCTATATAAACTTGACCAAATTTTAAACTAGAGGTTAAAAAAATGAGACTTCAATAAATTTTCATGAAAAAACCACTGTAATTAAAATGATTTCAATCATTCAATATGTATTGTAAACTGCTTACTTTACATCAGGCATTGTGCTAGGTGGTAGGGATACAAATACAATGAAATGAAATAATCTCTATCTACAAGGAGCTCACATCCTAATGGGAGAGAACAAGGACATATATAAGTATATGTAGGAAAAAAAGTAAGGAGAATATGTACAAAAAATATAAAGTTGTCTAGAAGGCAGGGAACTAGCAGCTAGGGGAGTTAAGGAGAAGCTTCATGTAGTAGGTGGTTCTTGATCTGAGTCATGAAACAAGACAGGGATTCTATGTGGTGGAGGCCAGGCAAGAGGGATGGATAATCCAACAGCACAGAGATGAGAGATGGCAGTGTCACCTTTGAGAATCAAAGAGACCAGTCATAGCCTAGAGAGCAGAGTGTGGGAGGGGAGAGTAATGGATAATATTATTAGAGAGGCTGGAGAAAGGTTGTAAAGGACTTTAAAAGCTAAAAAGAATTTATAGTTGAGCCTTGAAAAAATCTGGAGCCACTGGAGTTTACTGGTAGGGGTATCACGGTCAGATCTTCACTTAAAGAAAATCACTTTGGCAGCAATAAGGAGGATGGACTGGAGTAGGCAGAGACCTGAGGCAGGGAGGCCACTGCAACAATAAAGGTGAGAGGCGATGAAGGTCTGAACTAAGATGATAGCTGAGTAGAGACAGAATGATGCAACTGCAAGAGATGATATTGAAATAGAAATGGCAAGATTTAGCAACTGACTGGATACATGGAGGGAAAGAGAACGAGGAGAAAGAGTAACACCTAACTGTGAATCTTGAAAATTTGTAAACTGATATAAAATATAACAGCCTACAATTTGACTTTAAGTAGCTAATAACAGAAAGCTTCTGAGTACATTTTTTCCTAATTACCTTAGATTGCTCTGCTCTTGAGAAGTGGTAGAAATATAGATTGAAATCTTTAGTGCATTCTGGCTTTAGTTCATATAGACCTCGTCCTGTTAATCCAGGTTTCCTATAAATAAAAAATAATGATGTCAACTGTTACTGCTAAATTTTTGAAATTACATTCACCCTTGTACATTCATTCAAAGACCTTGATCTTGTATCAAGAATCTAGAAAGAGCTAAACCTAATTTATAACTTTTACAGTTTTTCCAGGAGTTCTTATCAAATAGGAAGTCTTTTCTATACACAACTTCCTTGTCATATTCATCAAACGCTGCATTAGATTTTTTTTTTAATTGCTTCTGGCTCTCTTATCTAGTCTTTCTACTGATTCGATCTTTCACCACCAAGTAGTTTTGATGATTATTGCTTTATAACATAGTTTGAGGCCTAATAATACAAATCTCCTTTCATTTCTATTTACCCCCCATTATTTCCATTGAGATAATAGACTTTATTCCTTCAAATGAATTTTGCATCTTTTATCTAATTCTATTACGTATCTCTTCAATAATCTGAAGAGCATAGCACCAAATCCATAAATGAATTTACATAGTAACATCACTTTTATTTTACTGGCCTGACCTAACCAAGTCTGCTGAACTGCTATTTAAGTCTTCTTTCTGTGGAATGTTTTGCATTCATATTTATGTTTATTTATGACTTCTGTGGGACTCCTAGATATTTTATGTATTTTGTAGTTAATTTTGAAGAGAATTTCTCTAATTTTTTCTTCCTGGTTTGGTTAGGGTTGGTCATGTTAGTGATTTTGTATCTGCTACTTTGCTGAAGCCAATAATGCTTCTGATTGGTATCTACACTGATTCTAAGGTTTTCTGAATACATCATTATGTTCTCCAAAAAATAAGATAGCTTTGTCTCCATTTTTGCTCACGTGTATGCCTTTGATTCTGTTCTTGCCTTATTGTTATAGAATTATTATCTAGAAGTATACTTATAGAAGTATCAGAGTACACTGGAAAGAGTGAGGTCAGACAGCTGAACTTGGGAGTAACAAATTCTTTCTCTGCCAATTATACCACCAGCAAGTTATTTAACCATGCTGGGCCTTTGTTCTTCATTTTTTCAAATAAGTGGATCAGACTTGATGATTTCTAATGTCCCTTCTAGATCTAGAGCTATGACTTTATGAACTATGTCAAATAACAGCACGGAAAGGGGACAGTCATACTTTTTACCTAAAATGTACTGGTTGTCTTTCTAATGTTTTCCATCACATTCATGCTCTTGGTTCTAGATGCATCTATTTTATATCACACTAAACAAGGGTCCCTCAATGACTATGTTTTTAAAGAATTTTGATATGTGAGTTAATTTATTTTGTAAAAGGCTTTTTCCTGCATTTATGGAAAGTATCATGTTTTTTGTCGTTTATATAATTAATTATGCTCCTTAAAAATTTTTATTTAACTTTTTTTTTTGTTACAATGGAAAGTTAAATTTTAGTGAGAGAAATTTCCAGAAATCATTTTGATATAAAAACAAAAGGCACTAAGAATTTTTTCAAAAAAGAGATACTAATGCCATAGTATTTCCTGGTGCTTCTTTGTTTTTGATGAAGATGTAGTATTCCCTTGTTTTAGTATCTGGCACTTCAAAATGCATAAGAAAAAATGTTTATTGCAATAAATTTAGGAGGAAAATTATTAAAGTACAAGTTATGTTAATTTTTTTATATGAATGGAATTATATTTATTATAGCTTTGAAAACAAATTTCCAACTTCCTATGTAAAAGAGGGTTTTTCCCTCCCAACTTTATTCAGATCAGTGGTCATTTTAAACATATTAATGGTGATATATTTTGGAGGGCAGATAAAGTACGATTAAGAAGCTTTTCTAAACCTCAAAAATCTGAAGTCATTAAAAACTGCTGAGGGTGGTTCACACAATCTAGCCAGAAATGCTGAATACCAAAGAGAACAAAGAAAGATAATTCAAGAAGTACAAAGCATTTATTTGAAACAGCTGCTCAAGTTAACCACTTTTTTTTTTTTTAAGGTAATCAATATACCAAAAAAGTCACTTGTGGGTAATTCAGTGAGCTTCACTGGTGGCAGCCATATTGACTTAAATGAGAATTTCTGTGTTTCCTGTAGCCCCACGTTATTATGGGAAGTAGGCTAAAATTAATTTTTTAAAGTATGTAATAGAATTCTGGGTCAACCAAGAAGAAATTATCCAAAAATATGGCCCTGTGAAATTAAACTTGACACTTCACTGCTTACTACTAGAGAAATCAGCCATCTTCAGAAAATGGAATTTTAGAATATAATATTACTTTAGAAAGTAAACTCACTTGAAACAGGCAACTGCTTCAATTACACTCTCCATTCCCGTCTCCTTGTTCTCCTGAATGGCATAATAGGTAAAGAAGTGTTTCATATCACTAGTTAATAGTACCAGAGGCTTCATACACAGTGTATGTACTTGTATAAGATCTTCTTGTGTGCTGACATTTACAAAGCTTAATATAACTTCAAAGAACATCATCAAATGCCACTACCATATGGGATCAAGGCCTAGAAAGGGTTAAATGAAAATGCTAAGCCCATATTAATAATAATTACTGATATTTAGTATCTCACGTTAAGGTCTGCATGCATTATTTCATACATACATTTACATGCATCACCTCAATTAATTACGACTTGAAAATAAATTTTGCAAAAAAATATTTTTGGAGTAATTTATCACCTATCTAAATTGTTTTTCATGAAACTAATGGCAATATACAGGTCATCTTGTATCTTTAAACATGGTTTTTTATTTTTAAATATTCTTTACTCAAAGTATTAAGGAAATTTAAAATTCATTTTCCTCAATAAAATCCTACTCTTAGTGTCTCACTGGAGGTGACAGCTTCTATCAAGCTAAAAGTTTTGGAGCATGGGACAAATGATGCTTGTTGTCTAAGGCTCAGACTAGTTAAGACCGAAGAGGCTCATCAACTTAATCCTATGAAAATTAATTTTTCATCAACCACAATTCTGGAAAACCATCCCCAAATCAACAGAGGGGGATCTGCATCAGTGGAAGGAAAATCTTTCCCCATCTCATAAGTTCCATAAGTTCCTGAAGTATACTTCATATGTACCTTCATAAGTTCCTACTTACTATAGTAGAGTGAGTATGCAAAAACTTTTTATTGCATTGTAAAAGATTTTATTATACAATAAATGTAAAAAGCACAAATCTTTAAAGACTTTCTATTTTCTCCCTGTAGCACATTCAAGTGATGTATTTTATTTTTAGTTTGGGAAAACTTGAAGAAAAAATAGGAAATTGATACTGACAAAGTTCTATGTTGTTCTATGTATTGTGAAGTTTTAGATACTTACATCTTCTGGCAAAGCCTTTACCAATTCACTATGTGCCATAGGTCTAATGCTCAGCTGATGGATTATCTCGCGTTTAATTTCATCTGTAGCATTTACAAGTCCAACTCCAGGACTAAATCTTTCTCCTGTTAAATTGGAAAAAATGTATATAATTATATAGATTTAATAGCTACAAGGTTTGTAACTCAGGCAATTGTTTATATGTTTCTATTTGTATCCCTCTGTTTGTCTGCCTTTGCAGTGGGAAAGTGAATGGTTTGGCAATTGTCACCAAAACCAATGGGTGTTTAAAGAGTTCTTGGGTCCACAAACAGGCAGGAAAGAGGCTTGGACTTGGAAAATAGTTGGAAAGAATCCCACATTTAATCAACAACCTCAACCATGTTGAATCATAGTCATGTCAGGTTTCTGTAGATTACTGTCTTGGCTGGTTTGGGGGGTTGGGAGTAGACTATAGTAAAGGAGGACAGGTAATAATAGGCAGATGGTAAAACAGCAATTAAGGTGCCTCTTCTTGTTTCATCTGTTACTTGGTAAGCAGGGGAAAAGTCCATATATGTTGTGGTAAAAAAAAAACCACACCAAACAAAACCTTTGTTTTTCACTACATTTCCCCCTTTTTCACTCTCCCTGGCAGTAACTACAATTCTTTTTCTGTGGAGTACAATGGAGATGTTATAGGGGACCTAAAATAGCAGAGAATGAGGGGAAAGACAGGAGGCAAGAGAAATCAGAGGAAAAAAAGAAGTACAGAAAACCTTTGTAACCATAGTTCACTAATTAAAACTGTTATCCTTAACAATGCCAAAAAAACTTTTTTGCTTCCCAAAGAGATGGAGAGAAACCATTTGGATCACTTCCCAGGAATCTCAGCAACAACAGTAGCACACTAGTCTTTTGAATATTCTGTTTTCTAGTGTGCTACCATTTCTTCCTTTAATCTTCTCAAACCTTAGAACCCTTTAGGTTGATGGTACTCTAAGGAGACATCCTTCACAAATCCTCCATCATACCTAACTGAAGGAGAGAAGGATTAAGAGTGTAATATCTTTTCCTAGGAATTTCCTAGGAATCTGAATTTCAGTAACATACCAAGTGTTATTAGGATTTCTGAGCTATGTGCAAATGTAAGACCCACCCAAATTTATATTTGTGATAGATTCAAAAACTTACCAACAAGCATTATAATGAGGTACAACATTTCTTCTATTAGAGTATTATTTTGCTGAACGACATCCTATTATAAATAAGGGATGGAGAGACAAAGGGCAAAAGTTTGAAAAAGCACACTTTATGGTTTGACAAAAGGAAAATGATGCATTTAGGCTTTCAAATAGTAATAAAATATTAAATTGTATACTGACCAATTTTATATATTGTATATATTTATATGTAAATGTATACATATACATATATATTTATATTATATGAGTGTGTGTTCCTCAATAAGTGAATCCAAAATCTCATACTGGCTATAAATTAAACAACTGCCAGTTTTACTTGGCAATGACCATTCTGCATGATTCACAACAAATCCCACATAATGCTCCTATGTAGTTCAGTGCTTTGGCGCCTGTTTTAGAAATGTGAATGGAGAGTGACAAGGGGCAATTAAATGAAAAAATAGAATTAGGATCCCTCAACCTCGTATTACCATGGAAGCATTAGAAGAATGGCATCTGTTTTATTTCACTATGCTTAATAAACATTGTCTGATGTTGCATAGAATATGAAAGTCATGGAGAATGTCAAAGGCCATCTAGTCCAACTTATTCCTGATTAAGAATATTTACTTTCTTACAACATACAGGAGAAGCAATATACCACTTCAAGAAATTGTTTGAAGACTTCTATTAATAAAGAACGTACTATATTAAGAAGCAATCCAGTTCACTATAGAATATCTCTAATTGTTGGGAATTTTCCCCCCACTGCTCTTGGTTCTACCCTATGGATCTAAGAAGAATAAGTCTAATTCCTCTGACAGCCTTTGAAATATTTAAAAATAGCTAATCATGTCCTCCCCCAAGTCTTCTTTTCTTTAGGTTTAATATCCTGAATTCCTTCAAACAATTCTCACATGGCATGGTGCTTCAAGATCTGCCCTAGGGCAGAGTATGCTGCTTTAATCTGGATACTCTCCAATTTATCAATGTCCACCTCTACATGCAGTGCTCACAACTGAACTTAATACTCTAGATTAAAAGGCCTCTAGAACGAGGCCTTTATCAGAGAAACTTGCTGTAAAGGTTCCGATCCCACTGCCCCTCCTCCAAACCCCCAGTTTCTGGCTTTCCTCCTAATTTTGGCTGTATTGGCTTTGAGTGAAAACTTTTTAATTTCATATAATCAAAATTATCCATTTTACTTCCCATGATCTTCCCTAGCTCTTGTTTGGTTACAAAAGCTCTACTTATCCATACATCTAACAGTTAATCTTTCCCATGCTCCCCTAATTTGCTTTTCATTTTACTCTTTATATCTAAATCATGTATCAATTTTGACCTTATCTTGGTCCTCAAAAGTCTGTTTTGCTTCTGACCACTGCCTGCTTTAATTTGCTCTGCTCTTTCCTCTTAGCCTCTTTCCCTCCTACTTCCATGTTAGGCAAGACAGATTTATATACCCAACTGAGTGTAACCAAATCAGATAAGAGTGAAGTTTGAACACTGCCCTTTCCACACTTTCCCTTCCACTGTAAAAACTCTTCCTTTTCTTTCATGTGAGAGAATTTTCCCAATTCTTCCTTTCATTTCCCTCTTTTCCCACTGTGTCTCTCTTTCTCACCCTTACATTCTTTTGAAATCATCTCAACATAATGAACTCACACTAGTGCCCTCTGTCCTTCTAATTGCCCTAATAATGATAAAGTTCTTAGGAGTTATATATGTCATCTTCCCACATAGGAATGTAAATAGCTTAGCCTTATTGTGTCCCTTATGATTTCTCTTTCATGTTTATATTTTCATACTTTCGTTGAGTCTTACGCTTGAATGTCAAATTTTCTATTCAGCTCTGGTGTTTTCATCAGGAATACTTAAAAGTCCTCTATTTTATTAAACATGTATTTTTCCCCCTAAAGGATACTCAATTTTTCTGGGTAGGTTATTCTTGGTTGTAATTCTAAATCCTTTGCTTCCTGGAACATCATATTACAAGATCAAGGTAACTACTAGATCTTGTGTGATTCTGATTGTCACTCCATGGTATTTGGATAGTTTCTTTCTGGCCACTTGCAGTATTTTACCCTTGACCTGGGAGCTCTGGAATTTGGCTATAATATTCCTGGGAATTTTCATTTTGGGATCTCTTTCAAGAAATGATTGGTGGATTCTTTCAATTTCTATTTTGCCATATGTTTCTAAGACACTGGGGCAATTTTGCTTGGAATTTCTTGAAACACAATGTCTAGGCTCTTTTATTTATTTATTTTTTTATCATGGCTTTGCTTTCAGGTAGTCCAATAATTCTTAAATTATCTCTCCTAAATCTATTTCCTAAATTTCTTAAATCAGTTGTTTTCCTGATGAGATATTTCACATTTTCTTTTTTTTTTCATTCTTTTGATTTTTATTGTTTCTTGATATCTCATAGACTCATTAGCATACACTTGTCCAATTCTAATTTTTAAGGAATTATTTTCTCCAATCAGGCTTTGTACTTCTTTTTATCATTGGTCAATTCTGTTTTTTAAGATGTTATTTTCTTCACTATTTTTTTTGTAACTCTCCTTTACCAAGCTGTTAATTCTTTTTCTAATTTTCTTGCATTGCTACCATTTCTCCAACTTTCTGTCTATCATTTTTAAAATCAAGTTTCTGTTTCTTATTTTAAAAATATCTTTCTTCACACCTGTCAGATTGGCTAACATGACAAAACAGGAAAATGATAAATACTGGAGAAGATGTGGGAAAATTGGAACACTGATGCATTGCTGGTGGAATTGCGAACTGATCCAACCATTTGGGAGAACAACTTGGAATTATGCCCAAAGGGCTATAACACTGTGCATATCCTTTGACCCAGCAACACCACTTCTAGGTCTGTATCCCAAAGAGATCATAAAAATGGGAAAAGGACACACATATATGAAAATATTCACAGCAGCTTTTTTTGTGGTGGCAAAGAACTGGAAATTGAGGGGATGCCCATCAATTAGGGAATGGCTGAACAAGTTGTGGTGTATGAATGTAATGGAACACTATTATGCTATAAGAAATGATGAGCAGCCAGATTTCAGAAAAAACCTGGAAAGACTCACATGAACTGATGCTGAGTGAAGAGAGCAGAACCAAGAGAACATTGTACAAAGTTACAGCCACATAGGGCGATGACTAACTTTGATAGACTTGGTTCTCAACAATGCAAAGTTCTAAGACATCTCTAAAAGACTCATGATGGAAAATGCCATCCACATCCAGAGAAAGAACTTTGGAGTCTAAATGCAGATGGAAGCAGACTATTTGCTCTCTCTTTTTTGTTTTGTTTCTTTTTTTTCATGGCTCATTCCATTGGTTTATAACTTTTCTTTACAAAATGACTGTGAAAATATGTTTAATATGAATATGTATGTAGAGCCTATATCAGATTGCTCCTTGGGGAGAGGGGCAGGGAGGGAGGGGGAAAAATGTAATCTTCAAAAACTTGTGGAACTGAATGTTGCAAACAAAAAATAAATAAAAATATAAAATATCTATTTCTTCATACTTATCAGATTAGCTGACGTGACAAAACAGGAAAATGATAAATACTGGAGAAGTTGTGGGAAAATTGGAACACTGATGCATTGTTGGTGGAGTTGTAAACTGATCCAACCATTCTGGAGAGTAATTTGGAATTATGCCCAAAGGGCTACAGAACTTGCACACCCTTTGACCCAGCCATACCACTTCCAGGTCTGTATGCCAAACAGATCATAAAAATGGGAGAAGGACACACATGTATGAAAATATTTATAGCAGCTCTTTTTGTGGTGGCAAACATTTGGAAACTGAGTGGATGTCCATCAACTGGGAAACGGCTGAACAAGTTGTGGTATACAAATGTAATGGAATACTATTGTGCTATAAGAAATGATGAGCAAGCAGACTTCAGAAAAGCTTAGAAAGACTTATGTGAACTGATGCTGAGTGAGGGTAGCAGACCAGGAGAACATTATACACAGTAACAATCACATTGTGCAATGATTGATTTTGATAGACTTAGCTCTTCTCAGCAATTTAAGGATCTAAGACAACTCCAAAAGACTCATGATAGAAAAATGCTGCCCACATCCAGAGAAAGAACTTTGGAGTCTGAATGCGGACAGAAATATACTATTTGCTCTCTTTTTCTTTCATTGTTTTGTTTTGTTTCTTCTTTCTCATGGTTCCTCCCATTAGTTCTAGGTCTTTTTAACATCATGACCAATGTGAAAATACGTTTAGTATGAATGCATAAGTAGAGCCTATATCAGATTGTATGCCATCTTGGGGAGGGGGGAGGAAAAGAAAGGGAAGAAAATTTGAAATTCAAAATCTTAAATATAGGTCTTTCTTTAGCTTTTCCCATGAATTCCTCTTGGGCTTATGTCTAATCTGCATTTGAGTTTGAGGCTTTGCTCACCGATGTTTTTGTATTGTTGTCTTCTTCCAAGTTTGTGTCTTAAGCTTCCCTTACCACAGTAGCTTTTTATGGTCAAGTTCTTTTTTTGTTGTTTGCTCATTTTTCTAGGGTTTTTTTTTTAATTTGAAGTCTATGTTAGAGTTGGGCTCTGCTCACCTGGAATGGGGGATGGGAACTGTCATTGTCTCAAGTTTCAGACTTTTTCACTCTATTTTCACAGGTAGTTCTGGGGGAGGATGTAAGTTCTTAGTGCTTCCAAAGTGGTGTGATTGTAGTAGAGGTGTCATCACTGCTCTCCTGGTCTGTATTCTGGTCCTTACCCAGAAAGGGGCCTTGTTCCCTTGAAGCCAGAAGTACTAGCACTCCTATCTCTGCCCTAGAATTGAGACCTAGAACTAGGGCCCCTGCTCTCTCTCTGTCCTGGCACTGCAACCACAGTGCTCCTCTTTGCCCTGAACCTGTGACCCAGAATTGGGTAGAAGGCAATGGAGTTGCTAAACAGGGCCAGTCTCATGCGCAGGGGTCTCTTGTGATCTTTTTTTCAGCAGCTGTTTAATCCCTTTACTGTCTCTGGGTGATGAAAGTTTCTGAAACTGTTGCTGCTGTTGTCACTGCCACTTAATAAAGGTCCACAGTTGGTGTTGCTGCCATGCTGTGCTACAGGGCCAGCTCCTACTCCACTGTAGCAGTCCTCTCCTTCTGACCATCTAAGCTGTCTCTAGCTGGAAAAAAGTCTCACTCTGACCTTTGGTTGTTTATGCTGCTACAGAATTCAATTTGATGCATTATTTTAAAGTTGTTTTGAGAGGAATGTTGGAAGAGTTCAAACAGAATGCTCCCTCTACTTCGCCATCTTAGCTTTGCCTCTAATCCCAGGTCTTTTTCAGACAAATTGATACCTAGTCCTGCCACCCAGTCTGATTTTGTAAAATTGGTTTTCTGAAAACAAATGTGAAACTTTATATTTAATCTTTAAATTTCAACTGATTTGATTCAGTCCACTGTTCTTTTTTTTTTTTTACTTTTGAACATCTATTTTTTTAAAACCTTGAGTTCCAAATTCTCTCCCCCCTTCCCTTCCCATCCACCCTCCCTAAGAAGTCAAGCAATTCAACATGGGCCACATGCGTAACATTATGTATAACCCTTCTACAATACTCATGTTGTGAAAGACTAACTATGTTTTGCTTCTTCCTAACCTATCCCCCTTTATTGAACTTTCTCCCTTGACCCTGTCCCTTTTCGAAAGTGTTTGTTTTTGATTATCTTCATCCCCATCTGCCCTCCCTTCCATCATTCCCCCTTTTTTTAATCTTCTTCCTCCTTCTTTCCTGTGGGGTAAGATTCACAATTGAGTATGTATGGTATTCCCTCTTTAGGCCAAATCTGATGAGGGCAAGATTGACTCATTGCCCCTCACCTGCCTTCTCTTCTCTTCCTACAGAACTGCTTTTTCTTGCCACTTTTATGCGAGATAATGTACCCCATTCTATCTCTTCCTATCTCCCTCTCTCAATATATTCCTCTCTCATCCCTTATTCATCTTCAGCTCATCCTATGCCCACTCTCTCTCTCTGTATATATATATACACACACACACACACACACATATATACACATACATAAACATATAT
>CM053627.1:193540544-193559276 GCA_028646595.1 Phalanger gymnotis
CTACAAGAAAGGAAGGGAAAGGGGGATGGGAGGGGAATGGGGTGACGGAGCGGAGGGCATACTGGGGAACAGGGCAACCAGAGTGTACGCCATCTTGGAGTGGGGGGGGAGGAAATGGGGAGAAAATTTGTAATTCAAACTCCTGTGAAAATCAATGCTGAAAATCAAACATATTAAAAATAAATTTAAAAAAAAAGAAGGCAAACTCAAAAAAAAAATTAAAATTAAAAAAAGAATACTTTGTTATCAATCCACAGAACTTGATGTACACAGAATTGTCATGGGAGAGAATAAGGAATGTGGGGAAGAGAAGATAGGCAAGGACACCAGTTGTTGCAGTTATTAAGGCATAAATTTATAAGAATCTAGACTAAGGTAGTGGCTTTGAGGAAGGAAAAGAAATAGAGATTCCAGTTACAAATTTAGGCTTTATGCACAGATGACAGAATAGAGCTAAAGGTATGACTATGGAGTCATCTGTCTCAAGCTGGTAGTATATTCACCTCAACAAGTATTTGAAAATGAAGACATGAGGCTGGATGATATCTACAAAGAAATAAGTGTATCAAAAGGACTAATAAATAGAATCAGAATTGGAAGAAAGATTAATAAACAACAGTTAACTATCTCTTGATCATTTAGGATACCTAACTCATGTACAAAACTGAATCTTTCCCCAGTGTTTAGATTGTTCACAATAGACTAGGTTTCATACAATTTTTTTTTGGTCTCAAGTTTCTTCTTCTTATATTAACAAGGACCTTTTTCACACTACATTAACTACATGTACATATATATGCATGTATGTGTGTTTGGATGGATAGATGGATGAGGTCTTTGGTTTGAAAGAACCCAAATGGCTCAAATTGAATTTCAGTTACAAACAAAAACCCAATAACCTAGAGAGTGAGGCCTATATCTTCAGTTGGTTTTGTATATCACCACCATTGGTACCTGATACAGAGTGTACTTAAAACAGCACAGTAGCTCAAACACACTATGGGGAAGAGCCTATGGTCTGCATGCGATTTCAACTCTAAATTTCATAAAATTGGAGAGACAGTTCTACAAAAGCCTGCAACTACAAGTGTCATATAATTCATGGCACACCTGTGGAGTGTCACTGGCCTATGGCATAGAGTTGCTTTTGGTACATATACAGGGCCTATCTACTTCTGGAAGCCTGCTGTTCAGAATCATGGTGGTAAATTAGTGACCTTCTCAAGTCAGATACCTGACAAAGGCAAATCACCCTTCTAAGAGTACACTTAAAATCACTTAAAATTATAGTTTCTAAGGCAAACAGTATAAACCAAATAGCATAAGGTACAATTAAGTTTTTCTTCACTAGACATAATGCCTTCAACTGCCCTGAAATCATTCTCAGAAGGCGGAAACAATTATTTAAAGTTTGGAAACTATTGAGAAGAAGTGAAAGTACTTTTTGACCTAGTCTTTGCAAATCACAGGTACAAATGTACAAACAATGAAAATCTTTTTTGATGTATTTACAAACTTCTGTTTTAGGATAAAAGAGATCTTCACTGAAAACAAGATCCATGAAAACTCCTCTTCACATATCTCTCTGATTTTGTGTGCAAGTTGACACATAAGTAAACACATCAAAAGAAACTTACATCCAAAGCACACCAGTCCTGCATCATGGAGATGACATGCGTTAATTTCATTTGTAGTGTAAAAGCTGCTTCCCACTCTGGTTCCATTTCAATATGCTGTCCTACTTGGCGTGTAATTGGATCCATTCCCTAAGCATAAACAAATATGAATTAGAAATCAAAATACATTATAAATTTAACATAATAATTCTACTGAAATTTAACTGTCCTATATGGGATACACTGTACTTTATTAAAAGAAATCTTCAAAATCCCTTTTCAGCTCAATGCTCTTGTGCAAAATCTGTTGCAAGATTTTTAAAAATAAATGAAAAAATCGTTGGTTAAATTTGTATAACTATCCCATATATTCTCAGAGAATAATATTTTTCATAATAGTTCTCCCTTTGAAACTAAAACATCTTTCCAGACTGAGAGAAAACTGGTAACAGAAAAACAGAAAAGCTAAGTTCTCTCAGTCCATAAAAAAAAAATTAAATTTATAGAATTTAGATCTAATTGCCATGGAATTAGCAGAGCTAATTAAATGCAAAAGTCAAATCCCAAAATATCTCAAGTATATTAAAAAAAACTTTTAAAAACTTTTTTCCTTTAAAAAGGTTATTGTAAGATCAAAATGGCATATATACTTAACCTTATGTATATAACTGTCTTTTTATAATTAAAACTAGTTAAAATATAACAGCTGGTCCTTGCTGGAAAATTCAGCCTCTCTTTTGGGGCTTTTCCAGAAAAGTAATATAAACAGAGGAAAAATAATTTCATTGTAGTATACGAACATCTATCAAGCAAATAATCAGAATGGTGAAAATTTAATATTATGGTTTCCCATGCAAGTAAGCTACAATGTAATAATATTATATGTTATTATGTATTCATTTATGTATGTATTCACTTATACATGGACATGTAATAATAAACATAGCTGTACCCCTCAAAAGAAATTAAGGAAACAATTTAAAGTGTTAACAACACATAAAAAGGTTTCTGGAACACTAGATTAATACACAGTTTCTAGATAAAATCCTTTCACTTAACATCTTGATAATGCTTTTTCATTGGATTCGAACTGATGTAAATTTACCCCCAGATGTAAATTTACCCCAATTAAGATGTTTCAAATGTGATGGGGCTTATTTTAGTAATAAACTACAAAAACAAAATCACTCTTGACATTTTAAAAATACGTTGGTTCACATACCTGCATACATTTTAGCAGTTCTAAGAAAGCATCAAATCCCTCTAGGAACTTGTGTCTCAGGTCATCTGACCAGTCAGTGGGTTTACTAATTAACACATATCTAAACAAAATGGAAAAAAAAAAAAGAAAAATATAGGAGTTTTTACATTTAAAGTCTTAAAAAACACTAAGTTTACTTTTTTCCAATGAACAAATATTTATTTTCCCCCTTCTCACTTTGTTTTTTCCAGAGGGGGGAAAAGAAAAAGAAAAATCCTATAAGTAATATGCACAGTCAAGCAAAACAAATGCCCACATTGGCCACATCAAAAAATGTGTGTCTCATTTTCTATCTTTAGACCATCACCTCTCTCTCTCTCAGAAGGTGGGCAGCATGCTATATTATGGATTCTCTGGAATTGTAGCTGGGTACTGCATTGATCAGATGAACATTTAAGTCTTATTTGGTTTAAAAATTAAGCAACTGCTTACTTGAGGTCTAAAATAAGGCTCTGAACCCTCCTGAACTTGAAGGCTTGCAAGGCTGTGTATCGTTCAAATTGAAACCTGCCCTGGATATCTCGATGTTTTAAATGATCCATAAAAGTCTTGATGATGGTAGTCATAAGATTTTCTTCTGTGATTAACATTCGAGCCTAAACAAAAGTATATCAGAATATTTTGTAATAAAAAACTATTCACTGGGTAGACAAAACACATTTCGTAAACAATGCATATTTTTTATTTAGGGTCTATTAACCCACCCCCAACAGGCAAGATAATAATAGGTATTTCTTCATATTTCTTAGTTATTGTTAATTATGTTGTTTTCCCACTGTTTTATGAGGACAGAAACTATTCAGGGAGGTTGAGGTATTACAGAGGCCCTTGCTTTTAAATTAAAATGTACAATGGTCTGTTTAATGGCAGAACTAAGCTACATATTTACTTGAATTAATGTGTATATATAGATAATACAAGATAATAAATAAGAAATGTAAGATATAATACGAAATCTATGCCAGAAGAGCTCTGTAACAAGTGTTGGACTTTATTTCATGCATTCTCCTTAGTCAAGACTTCCCAACTATAATTATAGAATGTAACCTTTTGATGTTCCCAATGACCCCATGCTGCTTTCCTGTTCCAACAGACTGTTCCTTAAGTCTTGTCCTTTCAACCCCACTGAGTGTACTTGATATCACCCAGCATCTGGGCCAGCGTACGGGAAGGGACTTAGTGACTACCTAGGTTAGACTGTGCTTATATTATTTACAAAACAAAGAGGAAGTAACAAGCTGTGTCAGGTTGACCACACTCTCATGATGATTATAAATTCAGAAATTTGCATGGAAAAGGTAAGAGAAAAATGTTCCAAAGGGGAAGATGCAAGAGTTTTCGTTAGTTCACTCTCAACTGAAACTGGACGCAATATAGTCCAAAGTACTGAGAAAAAAGATGACAAGAAGTCTCGAGGCTAAAGGAAACCTCAAAGCTGTTAATAAATATCAATGGAACAGAATGTGGTATTTATTATTGTCTTGTTTTAGAAAATAAGAGCACAGGTTTTTTTGAGGGCCAATAATTTGTTCATATTCTGGTACTAAAATACAGTTGCTTAGAGGCACTGTGGCGCAGTGGAAAGCAAGCTAAATCTAGAACACTGAACTTGGAGTCAAGGGATTTGAGTTCACATCCCAAGTTCTGCCACTTACTTCCTGTATAAGTTTGTATAAGTCACTGAACTTCTAGGGCTCTCAGTTTCCCTATCTATAAAATGAGAGTGTTGGCCTAGATGACCTCTAAAGTTCCTTCCATTTCTGTAAATGATTCTATAACCACTAAACTTATTGATCAGGGTTCTGCTTCTCTTGACTGGATGCCAAATCCATTAATTAACAGAGTGGGTCATTTTTACTATTCCACCCCACACAAGAAGAGTTATCCACTAGTTTGACCCAGGGAAATTCCAAAGCCCAAATCTGACTTAACCTAATATAGTTCTGCTGGCAAAGTTACAAATAGGAAAGCTCAAAAGGGGCTTGCTATTGTGTCTAATAAATGCTTATTAAAAGTCTGATACTTTGTAACTTTCTAATCTCTGAATTCCTAATAGTTTCTCAATGTGTACTTCTACATGAATTGGATTCTAATGAAATGGATATTTAGAGTTAATTATACAGCTCCAATTCATCACAATAACACTTATTATCCTTGGAACTCTACTTCATTTGTATATATGTCTTCTCTTCACTTTGTTTCAGAATATCAATCTGTTACTTACCTTAAATATTCTCACTCTATGTAATTTTCAGCCTCATTTAGAGATGCCAGTCTCCCACCACACACCTAACTTAGTATGTTCAAAATAAGGCAAATCCTCTAACACTCTGGAAAAATTCATAGGATAAGAATAAGTCTCAGTGCTCACCAACTCCTCTTGAGTTGCACTGTATGTGGTGTAGACAGGACACACAAATTGGTCAAATAAATTGGAATACAGACTAATCGTAAAATATAATAAAATTATTGAAAAACAATCTCTTTGAACTATCTTATTATTAACTGAGAACGAAACTAGTTTGTACCCAACTCTTAAGAATTGCTACCTATTATTTCACGGACACCAACAAATAGAGGTTTTTTTTTTTAAAGGATGGGATATGGTTCGGCAATATTTAATACCTTTGTCAACATTCAGAAGGAAGAAATTATGTTCATGGAAATCACCAACTTGGAGAAGAGTAGGAAAAAGACTTTAGCACTTTCTACAGCAGGGACAGAAATCAACATGAACATCATAATTCGAGAAGTAATCAGGAATATACGTGGAGAGAACAAAACAAAGCAAGCAGGAGCAGGAGGTGTCATCACAGTTAGGCCAGGCAAGAAATCAAGCCAAAACCAGTGCTAAAAGAAAAGACTGGCACCCTGACAAATGAACATGTACTCAAGATGTTGATTTTTATGGAATATTTTGTCACACCCAGACGAAGGACATAAAAAATAAATGATACTTTGGGGAAAAATTTAAATGATTTTTAAAAGGCTGGGAAATTGTACCTTGAAGAAAGTGGGATTTTGTCTTAATCAGGAAAAGAAAAAGTTAAAAGATAACCTCATGTGCACTCATTCTTGTTAAAAAAAAAAAAAGATACTACTGCCAGAAGAACATGCTATCTCAGTAGTTTTCCCAGTCATAGGAATATATTCTGAATTACCCACATTCTCTTATGGATGCCACATACTGGGCAGAATGGTTGTTTAGGCTTAGACCTAATGTGACCATAGAATAATTTTTAAACTGACCCGTAAGGGGATTTGGCCTGTGTATTTAGCCTCATTTGCTTGAAACAGGTAAGTCTTGACAATAGTTTTGTCCTCACTCATTTCTCAGCAATGTAAATAATTTTACTTAATTCTACACTTTTCTCTGTTATACTTAGAACTTGATTAAGTACAGTAAACCACTTCCCAAATACCAATGGCCTAATGCTGGTAGTATACAACAATTTACATGAGGTAAATGTCAAAGAAGGTTTTCTCCAATTATAGGGAGGGCTAGTGAGTGTTAACAACTGAATAATGTTGTGTTCTAGGAATTTTTATAGAAGTCCATATTAAAGATTTTCAGCAAAGTTTTAGGAGCTATAACTTACATCTGCACAACTCTAGAATACTGGATCGGTAAAGTAAAAGTCGTCTTATCAATCAATTAACAAGCATTGCTACAGTGCCCACTATGTGTTAGGCACTGCAATACAAACACAAAAAGTGATACAATCTCATTTCTCAAGGAGCTTGCACTACAAAATAAGACTGCAATAATACCTCATTTATCCAGTATTGGAAAATGATGTTCCAAATACATTTCACAAAGTATCTGACTATGTCTAGCATACAGCCTTTGACAGAGATATAAAATATTTTTTATATTTTTTCTAGATAACTGAAGATTATTTATTGCTTCACTTTTGATAAAAATATTTCAAAGATGTAGTACTTAATTCTATGGCTTATTAAACAAATGATTGAACATAATTTAATTTTATCTTAGCAACTAGGAGTCATTTTAATGAATTACTGGACTGGGAAGTAACACATCTGCTAGGGCTGATAATTTTGTTGCCTCCTCCCTCCCTTCACATGTCTCAGTATATCAGCTTCTAGCAGCTCCCCTACTTTTGGCTGTCTGATTACAATAAATACAAGAACCAAAGGTTTAATTTTACATGAAACTCTAAATGGTTATAGTCTGAATGTAATGCTCCTGACAAATAAAATTTACATGTTTTCTGACAGTTATTTTCGCAACTAAGAAGCTTTTTCTCATGGTGCTGTGCTCAGGTGACTGAGGTTGTCCTAAGTCAGGCTTTCAAAATAGGTGCAACATTATTGTATTGGGGCAAATGTAAATCTCAGTAGTCTAAAATTTAAGGCTTTAGTGCCACTAACAGAAAATAGGAAAATTCTTCTTATTCTTTCAGTACTTACAAGAGAAGGAACCGTGAATATCTGTACCGAGAGGTCTGCGATTGAAAACTCTCTGTCGTGGTCATCTGTCACATAATCACTCTGCAAACGCTCATAGTTCTATTAAGAAGGCAAAAAAAGGCAAGGAGTGCCGACTATCAGTTAAGAAGAAAAGAGGAGCACTACTCACCAGAGCAGGTGCAGTGAAGAACTGGACAGATAGAGCAGTCACCGACACTGCTCGCTCGTGATCGTCCTCCATAAAATCTCTCTGCAACTGCTGGTAATTCTAAACAACAAGGGGGAAATTCACCTCTAATCCACACGGACCAAATTTCTAATAGTTATAATGAATAGTCTGTACTGAGGAAATTCAAAGAGACAGTACTGGTGTAAAAAGGAGTCTTCCTACCCTCTAAAATCATTCAAATAATCTCTGAGAACCAAATCTACTTTTATGGTTGCTACCGTATTTCTGTGAGGTACACAGAAGCAGCTTAGTGCTGACGGTAAGATATAAAGAGTTCTCAAAATACTATTATGTAATAGAGGAGGTAAATATCAGCAATGTAACAGTTCCTGATGATATTATTCCTGGGTCTTATTTCATTGTCGTTATTATCTACAGAGCAGGTAATTCAATTTTGGGCTGCCAAAAGGAAGAGAGAATCCAAATGCGCATTTCCTAGAATTCATGACTTTTAAAGCAGATAGTACATATATATTAAACTAAGACTATCTTCTATATCTAAAAGTCCACAGAAGGGGCAGCACCTTAATTTCATAGTGATGATAGCTTTAAAATCTCCATCTTCATTTTGCCATTTCAAGTCCCATTCAGAGCTAAGAACAGGGATATACATATATATACATTGTACTGGCATAAATAAGTCAAAGATTATTGACCTGAGGTTAGTCTATGAATGTATTTTAAAAATATTTTGATAATTACATTTCAATAAAACTTATCTCCATTTAATCCTGTGAATTTTATTTTATAGCATTTAAAAACATTATTCTGAGAAAGAACTCATAGGCTTCATTAGTTTGACAAGACACAAGAAAGTTAAAAAGAGGGGATTCCTCTTTTCTGAAGCCCTATTAATTTTGCAATTAACAAAAAGATAAGAAACAGCTACCTTTTATTAAATTTTTCTTTTGGACTCCAATCCATTTAAACAAATTCAATTAAATACATACTAAGTAGATTTAAATGTCTGGCCCCAAAGAACTAGGAGACATGCAGAAAATTTAGGCTTGATATAAGGAAAAATTTCCTAACTATTAACAATGTCTAAACATAGAATGGGCTGCATCAGGAGGCAGGAGTGGGTTATTCCTCACTGGAGGTCGTCAAGAAACAGCTGGATGTCCACTTGTTAGGTATGTTGTAGGCTGTAGGCTGCTGAGTAGGATCCTTTCCAGTTTTGAAATTTTGTGATTTTGCTATCGGCTGTTAAATTGCCAGTTCTATGTATTATTGGCCTGAACTAGTCCATTATTTATGCTGCTTATTTTAGTGGTTTTCCAAGTTGAAAAACTACTTACTTTGGCAAAGTGGATGGCAAATAGTTTCTTATATTTCAAATCCATAAGTAAACTGCTCATGAACAATTGATGATAGACACTCCTAGCTCCTATTAAGGAAAAGATCAGGGTATATGAGGAAAAGAATAAAGAAAGTTATTTCCAAGGAATTTTAAAACTGTATGATAAACCTCAGAGATTTCAGCTTTAGCTCTTCTTCAGGGACAGTACATCTGTGCTTCACTAGCAGATACTGAAATTCATATTTACTTTTAGAATGATATATTAAAAATGAAGAATCTCACTGATATCTAATTTTCTGCCACAAATTCAACATAGCAAAAGTGAAAACATATTAAAATTTACACCCTAAATTTTTGTCTAAAAATGAGACTGAATTTCTTGACTAAAAAAATTCTATTTGTACAAGGATATACAGAAAACTAAGGTTTATCTAATAGTTATTCAAAACATAAAACCATTAAACACATCTGCTAAAATGAACTTTTCAAAAAAGAATCTTCTACTATTTTGAATATATTTCCTTTTTAACTTTAAAAAAAGTTAGAGAGACTCACCTTTCCATAATTTTGAATCGCATAGCATCAATTTATCCACAAGAGAAGAGTTTTCATTATCTGGTCCTCCTTGTAAACCAACTTGACATAATATTCGACGTAGTCCATCTTAAAAAGACATGAAGAGTGACAAAACAATTACTGAAGCATCAAAATATTTAAATGGCGATTTTAATGCAAATACCAAGTTAAATTGAGCTATTCTACATATGCTCTCAAAACGCAAATATATCTGTAAAATAACAAAAAGAGCAAGTTACGAATGGCCAACTCACAAAGTATTCTATAACTCTACATTAAAATTTGCACCTTTAAAAGTGAATAAGAAAATGAAGGTAATGAGTCCTCATGCTTCAAAAAAAGTGTCATCAAGAAAAAAATGAGCTGTCAATCACAAAGGAAGCTGCGGAGTAGGGGAAAGAGGCCAAGAAAAGGAATAAAAAGATCTGGGGATTCTAATCCCAGGTCTAAGATTTACTATTCTCATGACCCTGAACAAGGCATGGAACCTTTCTATTCCTCAGGCTCTTTATCAGTAAAATAGTTTAATAATAACAAATATACTACCTATTATAACAGGGTAGCAGTAAGGAAAATGCTTTATAAAGTTACTCAGCAATATGTATGTACAAAATGTATGTGTGTATATACAATATGTACATATAGGCATATGCTATTATTATTATAATTTTTCCTTGAGCAAATTTTATACTAACAATTAGTCTATTGCTACCAATATTTATAAATATAAAATTTGAAATAATCTTAAGTGCCAGCTAAATCACGATTAAAAATTCAGTAAATACATAAGTAATGGATTGGGAATAAAAGGACTTGGGTACATATCCTGACTACCACTTACTACCTTTGTGACCCTGGGCAAGTACTTCACCTCTCTGGGTCTCAGTTTCCTCATCTGTAAAATGGGGGTGGGGGTGGACTTAGTGACCTCTAAAGACCTTTCCACCTCTAAATCTATGATCTATAATCCTATTCTGTAGTTAGTATTTACTTATAAACAATATCTGTATTTCTGTATTACTTTATAATCCAACTTTAGGTAGCAAAACAATACAAAAGAGGTGTGGAAGTGCAAGAAGTAACAAAACATTTTGTTAGAATATGAACATAAATTTTAAAAATGTAATTCATAATATAACAAATATTAAGAAATAACTAATCTGTGACAAAATTACTAAAATGTACTTTCTATTTCAAGGCAAATATAAAATAATTACTAAGACAAAAATTAACAAAGCAAACCAAGAGTTTCCAAATTATGTTCCCCCAACAAAAACAGTATTCAATTAAAGCAGCCTCCCCCCCCATCTCGGCCATAATCAATATAACAGACAATCTATAATCATTGTTGTGTGTCACCTTTCAATATTAAGATCATTAGGAAAATAAAGGTTCTTTTTTTCCTTTTAATAAAAAGCCTCAAGCCATGTTTGGTGGTACATACCACATTTTGGGAGAAGCTAATGGTGGTGGATTACTTGAGCTCGGGAGTTATAAACCATGGTGTACTAAACTGAAGAGGTATCTACACTAAGTCCAAAACCAATATGGTGAACCCTAAAGAGCAAGGGGTTATCAGGCTGTTTAAGGGGCAAACCAGGCCAATTTGGAAACGGAGGTTAAAATTCCTGTGCTAATCAACACTAGTATTAGAGGCATGAATGGCTGCTAGACTTCTAGCCTGGGAAAGATAGGGAGATCTATGCTCTAAAAAAAAAAAAATGGATAAAAATTTCCTTAAAATTTCAAGAATTCTTATGAGAAGTTTTTCTTTTGAGAGAACATGGAATGAATAGAAATGAAAATATCAATATCCCTATTTATTACCATCAAAGAAAAAAAAACTTTAATGAAGGCATAAAAAAATCTGTGAAATTCACTTAGCAATTTAATAGGCCAGTAAATAGGTTCCCCTAAATTTCCAGAATCTCACATTGCTATATGGCATAAAATAATGTGAAAATGTACTGAAAACTCGACAGCAAAAACATTCCGGGTATCTGACAAAAATTCTCCAGGTATTTGACAAAAATGCTTGGAAGTTCTCAAAGTTACTTCTCTGTTTCTGCACTTCTCTTGAATAAGGTATGTGGGAGACCTCAGACACACCCCTGCTCTTCCTTTCTCTGCCAGGAATAATGCTTGCTTCTTGGGCTTTGGTAGGCACATGAGAAATAGAGAACCATGAAGGCTCTAAATTCTCTAATGACGATTACATATACGAAATGCCCTATAGGCAAGTTCTCAAACTCTATGGAGGAAAGCAAAGCAAGATGTTCTATTTTAACTGTATTACTCAAATACAAATCAATCAGGATTTTGATGACAAAAATATAAAGGAAAACATTCTGGTAGCAAAATAACAACAAGAACCCCCCAAGTCTAAACATGACCAACACCAATAAAGAGTCAAACTATGAACTAAATATAAATTACCCTGAGTATATCTACACATGCAAATCGATGAAGTGGGGGTGAGGGGAGTTGTTGAGGGCATCAAATTCAATTTTTAAAAAATCTCTTCACTTGCTGTTTTTTCAAATGGTTTAGATATGATGCTACAACATTCCTTAATAATATTTAGCCCATTATTAAGAGAGTGGATAACATACCTGAATATCCAATAATACTGCCAAGCCAAGTCAAAAGCTTCAAACCAAAACTCTGATGTGCAACAATAGTTGAATGCATTACTTGTACTTTCAATGGTTTAGTCTGTCGACTGGTATTTCTCTTAAAAAGAAAAAGCAGAATGAATAACAGAACTTAAGATTTGAGTAATCGTTTTGTTTAACATAGCAATGATCCTTAACTACTCAGGTCTGCAAAAGCCTCATTCTTTTTTTTTTTTTTGGTAAAGAAATTGGAGTTAAGTGACTTGGCCAGGGTCACACAGCTAGTTAGTATCTGAGGCTGCATTTGAATTCTGGTCCTCCAGACTCCAGGGCCAGTGCTCTGCACCACCTAGCTGCCCCAAAAGCCTCATTTTTAAGGGCCGACATTATTTCAGTGATGTTACTTAGATGAAAAACCACAGTTTCAGGAAAATTAAAATAGCAAATAACCTAAAAGGTTCTTGATTCTGAATGCTATATAGCATTACATCTAAACTACTTGAAAAAAAATGGTAAGTGAAAAGGTTTTTTTCTGTATTGAATTTGATGCTCAAATGGAAAAAAAAGATATAATGTGCATAATCAAGGTTGCAGCACATTATCAAGGATGAGTTAAATGTAAGACCTGGTGTAAAAGACTTAATTGAGGCTATTTGTGAATGGAAAGAGATGATCCATTTTTATATGCTTCCTCGCAATAAGAATAAAAGATGACAGAGAGGCAGCTCAGTTGGTACATTATTAACAGTGATAGAACAATATTTACATTGAATGAGTAAGAGGAAGGCCTCTCCTATGTTTGGCAGATCTATGGAGGATTTATGGGAAAATATGGAAAAGAATCATAGATGAGAAAGTATAAAAACCCTGGGATCTTCACTGATTGAAAAAGTTATTACATTGATGAAATCATGGATTGAAAGTTTCACAGTACAGGATTGCATGTGGGCATAAAATAGACCATTACACTTGGCTTGTCTTAAATATTTTAGACTATTTGCCATTAAGGGCAAATACCTGTTCGCCTGAAACATGGCGATTTATTTCTTACAAATTATATGATAAAAATTATTGAGTCACACTTTATATGAAGCCTAAACATCTAACAACCATTCCCAAGAAATTCTACCACAGAAAGTTGGTCCAAAATCTAAACAGTTTAAAAAAAATCTTTAGTATTTCTATAACTTTTCCTTATATGCTAACCAATGTGCCTTTCAAAAATTCTTTACCAATTACTTCAATGTGTTAACGCAGTCAATATGATAAAAAGGTGTTATTTTCACGGGAAAGTTTAATGATGACCAAACTAAAACAGGTTAAAGTTTCAAACGGTCACCTAAACAATTCACACAAATCTATGACAGTGTCAACTTTTCTGTTTACATTCTAAACAAGGTACTCATAGGCCATGAGTATTTTTTTATTACACAGTGAACAAAAAAATTACAATTCCCCCCCACTTCCTTTAAATATTCTATAGTCTGATTTTTCCTTAAACTTTATTAAATGAAAATAACAATGAAACTAGAAGCTCAAAAATATGTGATCTACTTAATGGATTTTGAAGCCAATCTTGTCTTTTCTTTTAGCACCTAAGTATCTGGTTCATCATATTATTCTCTGTTTGGTGTTTTTTTTTTTTTTTTGAGGGGGGAAGGCAGGGCAATTGGGGTTAAGTGACTTGCCCCAAGGTCACACAGCTAGTGTGTCAAGTGTCTGAGGCTGCATTTAAACTCAGGTCTTTCTGACTCCAGAGCCAGTACTCTACTCACTGTGTCACCTAGCTGCCCCTCGTCATATTATTCTCTGATCACAATTAAAGTTGTTTTTTGCTCAGTTAGGTAAATATATTTAGTTCATTTTAAAATTATTTTATGCTTTAATATTGTTTTTTTTCAACTATATGTAAAGATTTTTTTTACAATTGTTTTCTGAAATTTTGAGCTCCAAATGATTTCTCTCTCCCTCTCCCATTCCCTCGTTATTGATAAGGTTATCTATTTTATATAGGTTATACATGTGCAATCATGCAAAGCATTTCCATATTAGTCATGTCGTAAAAGAGAACAAAGACAAAGAAAGAAAAATAAAAAGAAAAAGAAAAAGACAGTTGAAAAAAAGTATGCTTCAATCTTCATTCAGGCTCCATCAGTTCTCAGGAGGTAGACAGGATTTTTCATGAAGAATCCTTCAGAATTGTCTTAGATCATGCTATTGCTGACAATAGCTAAGTCATTCACGGTTGATCATCATATAACATTGCTGTTATTGTCCACAATGTTCTCCTAGTTCTGCTCATTTCACTTTGCATCAGTTCATGTAAGTATTTCCACGAGCATCTTGCTCGTCATTTCTTATAGCAAAACTGTATTCCAGTACAATCATAACAACTTGTTCAGCTATTCTCCTACTGATGGGCAAAAAAATGACAAATGTTGCAGACGGCATAGGAAAATTGGGACACTAATTTACTGCTGGAGTTGTAAACTGATCCAACTGTTCTGTAGAGCAATTTGGAACTATGCCCAAAGAGCTAAAAACTCTGTATACTGTTTGACCCAGCAATACTACTACTAGGTCTGTATCCCAAAGACTTTACACGAACTGATGCAAAGTGATATGAGCAGAATTAGGACAACTCTGTACAAAATGACAGCAATATTATATGACGATCAACTGTGAATAAGTTAGCTATTCCCAGCAATACAATGAACTAAGACAATTCTGAAGGACTTATGAAAAATGCTGTCCATATTCAGAGAAAGAACTGATGGAGTCTGACTGAATGCAGACTGAAGGATAATTTTTCTTTATTTTTTGGGTTTTTTTTTCCCTGTGTTTTCTTTCACACTGTCATGAAGAAATGTGTTTTCCATGACTACACATGGCAAATTGCTTTCCTTCTCAATGGGGGAAGGTGGGAGGGAAGGAGAGAATTTGGAACTCGAAATTTGAAAAAAAAAATGTTCAAATTGTTTTGATATTTAATTGGGGAAAATATTAAATTACTAATTTCATGTATTCAAAATTATCTATTTTATATTCCACAATGCTCTCTATCTCTTGTTTATTCATGAATTCTCCTACTGATAAATCTGATAGGTAATATGTCCCATGTTCTTCTAATTTACTTATGATAGCTTCCTTTATGTCTAGGTCACGTATTCATTTTGACTTTATCTTGGTAAATGGTGTAAGACATTGGTCTGTACCTAATTTCAGCCAGATTGCTTTCTAGTTTTCCCAGGTTTTTTTTTTTTACTAAATAGTGAACTCTTATCGCAAAAGCTTAAATCTTTACATTTGTCAAACAGATTACTATAATCATTTACTACTGTGTATGTCTACTTGGTTACATTGATCCACCATTTTATTTCTTAGCCCATACCAGATAGTTTTTGATAATTACCACCTTATAATACATTTTAAGATCTGGTACTGCTAGATCTCCTTCCATTACATTTTTTTTTCATTAATTCCTTTGGTATTATTTTTTTTTAAATTAAGACTTTTTATTTTTAGTTTACAATATTCAGTTCTGCATGTTTTTGAGTTCCAGATTTTCTTTCCCTCCCTCTTCTCCTCCTCCCCCCAATTTTCCTTTGATATTCTCGACCTTTCATTCTTCCAAATGAATTTTATTGGGTTTTTTTTCTAATTCAATAAAAGAATTTTTTGGTAGTTTAAATGGGATTGTACTGAATAAGTAGATTAGTTTAGGCAGAACTGTCATTTTTATGGCTCAGCCCACCAATGAACAAGGTATCATTTCTCTAATTATTTAAATCTGACTTTATTCATATAAAAAGTGTTTTTACATCCTGCTATTTTGCTAAAATTACTTACTGTTTCAACTAATTTTTTTTCAACTAATTTTTTAGTTGAATTTATAGGATTTTTCAAGTATACCATTATATCATCTGCAAAAAGGCAGTTTTATTTCCTCATTGCCCATTCTGATTCCTTCAATTTCTCTTTTTCTTCTCTTATTGCCATTGCTAGCATTTCTAGTATGATACCGAATAATACTGCTAATAATGGGCACCCTTGTTTCATTCCTGATCTTAATGGAAGGTTTTTCTACCTTATCCTCATTATAGATGCTTGTTGATTATTTTAGCTAGGTTTTTTTTTTTTATCATTTTTAGAAAAAAATCCATTTGTATCTATGCTTTGAAGTGTTTTTTAATAGGAAGAAGTATTATATTTTGATAAAAGCTTTTTCTGTATCTATCTATTATGTTAATAATTGTCCTCATATTGAACTAGCCTGGCTATTCATGATATAAATCCCACTTGGTCACAGTGTATAATTTTGTGATATATTATTACAGTCTCCTAGCTAATATTTTATTTAGGATTTTTGCATAAATATTCATTAGAGAAAATAGTCTGTAATTTTCTTTGTTTTTGCTCTTCCTGGTTTAGGTATCAGCATTATATTTGTTTCACAAAAGGAATTTGGTAGGACTCCTTTGTTGCCTATTATTTCAAATAATTTATACAATAACAGAATTAGTTATCTTTAAGTGTTTAGTAGAATTCACTTACGAATCCATCTGATCCTGATGTTTTTTCCCATAGGAAGTTCATTTATGACCTGTTCAATTTCTTTCTCTAAAATAGGTTTATTTAAATATTCTATTTCCTCTTCTGTCAATCTGTGCAATTTATATTTTTGCAAGTATTCTTCCATTTCACCTAATGTTAAATCTATTTTAATATAATTGGGCAAAATAACACCTAAGAATTGCTTTAATTTCATTTTCATTAGTAGTGTATTCACACTTTTAATTTGATACTAGTGATCTGGTTTTCTCTCTTTTTAAAAATCATATTAACCAATGGTTTATCTATTTTATTGTGTTTTTTTTTCCATAAAACCAACTCCTAATTTTACTATTAATTCAATGGTATTCTTACATTCAGCTGTATTAATCTCACCTTTAATCTTTAGGATTTCCAATTTGGCATTTAACTGGGGATTTTTTCTAGTTTTTTTTTAATTGCATTACCTAATTCACTGATCTGTTCTTTCTCTATTTTATTGATGTAAGCATTTAGATATAAATTTTCCTCTGATTACTGCTTTTGCTGCATCCCATAAATTGTCTCATTCTCTTTAATAAAATTATTTATTGTTTCTATAACTTGTTCTTTGACACAATCATTCTTTAAGATTAAGTTATTTAGTCTCCAACTAATTTCTATTCTGTGTTTCCATGGTCCTTTAGTAAATGTAATTTATATTGTATTATGATCTGAAAAAGATGCACTTAACATTTCTGCTTTTCTGCATTTGACCATAAAGTTTTCATGCCTTAATATGTGGACAATTTTTGCCATGTACTACTGAGAAAAAAGGTATATTCCTTTCTATTCCCATTCAGTTCTCCCTCGATGTCATCATATCTAGCTTACCTTGGTTAGATTTATCTAGTTCTTAGAGGGGAAAGTTGAAGTCTTCCACTAGTATAGTTTGGTTCTCTATTTTCCCCTGTAATTCATTTACCTTTTCCTTTATAAACTTGGATGCTATAGCATTTGGTACATACATGATTAGTACTGATTTAGTATTATCTATGGTACCTTTATCCTTCTCTTTTTATTATATCCTTCCTCCAAAGTCTAATTTACTTATCACCACTGTCTCACTAATCTACACATGCTTCTAAGAGTCCCTCCCTTATCCTATCCCCTTGTCTTCCTATTCCTAAGTTAAGAAGTTTTATAATTGTACCTCTCCCAACCCAATTTTATTTTTTAGAATTACTCCATCATAATCAACTCAACCCTAAGTCCTCCATCCATGTATACTCTTTCTAACTATCCTAGTAATGATAACATTCTTGAGAGTTAGAAATATCATTTTCCCATATAAGAAGTAAACAGTTTAACCTTACTAACCCCCTTATGATTGGTTTTTCATGTTTATCTTATGTTTCTCCTAATTTTTGTATTTCTAAGTCACATTTTCTTCAGTTCTGGTCTTTTCTTAAGGAATGCCTAAAAGTCCTTTAATTCATTATCTATTTTTCCCCTGCCCAATTCTAATTTTTCTTCTTCTTAATATACTTTAAAGTTTATTGCCCAATTCTCGTTTTTAAGGAATTATTTTCTTCAGTAAAATTTTGGATCTTTTTCCAATCGGTTGACTTTCTTTTTACAATTTTTCTGGATTTTCTTGCATTACTCATTTCTTTCTCCAATTTTTCCTCTATCTCTCTTACTGATTTTTAAAGCCCTTTGAAAGCTCTTCCAAGAACTATTTTTGGACTTGTGACCATTTTACATTTTTTCCCGAAGTTTTACAAGTAGCTGTTTTGACTTCATTTTGAGTTCGAGCCTTTATTATCTCTACCCAAACTTTTAATTACTTCTGCTGCTTTAAAATTCATCTTAAGGCACTATTTTAAATTATTTTGGAGGGAATTTGGGAGAGCCAGGTATTTTCCTGCCTTATCCATCTTTACACAATTACATGGAAGTTAATTTTTTTTTCTATCCAACTTGTTAATAATGATGAATGGCTTTTTAAAATGTTTTTAATATTCTAGTTTAGAATTAATAAATGTGATGGTTCAATTTTAAAAGTTCTTTGCTTTTGGGGCGGAGCCAAGATGGTGACTGGAAAGCAGTAACTGGCGTGAGCTCCCCACCAAGTCCCTCCAAAAACCTATAAAAAAATGGCTCTGAAC
>CM053627.1:193559776-193578979 GCA_028646595.1 Phalanger gymnotis
GGAAATGGGGAGAAAATCTGTAATTCAAACGCATGTGAAAATCAATGCTGAAAACTAAACATATTAAAAATAAATTTAAAAATAAAATAAAAAAAAGTTTTTCGCTTTTGAAATAAGTATCACTAACAGTTGAGTTACAGGAAATGTTCAAGATATATTCTCACTCCTTAATTTAAATATTTTTGATTTAATGATCACTGAAATTTTAGATGAAGACTATGCATAAGGAGCTATTATAACAAAACCCAATTCTATTGCTTAAGGACATGTCCTAGGATTTTGTTCCCCAAATTACAAAAATTTAAATCTCTGTTGAGAAAGCAAATTGAGTTTTTGTTTAAAAATATTGTTCCAATAGCTGTAACCTCTTTATTTTGAAAAAAACTAAGTGTGCAACAGAAGGCATTCTGTAAAAGTTATAAGTCGCTGTGAAAGAGTGGATTATTCTCTTTTGACTGAAAAAAGAAATATATGTAGTTGCAAACTATTGGCATGAAGTTTTAGCAATGTGTCTGGCTTCTTTCTTACTTTGGGGGTACTGACAGAAGACAAGAAACTGAGTTTTACCTCATAACTAAGGTATTAGAAAACACAAAGCAACCAAAACAGTCTGGTACTATTTAGCACTTTAGTGAGGAAAGAGTCAAAGGTATTTTTTAACTCTAAATTGACCTCAAGTCTGATTTAAAAATAAATTCAAAATAAGTCAGGAATTTATAAGTAGGTTTGGGAAATATAATTAAAGATCGAGTTAAAATTGATAATAATTAAAATTTAGCAAAAGAACAAAAATATCTATTTATTTTTTAAAATCTCATTTTTTTATGTTTGTCTGAAAGTATTCCTTACTGCTTATGTTTTAATAATTTAACTTTTAAAAACTATAAAGATTTTTAAAAAAAGATAAATAGGGTTAACCCTACCCTTGTTCCTATCACCATGATTCAAACTTGGTGAAGCAGAAAATCCGTATTTCCAAGGCAACTATTGACAACCTGTGGTAATGTACCCTAAAAATACAGGTTTAATACTTCTTATTGGCAGAGAAACCTTCTGAAAATTGAATCTACTAACCTAAACACAAAGAACAACAAACATTAAGTCCATTATGGGAGTAATAATATGTTCAATATTTAAGCAGAATGATGTGAAGAGATGAAATTGAAGGATCTGGGTTTGAACCTCACTTCAGAAACTGCAACCATCAATAAGTCATTGAACCTCAAAGAGTCAGTTTCTCCATCTGTAATACTTCTAGTACGTATAGCATCACATAGAGTTGGAAGACACCTTAGATGTCAGATAGTCCAACACCATCAAATTCTACAATGGGGAAACAGAGTCACTAATTGTAAGGAATTTTTTGTCTATTTAAATGACAATGTTGTTATTCTAGTATCAGGTGCACTATCAGAATAAATAGCAAATGTCCTTCCTTTGTAGAAGATTTTAGAAGCAAGAAAGGCAAAGTCCCCTTGAATTGAAAAGTTTGGCTGCTAATATATCAATTTCATTCCAATGGAACTGCCTAAAGTCCCTATCCATGGATGGTCTAGAAACTTTTCTGGAGGAACAGTGGACATTCT
The DNA here is from genome assembly GCA_028646595.1 of Phalanger gymnotis. Taxonomy (NCBI): domain Eukaryota; kingdom Metazoa; phylum Chordata; class Mammalia; order Diprotodontia; family Phalangeridae; genus Phalanger; species Phalanger gymnotis. The sequence continues at coordinate 193,561,363 of CM053627.1, forward strand.
GATAAAAGCCATTATTCTGACATATAAGTATCAGAGAAGAGAAGGTGGAGGAAACATAAGCTTTATCTAAAATCTATACATGCCCTAAATCTCAATTATAACTTTTAAATAATTGGGGGGAAGGGGTTCGGGAGGAGAGATATCTATAACAGGCACATGCAATAATTAGAAATACTTAAAATTTTTTGGGACAGTAAACCTTAAAATGAGAAGAGGAGTAAAGTCCATAAGAACATCCATAAACTCTGGAATTCCTATCTGCTATTAATATAGAATAGGATGGTTCTAATATTACTTACCACAATCACTGATTTTGCTTGTTCACAGTACTGGAAATCTCCATATCGAACTGACCTACGTCCCTTAAGATAAAATTTTTTTTTGAATTACAGTCAGCCTAAATAAGTTCAAAGAAAAAATTTTTGAACACTCTTTTTTAATAATTATATTATTTCATATAAGTAATGGCTCTATTACTAGACAGAAAACAAATTCAAAGATGTGAGTCAAACTTTTTAAACTTTTTTATACCATCATTCAATAAATTACATCTTAAAGTACAATAAGGATTAATTCTTTCTGACTCAACAATTGAGCACTTTTACTCCCTGGTGGAATAACAGCAATCTGATAATCTGTCTTCTAATAATTTTAGTTATCAGGGAGTATTTTGAAATTACTTAATAACGCGCATAGAATTACATTTAGAAAAAAGAAAAATAGCTCAGATGCACTGTAATTATCTCTGAAGAAAGTTACTATAGAAAATTAAACATCAGAATTCTCTTTAGCAAATCTTCTTTTACGCCATTAATAAAATGATATTACTTACATCTCGATCTACTGTGGTTGCAAAGCCAATGGCTTCTTTCTGAGTGCAGTTAACAGCTTTCTGAAGGGTATAAATTACTTGTTCATATGTATGAACCTCATCATTAAACAGCATGCAATAGTAAGTGTCACTCTTCCCTCTGTGGGATTAAGAAATCATGTAGTTACTGGTTTCTCAAATCTTAAAAAAAAATTATTTTGGTTACAACACTAAGTGGAACACTAAGTCTAGGTTTTCACTAATTCCAAAAAAGACTCAAGGTTAAGCTGATAGTTTAATTTTTCTATCTGGTCAGTCATAATAAAAATGTAGTAAGTTCAAAATTTATTCCTTATATTGCTCATTGCAAAATCCCTTCTAGTTGCCTACATTTTATACTTTTCCAGTTGCTGAAAAAACTAACTGAGGCTGAAGCCATTATTTCCTCTCTATCATGTGAGTACTTGATTCTTTGAGATATAAGTTCATGGTTTAAATTCAATCACTAACTGACAACGCAAATAGTTCAGATCTTCTAAAACTTCACTTTAAGCCCTGTAAAAAATAAAGACTAATGTTTTATCCAGCTATTGCCAAAATGCTGTATTTCACAAAACAAAAACTAAAAGGAACTCAAAATGGGTTAAACTTTTTCATCATTCTTAGTTTAAATACAAACCTGAAAATCCAACATTACAAGCTAATTTAACTCAACATAATTTGATGCAATAACAGACTCTGGTGGTTAGCCTCCATTTTATTTTCACTACATCCTGGGCCCAGGAAGGGCTTCTATGACAAATCTCTAGGTATTCAAAGTCCACTAATGACCTCTATAGAAACAATGCATTAAGGACCCTACAAACACTAAAACACAAAGGATAAACAAGTTATATACTTACAGCATCTCTAAATCTGGTGGTAGTTCATTTTCTTTCTCCCATGTTAGTATATCTACTGCATAGCGAAACATAATTGTAAAAATGTTGTAGGTTCTTGCGATCATATCTTCTGTTAAATGTACAAGAGGATCCTGAAAGGGATGTCACAGTGGATTGAAACTAGATATTCCTTTCTTTACATTCTCACTGTTACCAACCTATACAGGCATATGACTGCCACAACAGCCTAACTGGTCTCTTTGCCACCAGTCTTACTCCAGATATATAAATATAGATAAACACATATATACACATTTCCAGTTAATTATTCTATAACATCATTTTATGACAATAATTCAAAGCAGTAATCACCAAAACTTCTTGTTAACAGTTAAAATATGGAAAAGTAGATTAGTAGAAGAGATTAAGCAAGAACCAGGAGCAGTTGGAAGAGACAAGGGATAGAAGAACTCACAAAAGATAAAAGAACATAAATATAATTTTTGAAAAGTATGGCTCAACTAAAGCAAAGGCTGAAGTATGAAGAATAATGTGATGGAAAAATAAATTACAGAAGATATTAACTCCTAAGACATCTTCAAGTGGATAATGAACACGTTTAAAGAATCCAAGGAAAAATTAGCACTGGAAACAAAATCAGGATAGACAATAAAAGAAACTGGTATAGTTGAAAAGAATCACAGAATGAGCTTGAGCTAAATAATACCAAAAAATATGATAAGAAAATGGGAAAATATGATGAATATGAATAAAAGAAAATCTAAACAATTTCAAAATAAAGAAACGAGAGCAAAATCATCTTTATACTTAAAGATAAAATCAAAGACAACAAAATGGAAGTAGAAAGATAAGCTCATAAAATAGCTGAAATGGAAAGAGATTTTGAGTAGCCTCACAAAACAACAAGTGAAATCTCTAGAAGCTAGATCAAAATACAACTTTGGGATTGCTCATCTTCCTGAATTCAAATTTGGTCTCAGACACTAATTGGCCATGTGACCCTGGCAAGTCACTTAACCCTGTTTGCCTCAGTTCTTCATCTGTAAAATGAATGGGAGAAGGAAATGGCACACCACTCCAGAATCTCTCTGCCAAGAAAACCCCAAATAGGGTCATGAAGAGTCAGACATGACTAAAAAAATGACTTAACAACATTTATGAAAACTTCACACAGATATTTAAGAAACAACAACTTAATACTTTAAAATTTACCAAGTCCACAGAACCCTGACAAGATGTTCATAATTCGACTCTCATAGATATGCTATATATTATTATATAACTCCAAAATTATAACAAGGAAAAAAATCCTTGAAGCTTCTAGAAGAAAGAAAGCTATGACAAAGAACATTAATCAAGAACATAGCAAATCTTTTCCTAAGAAGGTCAGGAACAACAAAAGAAATTGGAATGTGACACATAAAATTTAAAAATGTGGGCTATCCATTGACTGAAGAATGGCTAAACACATCGTGGCACATGAATGTAATGGAAAACTACTATGCTATGAAAAACAATTGGAAGAACTGAAAGCATGGGAAAACTTACATGAACTGAGGCAGAGTAACGCCTGCAGACACAGGAAAACAATATATACAATGACAACAATAATGGAAGAACAAGAAACAAAACAAGACTGAATATTATAAAATTAGCTGGCACTTAAAGAAAAGATACTGCCATTGGAGAGAGTGAGGGCTATAATGTGGAACACTGAATTTACTGTCAGACTCAGTTGATATGTTGGTTAGTTTTACTGAACTGCTTTCTTTTTTTTTCCTTTCTTGCTTATTTTTTGTTACAAGGAATGGAGCTCACTAAGTAGGCAATTAGAGAAGGGATGTATTAAAAAAATTAAGATGATTCTTCTAGCGAAACTAAATTGTGCTGTTTGAAGGCTTGTTGCTGAGACACTGGTATCGGATTTAGAGTTAAAGACCCTGGATTCAATATCTCACCTCTACTATACTACTTGTAGACCTTGGGCAAGATACTTAGCCTCTATAGACTTCAGTTTTCTTGTCTATAAGATATAAGGTTGGATTTAAATGACCTCAAACATCCCTTCCAGCTCCGGCTCTAAATCTACAACACTCAGACGAGAGAGAGATTATTAAAGAAATTAAAGAAAAAACACATGCTTTAAAGAGGTCTCTAATATCTACAATATGTAGATATTGCAACACAAATAGAAAATGCCAAAAGCCATTTCCATAAGTGATAAAAGATAGTGAACAAAGAGTACTACAAATAAGTGTGAACTAATCATAATCATATGAAACATTGTTCCAAGTTCCCCCACAGTAAGAGAAATATACATCAAAACAATTCCAAGGTTTCACCTTAAACCTAGTAAATCGGCAAAAAACACAAAAGATAGAGACAGTCAATACTAGAGATGGTATGGGAAGTCAGGTACAGTGCTTCAAGTACTGTGAATTATAATAACTTTATAATAATTATAAAGTAATGTGTAAGCATGCTAAACAAATGACTCAAATGTCCACTCTTTGACACAGAGATCACATTGCTAGGTATATTATTTAAGGAGATCAAAGATAAAAAGAAAGGTTACCAAATACTTTGAAATATTCACAGCAGCCCTTTCTTAGTAGCAAAAGAAATGTACACAAAGTAGATGCCATTGACTGGGAATGGCTAAACAAGTATGAATGTAATATTACTATTTCACTCTAAGAAAGAACATAACAATTCAGAAACACATGGAAGATTTATATGAATAGATGCAAGGTCAAATAATTAGAACCAAGAAAACAATATACAGCTATGACAAAATAAACAAAAAGAACAATAAAACTGAACATTACATAATTAAAATGACCAAGGTTGGCCCTAAAGCAGAGTTTAAAAACTGCCTTGCTTCACTGAAGAAATGGTAAACTATGGGTGTGAAATACCAAACATATTGCCAGACTTGGTTAAAGTATTGGTTGGTTTTACTAAACTGCTTTCTCCCCTCTTCCCCCTTAAAAAAAATTCCTTATTACAAGGGATAGCTCACAGGGTAGGGTTAGTGTGGAGGGGATAACACTGATATATTTAGAATAAAGGCAAATTTAAAAGCAAAAAGGGAACAATTTAAACAAAAGTAAAAGAAATTTTAAGTACACAGACTGACCTGGCAAGAAATAAGAGAATAAACATTTCAGCTATTATTACTTGGTTAAATTTTTTATTACTATTTTTTCTCTAGTGAAAATGCAAATAATGTGGATTTTAAGTTTTTAGTTGGAAATTTACTCTATACAGGATGTCCCAAAAGTCTTAGTGCAGTTTAAATTTTTTAACGGCTACTCAATTATTAAAGCCTAAAACTGTACAAAGACTTTTGGGACACACTGTATTATTTGTAACTAAATTCACAACTTAAAAAATAACATACATTAGGCATTACACAGTGCCATCAAAGATGGCAAAATGTTTTAAACAGTCTAATCTTAAAACACAATAAAGCAAAAGCTACAAGTAATAATGTATTCATTTTACAAATGAGAAAATCAAGATGCTCAAGATTTAGCCTTCCTTTTTCCAGGACAGAAACGGAAAGGCTCTTATATAAGTATGCTAAGGACACATAAGGTACCCGTGTTCTTTAGACGCTATGGGGGAACTATTTTTCTCCATGGGTCACACTAAAGTCCAATCTAAAAGAGTGTCTTATGGTGGTGATGGGGGATAAGGAAGCAGAACAGAGACAGAATCAGGAATTTTTTCATCTGGGATACACCTTATTGTTTTGGGGAAGTTGAGGGTGGAAACAGTGACAAATGACAGTCCAATTGAGGGTATGTTTGCACAGAGAGAAGAGGCATGCTACTCACAGGAAGTCTGGCCTTTGCCCTCACTGGGATTAGAATGGAAGGAAGGCAAGCCTTACAGGTTTGTAGGGTGCCAGCACAAGGGAATGGAGCTAGACTATATGGTGCTAGTTGGCAGAAAACGTTGAGGCATAGGTATACAATAAGGTATAGAGATGGTAGTCTCTAGACTAGAGGTGGGGAACCTGCAGCCCTGAGGCTACATGAAGCCTTCTAGGTCTTGGGGTGCAGCCTGTTGAGTGAGTCTGTTTTACAGAACAACTCCTTTTAATAAGGAGATTTGCTCTTTGAAGTTTGGATTCAAAGGGCCACACTTGAGGATCTAGAGGGCAGCAGGTTCCCTACCCCTACTCTAGACTGTTTCCCCTCATCCATGCAAAAGGAAAGTACCCTTCTCCAATTCCAGGACATTAGCATGCTGGTGAAAGCCCTGTATCCAGTCTTATTCTTATCTCTACCACCGACCCAAAATACAAACAGGAAAGGTACAGTAACATCTTCAAAAGGCCAAAGATTTCTCATTCTTTGCAATGCAATTTTTACCTATCATCTCTCCAGCTCCTTTCAGAACCATACAGCATTTGGGTTTCTTCCTTCCAAAAAAATCAAGTCTTCTAAAGAAGACTATAAAAGCCTGCTTATAGTTCAGCCTAATGGCTTTTGTATAGCAAAAACACACATGGAGAAGTGGCATCTCATTAGCATGCAAGAGAAAAACAGGCCCAACACATGTACGGAACTTGATTATGGGCCACTTATTAAACCACAGGAAGAAATATAACATCAGAACATTGGCCTTCTTTATGCTACTTCCTAACCACTATTTCTTGTGGTTACTTCTACAGAATAACTGATTCAGAGGTTGAAGAATTATAATGAACTGTAATCTTTTGGGGTTTTTTTTTGCTATATATTTTGTAAACTCAAACCAATTCTTAATTATCTGTGCTAAAAAAAAAACGGATGGTAATAGCAAAGATATGTGAAATTTTGGGTTAATTCAAAATTTTAATTGAATTGCTATTACTTAAATGACAATAAGCATTTATTAAATTCCTACTATGTACCAAGTACTCTATGAAGTTCTGGAAAAACCAAAGGGGTGAGATGGAATTAGGGGAAATAACATAAAAACCAGGGAAGCCAAGAAATGGAGATGAACGAAAGTTACAAGAGAGTTGCCAGTGAAAATGCCCAAAGTATCAATAGAATGCAGTGTGTGTGCGTGTGTGTGTGTGTGTGTACACACAGGTAGGAAGAGGCCAGATTATGAGGCAGCTTTAAAAGCCAAATACAGAACCCATCCAACCATTATAGAGAGCAATTTGCATACTCGTTGATTCAGCAATATCAGTACTAAGTCTGTATCTCAGAGATTTTTTTAAAAAGAGAAAAGGACCTATTGATACAAAAATATTTATAGCAGCTCTTTTTGTGACGGCAAAGAACTGGAAATTGAGGGGATTCCCATCAATAGGAGAATAGCTGAACAAGGTGTTATGATTGTAATGGAATACTATTGTGCTATAAGGAATCACAAGCAGGATGATTTCAGAAAAACCTGGAAAAACTTACACAAACTGATGTAAAATGAAGTGAGCAGAACCAGAAGAATATTGTACACAGTAACAGCAATGTTTTATGATGATTGACTGTGGATAACTTAGATATTCTTGGCAATACAATAATCTAAGACATTCCAAAGGATTCGTGATGAAAAACTATATCCACATCCAGAGGGGGAGCTCATGAAGCCTGAATGTAGACTGAAGGATATTATCCTTCACTTTCTTTTTTTTAGTGGGTTTTTTTTGGTTTATGTCTCTTCTCTCACAACATGACTAATATGGAAATATGTTTTGAATGACTGCACACACACAACCTACACCAAATTGCTTACTGTCTCAGGAAGAGGGGCGAAGGAAAGGAGGGAGAGAATTTGGAAGTCAAAATTTCTAAAAGTGAATGTTAAAAAATGTTTTTACATGTAATTAGGGAAAAAATATAATACAAAAGTTTTTTAAAAGACCAAATACAGGATTTAATGTTTGATGCTAGAAGCAATAGGGAAACCACTGAAGTAAATTAAACTGGAGGGAGAGGGAGAATAAGGTCAGATTTATACTATAAAAAGACCAATTTGGCAGCTGAGTAGAGAATATAGTGGACACTTGAAGCAGAGAGTGCTTCCATAATGCCATAGGACTAAGGACTGGCTTCCATTTTTCTCTCTCAAACTTCATATCAGAAGCACAGGAAAAAAAAATCAATTAACATGTCAAAAATTCAAGAAAAATGCATACCATCTTTACTAATCTTCCTTTGAATTCATGTTTTGTTAACATTCAACAGTGTAAAATGGCAGACAACAAAGATGATAATTCAAGACTACACAACAGACATCTGAATAAAAGAACTGACAGCAGGAAAAAGAATTGTTTAATCTGGAGCAGCAATAATGCACTCTTTATACAAAATGCTAGTGACACACTGTTGATATGGAAGGTGCTTTGGTTGGTTTTCCAGCAACAACAGTGGTTGGTACTAAATCTTTTTGACCAAAGGCTTATATTTGCCAGACAGTGACTAAAGTCAACAGCACTGCAGGGAAAGAAAAGAACAAAATGAAGTGTTCAATGTAGGCTGTAAGTATATCACCATGTCTTCTTTAGCATCATACTAGAATCATCATCAGAGCTACCAAAACTAGTAGGGAAAATACAAACCCTCAAGAACCAATGAGAATTCTCCAAAAATCATAAATGCCAAAGACCACACAAAAGCAAAAGTCGACGGAGTGTAGTGAATTAATAAATACTGATTAGAGAGTGCAGGGATGCCCAGAGCTGGCCATAGACTTAGCAGCAACATGGGGTGTCTCAGTGAAACCAAGAGCAGAAACTCAATGTCTGGAGCTCAGTGGTAGGCCAGAAGTACAAGTATGCTCAGAGCTGATCTTAGACCAAGCCCCAGACACAAGATAGTAGTATGAAACCAGAAAGGGTAAGAGAGTGGACTCAAGTGTCCAACTCTCCCAACTAGGTTAGTATTGGTCATTCAGAGGAGATCATGAGCTCAGTTCCCTGCACAGGAAAGCAGCTAAAGAAGGGGAGAGGGGAGGAAGAAAGAAAGGGTATCCCAGAAGGGTCAGTAATAGATCTTTTTTGTATAGTGAATGTCACCTCTAATCTTATCTGCTAGTTGATGTACTTTTACCCAAATCCTGAATAAAGCATAAGGTTCTTCAAATTGCAGTTCCTAAGAGTAATATTGTGGGAAAAAATTACCTCCTCTTCCTCATTTTCAGATATGTTAAGTTCATGTTTTGTACAATAAGGACCCTCTTTCCAAGCTTCAGTATCGCCACAGTCACAGAAGCCTCCACCTCCAGATGTTGTCATCTTTAAAAAAAAATGGTAAGAAAACACTCAGTCAACATCACACATTTACTTAAAACCAAAAGAGTATATATAATTGTACTAAGGAATTAAAACTTTGATGTGTCATAATTCCCCCCTCCATAACAGAAAATATCTCTAGAGCTATTTTCAAGTACCTTCATTAAACAACATGTAATGTCTATTGATGCCATTCCCAATGATGTAGCTTCCAATCTGCCCATGCCTTCTTGATGTTTTAATGAAAAGAACATGACTATAGACTAATCTAACTGATTTTAGGATATAAGCTACTTTATAGTGCCTAACATTTTATGGACATTTTTAAAGTGTTTAGAACTATATTGTCCAAGAACATGAAGAATTTTCATTTGATATTGCACTCTAGTTATAACAGGAAATGCTCCATTTAAACTTTAAAACCTTTGGATAACATTTTTGTGTATATGACCTGTATTTTTATGAGTTGGGTGTTTCCATTACGTCTATCATGTTCAGAAACACTAAGCAAACCTAATAAAAATTCAGAGACTGTCCTTCGACACCATCATTTACTTAAGTTTCCCTCATTTAGGTAAATCATAAGAATGTTGGCAACTCAGATATAACAGAAAAGCCACCTGGATAAAGGCATCTCTGCTGTCATTACAAAGCATTTATTGCTTTTTGCTTTAAGGAAAGATTCTTAAACTGCACTGCACCCTGGTTTAAATTAAATGGCCAATTGCAGAAATTTCTTTTAACAATTTTTCCAAGACCACTTCTAGTTCTGTATCCCAAAGAGATCATAAAAATGAGAAAAAGATCCACATGTACACAAATATTTATAGCAGCTCTTTTTGTGGTGGCAAAGAATTGGAAATTGAGGGGACGGCCATCAATTGGGGAATGGCTGAACAAGTTGTGGTATATGAATGTAATGAAATACTATTGTTCCATAAGAAGTGATGAGCAGGCCGACTTCAGAAAAAACTTGGAACGACTTCCATGAACTGATGCTAAGCGAAGTGAGCAGAACTGCGAGAACATTGTACACAGTTACAGCCACAGTGTGCAATGACTAACTTTGATAGACTTACCTCTTCTTAGCAATGCAAGGAATGCAATCAACATCCAGAAAATGAACTATGGAGTCTGAATGCAGATAGAAAGATACTATTTGATCTCTTTTTTTTTTGTTTCTTCTTTTTCATGGTTCCTATCATTGGTTCTAATTCTTTTTTACAACATAACTAATGTGAAAATATATTTAATATGAATGTATATGTAGAGCCTATATCAGATTGCATGCCATCTTTAGGGGGAAAGGGAAGAAATTTGGAACTCAAAGTGAATGTTGAAAACTAAAAACATATAAATAAATTTTTTTTTTCCAAAAAATTTCTTTTGCAAACCTCTAAATGGCTTATTCTCTCCCTAAAAGACTGGAAAGGAGTCTCAGTTGGTACAAAGTTGGATAACAGGCATAAGATCAACAAAAACCCATAGGATTTAGAAATAGTCATTTTTAAATGCAAAAATAACTTAAAAGTATTCTCCACTGGTCAATATTAGGAACAAGGAACTTTGAATATCATAATGAAGCTAAAAACAGGTGCCAGACATGGAAAATCCTAGGGTAAAGCTCACTAAGTTCTCCCTAAATGATGACTTTGCTATCATAAAAGATTACAATAACTAGAGGAAGAAAAATTCAAGCTACCCAGAATTCACTTTTATATTGCTGTAACAAAGTTTTAAATTCAGTTCTGCATTAGTAGCTCTAAGAAGCACTTAGAGAATTTGTCAAGAGAAATAGGAACATAGATTTAAAGTTGGAAGGGATATTAGAGATCATATAGCCTAGCTCCTCATTTGGCAACGGGCCCAGAGAGACTGATTTGGCCAAGATCATGCAAGTAGCAAATGAAAGTGTCAAGATTTGAAATCAGTCCTCTGACTCCAAACACAGCATTCTACTGTACCACACTGCTCATTCCCTCACAGCACCCCACCAATTTATATACGCACTCATTCAGGCCTTTTAATATAGATAGGATGGTTCAAAGAGAAATGGATATTTCTCTGATCTAATAGAGAAACAGAATATAAAAGCATCCTGGAAAATCAGAACTCACTTTCACTAGAATTTCATAGCTCCTATTATTCACATCACCAACATGTAAGAAGGCAGTCAATAAGAACAAATTAGAGGAACACAGCACATTTTCTTAGCCTAGCAGTGACTAGCTATTTCTGTCTTCTATCTTTTTAGGTATAGGGAATATAAGAAAAGTGAATAAATGAAAACATTCATAACAGCAGGTTTCTATCAATTGGGGAATGGCTAAATAAACTGTTGAATGAATATAATATTATTATGTAGTCAGAAATGACAAAAAAGAGGAATCAAGGAAATATGAGATTTGTGCAAACTGATAGTGAGCGAAATAAACAGAACCAAGAATATACATAATGATAACAATAATGTAAATTAAAAGATCACTAAAAGAAAGACAAATCAAACAAGTGAAAAACTAATAAAGGTCTTACAGACAGGGCAGAATCTCATGGACATTCTTAGACACGGTCTGTATGAAGCATTTTGGCTTGACTATCTTTGTTATAAGGGAAGGTTCAACTTGGAAGGAGTTAGGGGAGGTGATATATTTCCAGAAATGACTGTGATCTTAAAACAAAAGATATCAATAAAACTTTTTGTAAAGAGTATAAGGAGAAGTTTCATGTAAATAGAGGGTCTATTGCCCTCTAACTATGCCTAGCTTTGTTCTCAGTTTCTAAAGAAACCACCAGGAAAAGACATTAAAGTTAAGACATATGACTACTTTTTATCTGTACAACTAATGTCAAAGCAATATGTATTCTGAATTTTTAAAAGTACTAATTATTTGTAGCAATAACTATGGGCAAAAGTGCTAATGGGCACAGTGCTTTGCAACTGGACCCTCCCCTAACTTGATAGTACTCAACATTAAAACATTAGTTTTCTATAGGAGAAAGATAATCGTAATGGAAGTAGACAAATGAGGCCCTTCCTTTAATGGTAATTTTTGTTACTTTGGGTTATTTCTTTCCTTCTATCCTTTTCTTTACCTCACACTCCCAACCATAGTACTCTTTCCTCTAATTTACTAATAATCCACCCAATGAAGTTACAGCAATGATTAAAAATAATGCACATAAAAATGCAAATAAAACAAACAAATAGCAAAAGAGATAAACTGAAAAATGTGGTTAACAATCCTTTTTGATGCCTGTCTTTGATTAGGTTTTAATTTTTGGACCATCTATTCCTCAACATTTTTTGTTTTTGGGTTTTTTTTTTTTTTTTTTGGAGGGGGGAAGGCAGGGCAATTGGGGTTAAGTTACTTGCCCAAGGTCACACAGCTAGTAAGTGTGTCAATTGTCTGAGGCCACATTTGAACTCAGGTCCTCCAGGGCTGGTACTCTACTAGTACTAGTACTAGTAAAACTAGTACTAGTACTAGTACTGGTACTCTGCGCCACCTAGCTGCCCCCCAAAAAATATGGAACGCTTCACAAATTTGCATGTCATCCTTGCGCAGGGGCCATGCTAATCTTCTTCTCTGTATTGTTCCAATTTTAGTCTATGTAATGCCGAAGCAAGAACTCAACATTTTTTTAAACTCATTTCTCACTAGTAGTGTCATGTCCTTTTAAGAAACTTACCTAACATTTTGCTGTTAACTTAAGTGTTATTTTAAATCTTTTAATCTTACCATAGGGGGAAAAAATACAGTAGAATATCAATATACTCTATTATAGATATTACTAACCCTATATCGATGCTCTCTGTGAATACTTCCCAAAAAGCACTCCATGCATAAAACACAAGTTGGATCAACAGCACAGTCTCTGTAAAATTAAAGAAGAGAAAATCAGGACAATTTACAGAATGATGTATCTCATAATGTAATATTTTCAAATGAGAACATACCCTACAACAGTCAGGATACCAAGAAGTTTCTAAACTATACCTGAGGGAATTCTCCCCCAAAACCTATGAGTGAAGTCGTCCCTAAGTCAATTTCAAATAATGTGAAAAGCTTACTCAATTTATCCTCGTGTCAACACAATTGCTAAGACTTGCATTTGAAGTTGAAACTAGATTCATTTTGTTTCGATGAACATTTTTTTCAGCACAGACTTCGGATTGCAAGATTTCCCTGAAGGAATATTCCTCCATAATGAAAAATCAGGGAGCAACACCTGCTGATTGGTTGGCATTAGTAAAGCACACCAGCTATATAGGTCAATGACAAATAGAAAAGCCCCATATCCACCAAAATATTTACAGCAGCACTTTTTGTTGAATCATAGAACTAAAAACAAAGTAGATGCCCAAAGATCAGGGAATAACTAAACAAAACTGTGATACATAGACATAGTGGAAAATTACTATGCTGTTAAGAAATGACAGACATAATGAATACAGAAAAATATGGAAAGATTTATATGCAAAGTAAAGTAAGGATAAGCAGGAAAACAATATCTAACAATGCAAGTAGGAAGAAAAAAACCACTGAAATTGAATATTGTAAAATTAAATTATCAAGCCTGGACATTAAGAGATAAAAGACACCTTTTTCACTCCTTTGTAGAAGTGGAAGTCAACAGGTGTAGGACACTGCACATAATGTCAGACTTTATCAATATACTGAGTAGTTTTGCTGAACTTTTCCTTCTTTTACAGAAGAAATTCAGCAGGAAATACAGGTGAAAAAACAAGATTCATTAAAAATCTACTTCAAAAAATAGTTAAGCTTAGTTCAGTTGCCAACCAAAGCTTTATATCAAAGGACTCTATGTAAATCTTTAAGACAGGAGTTTTTAACCTACAGTTCATGAAAAGCCTAATGGCTTTTGTTAGTGATAACTTCATCCTTCTAAAGGTAGAAGAAGCAACAAGAGAGAAATTCTTTTCATGTTCTGATTCTCACTGACAGAGGTAAACTGGTTTCTTAAATAAAAATGATGAGAGGCTTGGGGAAAAAGGACCCTTTCCTACTAAAATATGTGACAGGGAAGAAAAAGATGGCATCAATTAACGAATTTCATTAGGTCCTTGAATCTGGATAGGCAGAAAATTACATCTTTATCCTGCGTATTTATTTTTACGAATTTAAAAACAATATTTTGAAGAGTCCATAGGATTCAAGAGACAAGCCATCATGCTAAAAAAAGTTAAAAACCCTTTCTTTAGGGTTTTAATCCTTCTTTACATCTAGAAATGGGCAATTACTTGCCAAAATAGCATTATATCACTAATGCTGGTGGTCTAACTTGGTCCAATGTGAAAACGATTACACAGCATTACAACACTTAAAAAATAAGACTTATTTGAAGCATTAAACAACATGGAGAAGTTGGTCAGTCCCTCCATTTTCCCAATTTTAGCACAGTACACACTAGAGCATGGAATAAATTTAAAAATATTTAAAGGCCATGATAGCCTTAAATTCAGATTTTACAACTGCATGCTGGTAGATGAGGTAGAGTAGGTACAGAAGTAGGACAAAGCTAAAAGAAAATCTGCAGCAAGGATTGAAGCAATTTAAAATTTCACAAGAGCAAAAAATAGAAAGCAACAATTCTGCTCCACTCAGTCTTAAAAGGAAAAAAGTAATTCCTCCAAATAGGTGTCTTAAGTGATTAAGGAAAAAAAAGGCAAAAAACCCACCTTTCTCCTTGCTGCTATGTATGAGCTACTGGAACTGAGGAGATTAAGTGTTTTGGCTTTAAAATTTCCAAAACAAAACCCTCGGCAAAATTTTCCACTATGAAGAGTGCTTCATATAATGCTATCTTTGCCTGGTAATAAATATCCTTGGAGGATAAGGTTAAAAATTTAACCATACAAAGAGAACTCTGAGTTTCACCTCTTCTTCCCTGCTAACCCATTCAACTTACATCAAATTATAGATCTAAATCACACATCAACTGCGAAAACTAAATGGCCCTTCTAACTGTCTTCCTGTTCTGTGACTACTATTCTTACTTCTTTAAAAATAAACCCAAGGACTAATTAAATCAATATTATACTTAAGAATAATTTTTTTGAGTCAAAACCACAAGTTTTTTCATTAGTAACAATGAAATAAACTCTAATTAATCCACAAATTACAAGTGTTTTGGTTGTTACCTCTTCCCTTTATATAAATTAAGCAGACAAAACAAAAAACACAAATAAAAAACTGATGCCACAGATTTCAACCAAAATAACCTGTGGGACACTCACAACCTCACATATTGTAACCTATGAGGCCAAAAGGACACCTATTCCATCAAGGATAAAAAAAAAATTTTAAGCCCTTCCTTGCACAGTTCACTTCAGCAATCCTAAAAATCACACTGATAATCAAGGAAGAGAAGTAACAATAACTGTAAATTAATGTGAAATCAGCATGGAAAGATAGGTTGTAGATGGATGTGAAGAGCTTTAATTGCTAAACAGAGAAGTTTGTACTTTATCTTAAAGACATTAGGGAGCTTTTTAAGTAGGGGAGTGACATGGTTAGAACTGGGTTTTATGAATGTTCACCTGGGAGCTGTATTTAGATTGGCTAGAAGGGAGAGGCTGGACATAGAAAGATCAATTAAGAAGCTATTGCAATACATATTTTAGGAGAGTGATGAAGGGGATCTGAATTAAAGTGGCTGTGGCATAAGAGAAGTATAGAGTCACATAGGCAAAATAAACAAAATTTGGCAAATGACCCCAGATGGTAGGTGATAGTGATGAACCAAGTAAATAACCCTTCCAGGCTGCAAAACAGGGTGACCGGGGAAACTTTTTAACAAATAGAGAAAGAGAGAAAAAAGGGTGGCTTTAGGAAGAAAGATAATGAATTCTGTTTCAGACATACTGAGTTTGAGATGCTTATGAGCTGTTGAAGTGAAGATGTCCAGTAAGCAACTGGTAATGTAGGTCTAGAACTAAAGAGAGAAAAGAGTTGGGTATGTGGATATACAACTCATCCACACAGATGACAGCTGAACTAACAAGTGTGGATAAGACTAATGATGGAGAGAGAAAAGAAGGCCATGACAGAGATCAGGGAAATGTTCACACACAGGTCATAAATAGTGATCTTGCACAGAAGACAGAGAAGGATTAGTCAGGTAGGAGAACTAGACTGTAGAAAGAGAAACAAGAAACTGCTGATAAAACGCCAGAAGGAGAAAATGTGCAATAAGCATAGACCAAAAAGCCGGAGAAGAGTCAAGATATAGTAATGATGGGGAACTTCAACGACACAGACATCTCTTATCTGTTTAAAATAGAAGAGCTGAGAAATCCTTGACACACTTTGCTACTAATTTCACCATTCAGAAGGCAGAGGATTATTTTGGATCTGACTGAAACCAATGAGAAGGGAATGTTAGCTTTATCAGAAATGAATGGAGTCTTTGAAAGAAGTGACTTTAGGACCTTTGACTGCCTGACAAACAAACAACAGGTTTAGACTTTCAGCCAAAATGACAGTCTGAATGCAAAGCTGACGGTACAGCTTCCATATACTTATTTCAACAAAACTCTAAAGTTTACTCAATAACATATAATGATGAAGAAATCCAATGAGAAACTACAATTACTTCTCTCGCTCTAGGCCTATACAAGAAGTCAAGCCAGAAGCTGAAGAAGAATAGGGAAGGAGGCAAACCAGAGCAAGAGGTATCACAGAAGGGTACCCCAAGCTCAGGGGTTCTGAGGTCCCTAGCACTGTATCCTGAGATACCAGAGAAAGGCCCTGAAGACGTTGTGGTCTAAACTTCAAAGATCCAGGGGGGCCAATACCAGAAAGTGAAAGTGTAGGAACCCATGCAACCCAATATAAGACCACTCCACCCCAAAGCAAATTGGGGGCTGGGCCTGGCCCTGGCACAAGGCCCCAATTTAGGAATCAAAAGCTGGAAAAATGAGTAAAACAAAGAAAACAACAAACAATATGAAAAATTATTACAAATCAAAAAATCTTGCAAAGTAGGAGGGAGTAATTAATAACTGCAGACAGACAGAAAAAAACTGACTTTCTACAAGGACTAACTATATGAATAACTAGAAGAAATTAAGCAAGGGCTAACAAATGAAAAGAAGGTACTTGAGAAAATAACTGGAAGGATGATAAATAGCTTTCAAGATTTAAAGTAGTAAAGCTGACCCAAGAAATGGCCTCCCTTGAAAACTAAAATGGACCAAACAAATCAATGACTCGATGAGACAGGAAATATTAGAATAAAATCAAAACACTGAAAAAAAAATTGAAGAAAATGTAAGACAGCTAATATCAAAAACAACTAACCTAGAAAATTGATCAAGGAGAGATAATTTAAGAATCATAGGACTCCCTGAAAACTCTGGTGGGGGAAAAAAAAAGCTCGGACACGATACTTCAAGAAATCACAAATAAAAATGGCCTAGATCTATTAGAACCAGAAGGTAAAGGCAGAAAGAATCCATTGATTACCTCTGATAGAAACCATAGACAAAATCCAGAGTTTGTATGTCAAAAGAAAAAATACTGCAAGCAATCAGAAAGAAGGAAGTAGTTTTTTTTTTAAATTTATTTTTAATATGTTTAGTTTTCGGCATTGATTTTCAAATGCGTTTGAATTACAGATTTTCTCCCCATTTCCACCCCCCCC
>CM053627.1:193579479-193625542 GCA_028646595.1 Phalanger gymnotis
TCTCACATAAAAGTGGCAAGAAAAAGTGGTTCTGTAGGAAGAGAAGAGAAGGCAGGTGAGGAGGAATGAGTAAATATTGCTCTCATCAGATTTGACCTGAGGAGGGATTACCATACACACTCAATTGGGTATCTTACCCCACAGGAAAGAAGGAGGAAGAAGATAAAAAAGGGGGACAATAGAAGGGAGGGCAGACAGGGGGAGGAGGTAATCAAAAACAAACACTTTCGAAAAGGGACAGGGTCAAGGGAGAAAATTCAATAAAGGGGGATAGGTTAGGAAAGAGCAAAACATAGATAATCTTTTACAACATGAGTATCGTGGAAGGGTTTTACATAATGATACACATGTGGCCTATGTTGAATTGCTTGCCTTCTTAGGGAGGCTGGGCAGGGAGGGAAGAGGGGAGAGAATTTGGAACTCAAAGTTTTAAAAACAGATGTTCAAAAACAACACCAAAAAAAGTTTTTGCATGCAATGAGGAAATAAGATACACAGGTAATGGGGCGTAGGAATTTATCTTGCCCTACAAGAGAAGAAGGGAATGGGGGACGGGAGGGGAAGTCGGGTGACAGAAGGGAGGGCTGACAGGGGAAGCGGGCAACCAGAATATAGGCCATCTTGGAGTGGGCGAGAGGGTAGAAACAGGGAGAAAATTCGTAATTCAAACTCTTGTGAAAATCAATGCTGAAAACTAAATATATTAAATAAATTTTTTTAAAAAGACCAAAAAAAAAAAAGAGGGTTAGCAACAGAGATGCCTCCCCCCCCCCAAAAAAAAAGGACCAATGAAACATTTTTTAAAATGCACAGAAAAGGAAGTTTGGAAAGAAGCGAAAACAACTGGGACAGTTTTTAAAAATAACACAGAATTTATTATGTACCTTTTTTTTTTTAAGCAATCAGTTAGAATGGATATTCACAGTTCTGCAGAGAATACTCTTTTTATGTTTTGCTATGTATGGAAATACTCTTTTTTGTTAAGTTTTTAAAGTAAAAAAACAAATTTTTAAGAGGATGAAACAAACAATAAAAAGAAAACAACAGGTTTGACACTTACCATGCGCTTAGGAAAGGTACATAGCATACAATGTAGGGAATGGACAGGTAGTATATACCATGAGTGTTGGAGGAAAAAAGATCATGAAGAATAGGAGGCCCTCCAAAATTACCTTCTAATATCACAAACATAGATGACTCTAATGAGGGAGAAAAGGGGAAGCTAACTAAAGAGCAAGTATATATCGAGTTCTTCAACTAACTAAAAATTTTAAAACACAAGTAAACAAAGACAAGTAACTGAGGATGAATACAAAAATGCAACATGGCTGGGTAAGAATAAAGTCAGTAAGGGAGCAGCCAGGTGGCGCAGTGAGTAAAGAACTGGCCCTGGAGTCAGGAGGACCTGAGTTCAAATGTGGCCTCAGACACTTGACACATGTAATAGCTGTGTGACCTTGGGTTTAACCCCAATTGCCCTGCTTTCCATCCTCCAAAAAAAAAAAAAAAAGGAGTAAAGTCAATAAGACTAAAAGTCAGACTGATGTAATATTTGTGATAAATGATAATTCTGACAGAAAAATTTTTAGTTATATGGAGGCAAGATAAAGATCAAGGAAAGGCAAGAACCAAATGATAACATAACATGGAGAGAAGGCAGAAATGCTTAACTCTTATTTTTCCTTTTGTTTTCTCTACCAATGAGAACACTCTAGATCATAAAAATAGTTCAGAAATCCAAGATAAGTGAAAAGAGAATAATTTAATTACTAATTCTAATTACTAAGCCTTTATTAGGTCTCACCAAATGCATAATTAGGGAAAGGGATACTGATATAGATTATAACCTTTTCCTAAAGTTTAGCTGATAGAAATTAGTTGCCATGATGAGGCTACCACAAGGGCTTAGAAATCACCTCAGCCAACAAACATCTGATCTTCTTGCCAAGCTGACAGATGTGTCAACTAACTACAATAGCAGTTTAAAATATAAATCCATTTTAGAAATCTTACAGAGAAGGATAGTAGAAGATAATGATTTATTACCTCATAAAACAATAAGCAATGGAGAAGAAAATAAATTTAAAGAAAGCTTGGTGAGAGATCCATAAGTCATGCTACAGGCATTTAAGAATGAAACTGGAAGGACGACGGACACAAAAAAAGAGTAAGATCTGTAAAGACTTTTGTAACAAATTCTTCATCATCAAGGACAGTGAAGCTACCATATTTGGATTCAAAGTCCCAGATTAGCTACACGAAAGTAGAAATAGCATGGAAGAAAACAAAAAGGA
This sequence comes from Phalanger gymnotis, assembly GCA_028646595.1. NCBI lineage: Eukaryota > Metazoa > Chordata > Mammalia > Diprotodontia > Phalangeridae > Phalanger > Phalanger gymnotis. Next base: position 193,581,774 of record CM053627.1, read on the forward strand.
AAAAGAATTTGGGCCAGACCAAGTATGCACAGAGGAGATATATGCTGTCAAGAGACAATTTTGAGGGCACTGAATGATTAATTAATTCTTAAGACAGATTACAAAAAGAGAGAACACTGACGTTACAGAACAAATGAGACCTTATTAACCCTACCCAAAAAACGACCAAGAAAGAATCAGTACCACCAAAACCACTTTTATAGTCTATAAAATATTTATGAGAATAATACAGTCACACACACACACACACACACACACACACACACACACACACACACACTCACACACACACCTGGTCTTTGATGGTGGTATAAAAAGGGAACAAGAAGGATTTTGCAAATGCTATTCTACAAAAGACCACATCTTTATAGTTATAAAACTGACAGTGGTGTAAACAAAACAAATTTTTCTACTGTACCCAATGACCCCAAAAAGCATTTAATTTAGTAAAGCAAAAAGCAGAAAGTGAGCCTCTCCTTCAACAAAATATCTCCCATGCCTATAATAAAATCATATAGGATTGCTTGAATGATACGCCACAGTCATATAGATATGCAACAGTTACGATATGTAACTTACTCTGATGATCCTGATTATTAAATAAGGCACAAAACAGGGTGAGATATTCCCTGAAGGTGTTTGCCACTGTCATTGAATATGTTCACTGCAGAGTCTAAATGGAAGAGGATTCCCTATAGATGAAGAAGTCCTCCAGATATACCTGTTTGTAGAGGACAGTGTGCTGATTTCATAAAGTTCTAGATCACTGTCACAGAGTCATTGACACAAGTTATAATGATTGGAAAGTTCAAGGCATGTTCAGGAACAGAGCTTTCCATACTGACTGAAATGTAAAATATGTAGTAGTGAACTATAAGGGATAAGGCTCAAAAAGTTGGGTGTAGACAAAAAATGGGACCTTTTCAGTGCCAGTTAAGGAGTTTGAACTTTACTCGGTAGATAACAGGGAGTCTCTAAATGTTTCTGAGCAAAAGATTTGAGTAAAAAGATCTTTCTGGGTAAAAGATCTATGAATAAAGAAGATTAGCCTGGCAGCAGTATGACAAACTAGACGGAAGAATATGAAAGTAATGCAAAAATCCATTAGAGTAGTAAATACGGGCATCTACAAATGTGGTGGCTATAGACATAGAGATGAAGTACTGGATGTGAGACATATTGAAATGATAAAATCAGCAGGCCTTAAAACATGAATAGTTAAGAAAGGGAAGGAAGGGAAAAGAGTCAAAGGTAAAAACAAGGTTTGAAATATGAAATACCAGGTAAATAATGATGTCAAAAAGAAGAAGATTTAGGGAGAAAGTTTGGGGCATTTTTAGTTTGAGGAGACAGTAATACATTCAGGTAGATCCACATAAGGTTAGAAATAGGAAAAGCTGAAAAGAGAGGTCAGGGCTGGAGATCAGGATTTGGGAATAATTTATATCAGTGACAGTTGAAGTCATGAGGGCCAATGTGATTGCTTCAAGAAAGAATATGAGAGAAGAGAGTTAAGAGTAGAACACTGAAGATCACCTTACCGAATTCAAAGGATTTAAAAGATGAAGAGCTAGCAAGGGATACAGAGAAAGAAGACTTAGAGAAGTAGAGAAACAAACCGGAAGTACAGTACCTCAGAAGCCAAAGAAAGAATGATGAGAATGTAATGGGTGGTCCACAGCACCAAACGCTGCAAAGAGATCAAGAAGAATGAGAACAGAAATATAGGTGACTTCTGAAAAAATAGCTTCAACACAGTAGAGGGAAACAGAACTCAGACTGGTGAGGGGTAAGGAGAGAAAGTACACAAGTACAGACATTGAGTATCAACTCCTCCTTTTTCAATAATAGCAATAATAGCAAGAAAATAATAGCTGAATGAAAAGACAGGATCAAAAAAGGATTTTTTTTTTAATTATTGGGAAGACCTGAGCACATTTGGAAGACAGAAGTCAATAGAAAGGGGGAAATGGAGAATGCATGAGAGAGAGGGGGGATATTTGCTAAAGCAAAGTCATGGAGGAGAAATGAAGGGGTTCAAAGACATAGGCATTTAGCAAGGAGTAAGTATGTTACTTCTTCCTGTAACCTGAGTGAAGAACAGAAGAGATGATCCTTAGAAGTAGTTGTGAGGACTGAAGTTTGCTGAGATAAATAAGAGAATTAAGGAATCCTACAAGTAAAGTGAAAAAATTTTTTATTAAGTGTCTATTACATGTCAGCATGCTAAGTATTAGAGACAAAGAAAAAAGAAAAAAAAAAGTACATTCCCTGAAGGAATCACAATCTAATAAGTCATTGGAGGAGAACTGGGATATGGCTGGAAGACAGAAGACAATTTTGGAAAAGTTTCTGGAGAATGGAATAGGGACTTGATAAGAAAAGCAGAAGCACTAAATAACAAACAACTTGTGTGCTCAATGAGAACTCTACTCAGTTCTAGGGCCTACATTTTGGAAGGAAGTTAACAAACTGGAGTAGATTCTGAGTAGAGTGACCAGTTTAGTAAGAGATTCAAAACTATGAAATATGACGACTGATTAAAGGTACTAGAGATGTTTAACCTGGAAGGGTGAAGCCTAAGAGAGAAGATGAGAGCTGCTTTCAAAAATATGAAGGTCTCTCAGGTGGAAAAGGGATGATACTTGTTCTGCTTGGCTCCAAAGGCCAGAACCAGGGCCAAAGTATGAAAAAGTATGCTGAATTTAGAGACACAAGACCCAGGTTAAAAATCCCAGCTCCATTACTTACTACTTATGCGATCAGGTAAGTCCCTCAACCTTTCTGGGCCTTAGTTTCATCTGTAAAATAAGCGGTTTGAAACCACATGGCCTCTAACGTCCCTTCCAGCTCTAAATCTATGATCCTAAAATTAGAATGGAATGCTCAGACAAAATAATGAGTTCCCACTTACTGGAGGTCTTCATATAGAGGCTGAATGATAACTAGTCAGAAATGTAGCATTTCTGATGAAATACTGATTATGCTAGATAACCTCCTCAGTTCCTTACAACTCATTTCACCACCTCTACCAAAGTCTGCCTTTCCCCAGAAGACAGATCTCTTCAGAACACCTACCTCCACAAGAAATATCTGCTGTCCTAAATTCTCAAACTAGAATCTACCTCATACCCAGGCCACATGATCCACTGGTTCATAGCCATTTAAACTATGGGAAATCATACTTTAAAAAGCAAACAAATCTATTGTCAATGCATTTGAGAACTATTACCAGATTGATAAAAGTCCCCAAGTATCAATTTTAGGAAACCAGTCTAAGACTGAAAAGAGGCTTTTATACACACATATAAGCAATATGACAAAGCAGGAACAGTAATGGACCTGGTATCACGCAACTTGGGCTCAAATCTCACCTCGGGTATTTATTGGCTCATGGAAAAGTCACCCAACCTCTAACAACCTCTTTTTCTTAATTGGTAAGATGAGGAAAATATCTGTACTACCTACCTTGCAGGGTTGTTAGCCAAAATGATTCCAAAAACCTTAAAACACTATGTAAACGAGTTGTTTTAACACCCAAAGCCTTCAAGACCCTGTTGCTGGTAAATGACTTACACTATGGAACATTACAGGCTAGATGACAGTATATAGTTAGATGGATTAAGAACTAGTCGGACGGCTGAACTCAAAGAGTGGTCATTACTGGTTTGATTATCAACTTAGAAGGAGGTCTTCAGTGGAATGTTCCAGGAACCTGTGCCTGGCCTTATCTTATTTAACATTTTGATCAATGACTTAGATCAAAAATGTCAAACACGTATCCCATGGACCTGCAACACTCCCACAAAATAAATAAAAATGCAATAAAACAAAGTGAGCATTACATCTTAAAGCTAAATCTGTACGTGGCCCACAGAGATCCTTATCTACGTATTAGTGGTGCCTGCTTCTATTTCAGTTTGACACCACTGGCTCAAAGGTATATTGAAATCTGTAGATGACACAAAGCTAGAAGAGATTAACATTAGATGAGGAACCCATCAGTACTTCTAGAGGATAAAATGTGGATAAAATCTTATAAAATTACATTTAATGACTATAAATGTAGTCTCACACTTGAGTTCAAGATTCACTTCACAAGTTCACAATTAGAAAAGTGTGGCCACATATGGTAGTTCACATAAAAAGGATTTTGGGGTTTTATTGAACCATAAGTTCAATGAGTCAAATGTGTTATGACAGTCAAAAAACCTCACGGAATCTTGGGCTACATCAGGAAAAGCAGAGAATACAGGAATAGGCAGGCTAAAGTCCTGCTGTACTCTGCCCTGGTCAGATCATGTTGGGAGTATTATGTTTAGTTTTGAAAGCTACATTTTAAGGACACTGATAAGCTGGAAAGCTTCCAAAGGAGGGTGACTAGGATGGTAAAGGGTCTTGAGGTCATGAAATATGAGAATTTACCAAATAAAACATGAATATTTAGCCTGGAAAAGAGAAGATTTGGGGAAAGGAGAGATATGACAGCTATGTTCAAGTTTCTGAAGGGCTGTCAAATGTGGCTCCCACCTTGATTTACAGGAAAAACTTCCTAATAATTAGAGCTATCCAAAAGTTGAACAAGCTATCTTGGGTGAAAAATGGGTTCCCCCTCATTAGAGATATATAAGCAAAAGTTGGATGACCATTTGTCCGGTAGGTAGTGGAACAGATTCTTTTATAGGGGCAAGATGGATTATATTACTGCCTCTGAAGTCTCTTCTAAGTCTGAGATTCTTTATTCTGACTCCCTCTGGCTCCCACTTAACAATATACTATTATGCATGCTGAACACATAAGGTAATGAATGGAAACAGCACTGGTCTAGTAGTCGGGAAAACTGGGTTCTGATTTTGACTTTGCCACTAATTGTATAACCACAGATAACTCATTTCTCTGAGGCTGTTCCCTCAACTACAAATGAAGAAACTTGGACCAAATGATCTCTAAGGTCCTCTCTGGCTCTAATATTCTATGATCCATCAGCTTCCTTATATTTCCTATTCCTATAAACACATATGCCCCTGGTTTTCTTGAAGCTCTCTCATTTTCATATATCATTTTATGAAATGTATATGATAATTTAATGGCAAGAAAGTACAGGAGGCTCTCCCCTACTGGCTGGCCCCAGGAACAGCAAAATATCTGCATATTCCAGAGATATTGTGGTTTAATGGAAAAAATTCTACATCTGATTTAAATCCCAGTTCTGCTTTTTCTTCCTATGGTATCTTAAAATGTCATTTAACCTTCTGGATCTGAGTTTTCCCATCTGTAAAATGAGGGGTTTACTCTAAAGTATCTTCCAGTTTTAAATAGGAGTCTATACTGTACTTGCAGAAGACTTGAGAAAAGCTCTCAATAAAGGTCCAAATTGCTTGTGTTAACAATAGATCAGCCAGGTTAACTGAAAAATTAAACTAAGATAAATTTTGAAAGAAAATAGACCAGCAATTTAATACATATGCACAGTCCTTTGACTGAATCAGAGAACAATTAAGGTTAATTTCTACAATAAATAGATGCATCTTGTGGGCAGAGTCAATATTTCAAATTGTGAAATGGGGAACCTCTACAGTTTTCTGCACGGAATCACCAGCAGCAACATCCTAGAACATAGTCTATCCACCACCACTTCAATACAAGTCTACTTGGCTAAATGTTTGTGGAAGAAGAGACAATAGCAACTTTAAAGAAGATGAAGAAGTGGGAGATTTCACAGGAACCTGGTTCCTCAGTATCCTTCTAAAATACAACAGAAATGTTGAAAAAAATTTCTAGACAATCTCACTCAAAAAATAAACCCACAAAAAACACAACAGAGAACTTAGAAAAATAAAAAGTCATTATGGAGTAAAATAACCATCAGGAAAAGAACCAGAAGGAACTATACTAAAATAAATCAGATGTAAGACCAAGAATGAAGAAAGCAGAACCAAAAGAGAAATATACACTGTGATTACCACCATGTAATGAAAGATCACAATAACAGCAACAAATTATTGCTATATACGGAGTAAAGGTCAAAAAGGATCTGGAAAATAATAACAATACGTACATCATGATATTAAAGTCAATATATACATCTTTTAAAGATGAAGTTAATGATTAACAAATAATGGAAGTTACAGATACGTGTATAATCATTCATATTTTTGTCTGTTTCAGCTTGCATGCTCCTTTTTTCTATTTTCCTTTATTATGCCCTTATTCATAGTTTGATATCTATATATGTCAATGGAAGCAAATGTTAATATTAAAAGAGTAGCAGCATTAGAAATAATGCAAGAAATCCTGAAGTATACAATTAAGCAGATAAAAGACAAAGAAGGATTAAAATCAGCAACAAATTCATGAGGAGAAATAAAATAATGGATGTTGCTAAAAGATCTGAGTAAGTAATGATGATAGAACTCAGTACAAGGGAGAATAATAATACAGAGATTTTGACAGCTATCAATGAAGGCAAACAAAAGCAGAAGTAATACATTAGAAGACAGAATGGCATAAAATGCTGCTAAAATAGAAAAAAAACCCTCGAAATAATTTGACTAGAAAGATGAGGAAGGTCTGATGCAAGTGAAGATCTTAAAGAATAGAATAAAAAAAGGAAGCCTCAGAATTATTGGTGGTCACATAAAATAACAAAGGGAAAAAATCTGATCATTCTATTTCAAGAAATTATCCCCCCAAATTTCTCAGAATTATTTAAACAAGAGACATTCTGAAAATAGAAAGAATTCACAGAACCCAAGGAGAAACTCAAAATTCAACTCACCCAGGCACATCACCGTCAAACTTCAAAACTACAATGACAAAGAAAAAATCTTTCAAGCTGTCAGAAGGAAGAAAGAGATTACTTATCATAAAAAGATCTCACATGATTTTTCTATAAAAAGCAAGAATAAAGTAGGAAGAACATGCCAGAAATAAAAATTTAAAAACATGGCCCTCAAAGAATCAGTTTTCCAGCAAATTTTGCATGTTTTTTAAAAAATAAAGATAAACATTTAAAAATCACCGACTTTAAAGAACTCATAGAGAAGGAAAACAAATTTCAAAAAAATCTTTGGTGGTGGTAGGATGGGTGCAGAGACAGTTTCAGGGTTAAGGTCCTATGCTTGATAAATGGGATGGGGCTGAGTTTTAGAGAGAGGGACAATGGGAATATGGTGTAGTAAAAAGAACACTTGATTTGGAAAAGATCTAGGTTGGAATCCCAGCTCTGCTACTTACCACTGCTTTGACATTGAGCAAATCATTTCACCTCTTTGAGATTCCAGCTACTTCTTTTACAGATGAGTTTAATCATCTCCAAAAGGAAAGGGTTAGACTAGATGACCCCTAAGGTATCACCTGTCTTTAAGGTCTATTAACAAGATATTTACACAGTTCACAGCATAAAATATAGGAACTGTGTTTAGTATTCTTTTGCTAAATGTAACTTTTTTTGATCTGGACCCATGACTTCAACAGCAGGGAACAGTCCTGGTGAAGAAACTCCCTGGGCCAACAATGTCATCTGCTACTTGTGGTCTTGAAATGTAGCCTAGGGCAATAAGAGATTAAGGGACTTGGCCAAGGTCATACAGCTAGTAAGTGTCAGAAATAAGATTTGATTCAGGTCTTTCTGACTCCAAGGCCATTTCTCTATTCATTATATACTACACTGACTCTTAATTTTGATTTAGAAACAGCAAAGTAAAATAAGAAAGTTGCTATTTCCTTCTGATAAAATGAATAGCAACAAAGATAGACTATATAAAATTTACCAGCCAAATATAACCAGCTGGATATAACTCCCCCATAAAAGAATTATAGAATGTATTTTAAAATAGAATTCAATAATATATCTCCACAGAAAGCATTCAATTTCCAAAAAGAGATAGTTTCCTAAGAGAGAGGCTGACTAGATAATTTCAAAGGCCTATACTATCTCTAAATCTTATTAACTAACTCCTATGAAGATTTCAAATTGAAAGTGCCACAAAAAAATGTATTATGCTATGTGTAGGTTAAAAAAAAAACAATAAATCTAGAGCAGCATTGATGATAGCTGATGATGTTGAATTCAAAACAGAAAGCACTGAGAGATAAGTAAGGAAAGCATATCATGCTTAAAGGCACCACTGAAAATGAGCATAAAATTGGCAAAAATGACAAAAGATGGAAATAGTCAATATTGGAGATCTATGGGAGAACATGCACACTAATACACTTGCTGAAGCAATGAAGTGGTTCAACCATTCTGGAAAGTAATTTGGAATTATGGTTTGTTTCTTCTAACCAACTGAATAAAATGCATATACTTATTAACTCAGGGACCCCACTGTTAAGAGAGGTCAAAGAAAGAAAAGTCCCAAATATATCAAAATATTCATAGCACACTTGATGTGGAGGATTAGTAAAGAAGTAGAAACAAAGTAAGTTCCCATTGACTGGGGAATGGCCAAACAAATTATCATACATGAATAAAATGGAATATTACTGTACCTTAAGAAATGGATGTGAAGAATTCATAAAAAGATGGGAAGACTTGTATGAACTTAAGCAGAATAAAGGAGAACCAGGAAAACAATATGCACAATAACAACACCAAAAAAGAAACTAAGTATTTTAAAATTATAATGACCAAGCTTGGCACTAGGTAAGAGTTGAGAAAATACACCTCCCTCCTTCACTGTAGAGGTGGAAGACAATGAGTGTGGAATACTGCATATACTGTCATATTTGTCTGATGTGTTGGTTTGATGAATTGCTTTATTTTCTTTCTTTTTTAATCTTTGTTATAATGGGTAGTTTCATAGGGGAAGGGAGAATGGATATATTTAGAAATTAATATGATAAAAACAAAAAGCATCAATAAAAATAAAATTTCATAAAGAAAATGAGTCTATCATTTTGAATATAAATGCATTAAAAATATAGCAGTTACAATTTATAAAGAAGTTCACATTTTTACAAGAAATAAATTGAAAACTACTGCAGCGTATTCTACTACCCTTCCATCAGAACATGTATTAGAAATGATGTATAATGTTATAGACTTGAACAAATCATCGAATAATCTGAAGTTAAAATAGAAAGTATACATGGAACATTCACAAAAACTGATTCTATTCTTAGTCATGAAAAAAATCCTAGGCAAATTTAAGAGGGCAGAACCTTAAAATACTACATTTATGGACCATAATTCAATAAGCATAGAATTAAACAGAAATGATATACAAATCCACAAGGACATTCAAAAGTGATTTATTAGACTATGCCTGTATTAAAGAAACTAATTATAAAAATGTCAAAAGGTTACTTTAATCAAAACAACAAATACTACATATCAAAAGGCCAGATATACAGAACACTGCAAGGAAAGGCATGGAGGAGAACACTAAATGTGCCAGGGGAGAAGAGAAAAGTCCAGTTTGGCTACATTTGAGAGTGCATATGAGAAAAGCCTGGATATACAATACACCAAAGATATTGCACCCCTCCAATAGACTAAGAATTCTTTCAGGAGAGGGACTGCTATTTTTTTTCATTTTTATATCTCCCTAATGCTAAGCATAGTATCCTGTCATATAGCAGAACTTGTTAAATTTAATCTAAAAAAATTTTTATGGAATGCAATTTGAGTAGCATAGTAAAGTCAAAGAGCTAAATGGCTATCATAAGAGGAAGAGAAAACAAATAGAAGTTGAGTCTGCATTAAAGAAAATTAGAACATGAACAAGCTAATACTCCCAAAGGAAAGATGAAAAAGAGAGATTATCAACATCAGAATATAAATTAATAAAATGGCAAACAAAAAATTAATTGATAAAACAAAAAGCTGGCTTTTTAAAAAGTTCAATGAATTTGATGTACAGCTAGAAAAGTCTATTTTATAAAAGGATTACAAAACACTCAAAATTTGAAACTAGTGAAAGCAATTACAACACTTATCAGAAATTTATGTTAATAAAAACTTTAACTTGAAAATGGTTTATCTTAAAGATACAAAATACCACACTGAAAAAAACAGTAAATAGATAACCTAAAGAGAATGATTTCAGAAGAAGAAATCAGGCCTTTAAAGAACTACCTGAAAAAAGAAATGGTATCAGGACCAAGACTTGACATGTGAATTTCTCCAACCTTCAAAGAACAAATAATCCCTATATTACATAGACTGTTTCTAAACATAATGTCAACAGGTGTTCTAGTTCTTTCTGTGTTGCTAATTATGGTTTTAACCTTCAAACTTAACACAAATAAAGCTATAAAAAAATTACAGACTAGTATTATTGATAAAGGTACAAAAATATTGAACTAAATGCTAGCAAGAAGAATCCAGTCACATATAAAAAAAATTTAGTACAACCAAGATTGCATGTACCAGAAATGTTATGAATGGTTCAACATGAGAAAAATAATGAATATGATAAAAGTTCTAATTATATGATTACAATGATAGATGTAATAGAACAGTCTTTTGATAAAATACATCCTTCATTTGTGTTTTTTTGAAAATCACAAAAATATAGAAAAAGACCATATTTTTCTAATTAAATTAAAATATATATATATAATTGAAACCAAGAGCTAGCATTCATGGAATGGTTGGTTTCATACTAATACCATTAAAGAACTTTATGCTCCAGAACCAGAAGAACATTGTACACAACCAAAGACACATTGCTTCTGTGATGACTAACTTTGATAACTCAGCTCTTCTCAACAATGCAAGGTACTAAGACAGCTCCAAAAGACTCATGATGGAAAAGGCTATCCACATTCACAGAAAGAATTACAGAATCTGAATGCATATTGAAGCAAATTATTTGCTCTTCCTTTTTCTTTTTTATTTTATTCTTGGTTTTCTTACATCCTTCTCATGGTTCATTTCATTGGTTATAATTCCTCTTTATAACTTGATTATTGGGAAAATAAGTTTATTGTAGAACCTATGTTAGATTACATGTCGTCTTGGGGGTGTGGGGGGAGGAGAGGAAGGGGAAGAAAATTTGTAACTCAAAATTTGTGGAACTAAGTGCTGTAAACTAAAACAAATTAATTAATAAAAAAAATAATATGAAAAAAAGAACTTAATGCTCCAGCCAAAAGTATCCTACTAGTCATATTGAAAATTCAATGCTCCTTTGCCAAATTACCACTCATTTATTATGACTAGAATGCACTCCCTCCTCTTTTCCATCTTTTGGAAACTATGTCTTCAATGTTCAAATATGAAGCTTCCTCTATGAAGCTTTCCTAGACACTCCCCAGCTGTTAAAGTTCTCTTCCTCATCAACTTTCCTTATCCTATCATTATCTATGTTCATGCTTCATTGTCTCTAAACAGAAGGTTAAGCTCCTTAAGGATGGGAACTATTTAATTTTTGTCCTTGGAATTAGATGATTAAAAAATATTTATTGAATTTTAATTGAAAGTTGAAACATTAGAGACATTCACACCAACAACAGGTGAAAAGCTTTTAACACATCTATTTAACAATTTAAAAATTTTAGCTATAGCAAAAAAAGTTATGAAAAAGAAATGAAGGGATTAGGGCAAAGAAAAAGTAAAAGTATCCTTATTTCCAGATTACATGGACTTTCTGATTACATAAGGGGCTAAACAAATTAATTAATAATGAATAATGTCAGCAATTTACCAAAATCTGAGATAAATCCGCAAAAATTATCTACATTTTTTACATATCACTAACAAAAATCAGAAAAAGATAATACAAGGAGAAATGTTACTTACAACAATAACCAAATAATTGAATATTTGGTCACTGAATTAACAAGACACAAGGCCTAAATAAACACAAATTGTGAATGATCTTGGCAAGATATAAAGTAAGAAATTAATAATGAAGGGATATCCTTCGGCCCATGGCTAGGTTGAACCAATATGCTTAAACATTAATATTTCCCAAACTAACTTCGTGATTCAATCTATCAAGATACCAATGAGCAGCTGTCTAGAATCAGAAAAGACATTAAAATTTTTATGAAAAAACAAACAGGCAAGAATATCAAGAGGAACTGTAGGAAAAAAATACTAAGAGCAATCTCCCCTGCCACTAGAGCTATGTTTCAGTTTAATCATTCCGGAAAACACTTCAGAATCATGCAAGAAAAGCCACTAAACTTAACTGTTCATTCTCTTTGACCTAGCAATCCCACTACTGGCTATAAATCCTAATAAGCTGAAAAACAGAAAGCCTGCCATACATACCATAAGCAATTTTTTATTGCAGCAATTTTTATGACAGGAAAAAAAAGTGTATGCCTATCAACTGGGGATAAGTGAACAAATAGTGGAATATTAAGGAAAATCATTATGCTATAAGAAACAATGAATATGAGGAACGCAAAAAAGCATAGGAAGACTTTATGAACCAATATAGAAACAGAACAACATAAAAGGGGAACTGTGTTTCAGTGGAAAGATTTGGAGACAGAAGACCTTGGTTCAAGTCCTAGCCCTGCTACTTACTATGTTTGTCACTTCGGGGCAAGTCAGTTGACTTCTCTGGGTTCAATTTACAAAATGAAGGGGTTGAACTAGATGACCTCCAAAGTACCTTATAGATCTAAATTTATGATCCTATAATAATTATAATATAAACAAAGGCTAAAAAGAAGCCAAACTCTGAATAATTGGGATGACTAACCTTATGTCAAAGAACAGATAGTAATACCTCAATCCTCTCTCAGGAAAGAGGTGTAAGATATTACATATACTGTCAGTTATGGACACTGTGTCAGTTTTTCCTTTGTTACAAAGATGGTTGAAGGTGAGGGAGAGGGTACATTAGGAGACAGACTGTGGTGTAAAAACATAAGACATCAATAAAACTTACTTTTATATAAGAAAAACAGACCAGAATATCAGAAGGAATTCTGGAGTAAAACATTTATATAGGGTGTTTTACCCTGCTATTATTTCAAAATACATTATAAAATGGTAGTAGTCGAAATGACAAAATCATGGATAAATAACAGGAAAATATATTAATGGAACATAATAAAAAACAGAAAAGGGACCAAATGTGTGTAGAAGCCAGTGCTTAATAAACATAAAATTACAAAACACTGGGGAAAAGAATCATTGAATAAGAGTTCAATAAAATTGCTGAGAAAACTGCATAGCAGCTTGTCAAAAAACAACTTTAGATTCATACTTCATAACACATACTATGATAAATTCCAATTGAATCAGTAGTGAAATATAAAAAGCCAAACCATAAATGAAAAAAGAATATTAAATTTTTCAATTTTAGAAGAACAAACAGAAGAAACCACTAGAGACAAAAGAGATGGATCTGATTAACTAAAAGTAGTACTTCAAACATGACAAAAGCCTCGGATTCAAAATAAAAAGAACAGATTGGGGAGGAAAATCTCTGCATAAAATGTTTCTAATAATTTACAACAGTCAAACCGATTCCCCAATGTATAAAAGGGTAAAGTGTTCACAGTAGTAAACACAAGCTATCAAAAATCACTTGAAAGATTGTTCACACTTTCTATTTGCAAAGAGAGATACAAAGCAAAAACCCCCAAACTCTAAAGTACTACATCATTATCAATTAAAATAAGTTAGGATGATAAATTTAATGCTGGTAGAGTTATGGAGAAACAATTATACTCTTACTCAGTTGGTGAGTTGTATAAATTGGTACAATCTTTTTTAGAGAAAAATCTGGCAACATATGGTGAGAGTCACAAAATAATCCTCAATGATTCTACCCTTTGGGATATCCTAAGGATGCATATAAAAATATTTAGAGCTGCCTAAAGGGAAAAAAAAAATCAAAATCCATGTGGCCTACTAGTTGGGAAATAACTGAATAAATTGCTGCACATTAATGTTATCTGATATTATTGCACAACAAAAATGACAAATACAAAGAACACACAGAAATGTTATGATACATGAAATAATCCAGTGAAAAAAAGGAGAATGGAACAGACACAATGAGGACTACACAAATATAAAAACAACAAAAAAAAATTTTAAGACAAATAGAAGAGATAAAAGAGAAATATATTGTTACTGTTAGTATTTTAAGTTTATAGTTTTATCAAAATATAAATAGTTTTAAGTGTAAGGTTTTAGTCTGGATTGTATTCCATATTTTATTTGTTCATAATTATTGAGATTGTTAGTAAGTTTATAATGAAAAGTTATCTTTAAAAAGACAGTGGGCAATAGCAAAAAACTTGAGCAGCCACTATGCAATGTCGAATCAGATAAAGCAAAAGAAACGCTTTTCTACTTCTAAACTCCAAAGAACAGTTTAATAGCAGCAGTCATGGATTACCTGAGGAATAGTAACAAATAGGCCAGCAGGCCAGGGAACAAAACAGAAAGAGAGTAACCCATTTTAAACAAAGCTTTTCATTCTGTTCTAACAGGTAGGAGTATCAAACACCCAAAGAAACAGCTATTATTATGATGCAAATCTCATCACTTCAAAAGTGAACATTTCATATTTGTTTAATATATTTTATTTTTCTTACAGTAGGCAAAAATTGCTTCTTGGCACTTTAGTCCTTTACATATGCGCTGCAGACTACTGTTCCAGGCTGATATTACAATTCTCCTTCATGCACTCTACATTATAATCAAACTGACTTACTTGCTGTTCTATAAACAAGACATTCCATCTCCCACCTCCATGCCTTTGCACAAGCTGGCCCAAAGGACAAGAACGCATTCCCTTTTAACCACTGCCTCTCTGAATCCTGAGTTTCCCTAATAGCTCAGGCTCAGGTGCTACTGCCTTCTCCCTGAAGCCATTCTTGCTGCCTTCCATTACTACTGCTCATTCCCTCCTCAAATTTTCTTGTACTTGATCACGTGTAAATGTTGTATCCAACCTGACCAAAAAAAAAAGTAAATTCCATAAGGGCAGAGAACTTGTTCTTGTGTCTCTGTGTTCCCAACATGCACATGATGGGCACTTAACAAGCGCTCGTTATAGGAATGTTCCAATTATTTTCTTAAAATAAGATATGGGTAAATAGAAATAAATATATTAAAGTTTTCAAGCAAAAATATATTAATACTTTAGGAGGAAGATGTATTACCTGCAAGAGTATGTAGGCTCTCCTACTTTAAAAACACGGCCACAAAGATGGGAAGGTTTGTTTGCTTGTTCAAGTTTTGGAAATCCAAATGCAGGATCTTCACCACAAAGATACCATTCCATGGGTCCCAATAAAACATGTTGTGCGAGCATATCTTCTCTCTGTGGAGCAGGGTTGGGACCCCTACAGTATATTTTGGGTACATAGTGGGCTAGATGCTGGTATACTTCTCTAGTCAGGTCACTTGTTTGTAGCCATTTCTTTAAAAAAAAAAAAAAAGTCAAGTCAGAATACCTTACTAATTAAAAAAAAAGAAAAAGAAACTAATGAATTACTTTTTATATAACTTAAGTGCTGCTGATTGGCCCTTTTTAAGATGAATTTCAAATTTTCATTTCAAATTCTGCTTTGCTTTGATGGATCCATGATTTTATGATCAGAGTGGACGTTCCCTCAGTGATAACAGAATAAAATCCCATTTATTCTGGGTAATTCCAGTCTTTGTCTTTTATAAATCCTCCACAAAACCACTGTTAAATGCTAATTCTACTGTAGAACAATTTTATTTTTAATCAAGTGAAAATAAGTTTACTAAAATTGCAAAGGAAAGTCAGTTCTTAAAGTCACTATTTCCTCCTTTCAATTTTTCATGTCCTTCTATTTGCTGGAAAAGTGACACTGGAGATGGAATGAGAAGACTCAGCTTGTGATTCTAGCCCAGTCTCTTCACTGCTCTGAGCATCAATTTCCTCATCTGCATAATGAGAATAATAATACCTGAACTACCCAACCCACAGGACTATTTTGAGGAAAGTATTCTTTAAATTTGTAACACATTACTCTAAAGGTAATTTATTCTATTATTTTTCCTTAGTCCTATTTTGTATGCTCCATCTCTCCAATTCTATCATTCATCCCCAACATTCAAGGAACTTGACTTTTTCCCATCTCCATGTTGTATCTTGGATGGAAACCAAATCAATGTTGGCATTTCAGATGTGAAAATAGGCTGCTAATTTGCTCTCTGGTGCTAAAATTGAGCTAACACAACTAACAATTCATAACTAGCTAGTATTTATGCACAGAAAACAATTTTAAAACATTTCAGAACGAGTTAGTTTGCTATCAAAACTGTCTATTGGTTACATGACACCACAGTAATGTTCACCTGGCACAAACATAGCAGTATTTACTTTTTTTTTTTTTTGAGGGGGGAAGGCAGGTAATTGGCGTATCTGAGGCCAGATTTGAACTCAGGTCCTCCTGACTCCAGTGCCACCTAGCTGCCCCGACTTTTGAGACTATTTCTAAACGTATAAAAAGTAGAACATCTAATTTTAAAAACTAAACTGTTAATAGCTTGATATCACTCCCACTTGCCATTTCCCTACACTCCATTATGACACTATTAACATCCTCTGTCCAAAGTCAATGCTAATATTACATACAGACTACAGAGCCATATTTGTTCTTCCAATTCTCCAGAAATTTGTACAACTGAGGTTAAATTCCTACAAAATATTTTATCACCTGCAAACACTAAAGATTTCTCACTGAAATAAGAGGTCAAAATTAGTTAACAGTTCCTAATTCTGAGCTATATAATCAAAATCAAACAAGAAATTATTGGCACTAGGAATATTTCTAAGTGAAAGTTCTCAATTCCTGGGGCAGCTAGGTAGCACAGTGAGTAGAGCATCAGCCTTGGAGTCAGGAGGACCTGAGTTCAAATCCAGCCTCAGACACTTGACACAATTACTAGCTGTGAGACCTTGGGCAAGTCACTTAACCCCAACTGCCCTGCCTCTCCCCCTCCAAAAACAAAAATTCTCAATTCCAAAGATCTTAAAAAAAATTTTTTCTTCCTAATCAATTTCACATTTTAAGTGAAACTCAAGAACTCTAAGAATTTAAGAATTCTTTTTTTTTCCCCAAGGGAAAAAGACAAAGTTTATTAAGGATTCACCATATTGGGTTGTCTTAAGGAATCCCACCCTTTGTGATGCCTGTTTTCACAAGTGGGCCAGATTTAATCTAAACTGAGTTAGATTGAATCTGAGCCCCTTCATGGAGGCAAGATGGATATTACATACACAAAGACTGTGGGAGGGATCGAGGGGTGGTCTGGGGTGACTAGAGGAGGGGTTTAAGGAGGGTCTTGAGGAGGAGTCTAAAGAGGAGCTTGATGGGACCTGGATGAGGTCAGACTCCAGGAACCAAGAGAACGGGTTTAAGGGTGGAAAGTAGCTGAAGGCATGGATATTGATAGTATCAAGCAAGGACAATAAAGGGCAAGGCTAGGTAGAGATTTGGGCCTAATGATAATGTAAGGTTATAGCCTCAGGCCAAGGCCAGATCAAGGGGAAAGATTCAAGGAGAGTTCACAGGGGTTCCCAGAGACTGTACCCTCATCATTCCCCCCTTAAACAAATAGGACCCAAAGGAATTTAAGAATTCTTAAGGAGTTTTGTTTTGTTTTGTTTTGTTTTTTGATGGATCAGAACCCATATCATCAGGGTAAGTAAGAGCTCCCTATGAGCAAGTAACTGTTCTATAACTGTTCTACAACTTGTATTCCTAGAAAGTTGTTTGGATTTGTTACCAATGAAATGGCTAATCATAACCCCAGAAGACTGATGATGATGCATGCTACACACCTTCTGACAGTGAGGTGATGGACTTCAGATGCAGCATGAAATATATATTTTTGGACATGACCAATGTTAGAATTCGTTTTACTCACCTATGCATACGTTACAAGAGTTTGAGATTTTTTTTATTGTTTGTTTTTTTTGTTTTTTTAACTGATGTGGAAAGAGGTAGAACGGAGGAAAAAAAATGAATGTTTTTTAATTTAAAAATAACAAATTTCTTTAATTATAAAGTTGCTGAAACATTGAGAGGTCAAGTAACTTGAAAATTATGCAGCCAGTATATTGTAGAAGTAGGACTTAGATCCAGGTTGATGGACTGCCTCTCTTGTTAACATATCATAAAAATGGAATGCAAGTTAACTCAAGGGACTTAACCATGAAGACAGGCTGAGTTAATGCTTTTATCTCCTAAATGAAAATCCTTCCCAAACACCACTAATTTTGTTGTTTGTTTTGTACAAGAGATATCCTTTCAACCTATAGTGTTTCTCTAAGAGATCTCAAGGATCCAGTCTATCCTTTGGGGAACAAGGCCTAAATAAAAAAAAAAAATCTATACCTTAAGTTCAAAGATGAAAATAGGAACAAATAAAGAGAGTAGCCAACAGTGTCAGGTCATGTGAACAGCCACCACCCAACAAACAAACAAAATATGTACTCTATTAGGTAATTATTTTTACTAGAACTAGCAAACTAGAACTAATTTGTTCAAGAACAAATTTCAGGTTTCACAGCAAATAAAAGTAGAGCAAAAGTTCTTCCAAAAAAGAAAACAATCAGATGTTTTCAACACACCATTGGCAAAACATAACATGCATAGAAAAGAATAAATATCATCAAGGATTAAGATTGAAAAAAATAGGGGCAGCTAGGTGGCGCAGGGAGTAGAGCACTGGCCACGGAGTCAGGAGGACCTGTGTTCAAATCCAGCCTCAGACACTTGACACATGTACTAGCTGTGTGACCTTGGGCAAGTCACTTAACCCCAGTTGCCCTGCCAAATAGCTTAAAAAAAAAAGATTGAAAAAATAATCTCTATACAATCCTAATAAGCTGTCAAATCTCTTGATTTCTTCTTTGGAGCAACACAATTACATGATCTGTATGAAAAACAGAAATGAATGACTTCCTGTTTTTCCTTCATTTTATGGTCTCAAATCTTGTAAAAAGAAGCCCCTTTTCCAGTTATTTTAATTCCAGGGAGATAAGTGATGAGGTTATCTAAAAGTACTAAGGTAGCTTACTGGTACTATCAGCTAGTGCTGTCAAACTTAGTTTTTGATCATTGAAACAAATTCTAAACCAAATAACAATTCAGGTTAAGTAAATAAATGTTTCAGTTGATGCAATACAAATTACATAATACAAATCGAGGTTACAAACTTACATAGAGTAACCCTTCTCAATATCCAGTCTTATTATGTAGCATTTCACTATACTACTAAGATTTTTAAAAGTGGCTGGTTAAAGTCTCTTGTTTCCAATAAAGATGCACTCCCATTTTTAATTTTTTAAAAAATGTGTTTAGTATTTTGTTTTCCCCCAGTTACATGTAAAAACGATTTTTAACAGTTGTTTTTGAAAATTTGAGTTCCAAATTTTCCCTGCCTCCCCAACCCCACTTGCTGAGAAGGCAAGCAATTCGAAATAGGTCATACATGTGTAGTTATGCAAAATATTTCTATAATGGTCATGTTGTGAAAGAAAACACAGACCAAACCAAAACAAAAAAAACTCAAGAAAAATAAAGAAAGTGAATAAAGCATACTTCAATCTGTGTACAGACACCATCAGTTCTTTCTCTGGGGATAGATAGCATTTTTCATTCTAAGTCCTTCAGAGTTGTCTTGGATCACTGTATTGCTGAGAATACCCAAGTCATTCACAGCTGATCATCTTATAATATTGCTGTTATTTGTACACATCGACTCATTATAAGTCTTTCCAGGTTTTTCTGACAGCATCCTGCTCATCCTTTCTTATAGCACAATATGCTTCCGCTTTTAAAAAAATATTTTTTTTGTTATACTTTAAGTTCCAAACTGTCTCCCTCCCTCCCTCTCTACAACTCACTAAAGAAGGCTATCATTTGACACATTTATATGCAAAACCATACTATATGTGCTTCTCTTTATCAGTTCTTTCTCTGGAGGTGGATAGCATCTTCCTTCATAGGTCCTCTGCACTTGATCTAAGTGGTATTCAAAACAACTTGATTGTTCGCAACTGTTCTTTTAACAATGTTGCTCTTAACCGTATACAACATTTCTCTCGGTTCTGCTCCTTTCACTTTTCATTATTTCCTACAAGTCTTTCCATATTTTGTAAAATCAACCAGCTCATCATTTCTTACAGCACAGCAGTGTTCCATTCCAATCATACATCACAACTTGTTCAGCTATTCCCCAACTGATGGGCATCCCCTCAAATTCTAGTTCTTTGCCATCACTAAGACAACTGCTATAAATATTTTAGAATACATAGGGCTTTTTCCTTTTTTTCTGATCACCTTAGGAAACAGATCCAATAGTGGTATTGCTGGGTCAAAGGATATACAGTTTTATAACCCTTTGGGCATATGAATGCTCTCCCAAATGGTTGGATCAGCTCACAGTTCCACCAATAGTTCACTTCTGTCCCAATTTTTCTACACACCCTCCAACATTTGCTATCTTCCCCATCTACCATTTTAGCCAATCTGATAGATGTGAAATGGTTCTTCAAAGTTGTTATAATCTGCATCTCTCTAATCAATAATAATTTTGAACATTTTTTCTTATGACTATATATAGTTTTGATTTCTTCATTGAGAAACTGCCTGTTCATATACTTTCACCATTTATCAATTGGGGAATGACTTATTTTTATAAATTTGACAAAATTCTCTATATATTTGAGATATGAGACCTTTATCTGAGAAAATGTCTATAAAATTTCAACCCCCAGTTTTCTGCTTTCTTTCTAATCTTAGCTGCATTGGTTTTATTTGTACAAAACCTTTTTAATTTAATGTAATCAAAATTATCCATTTCACATCTCACAATGCTCTCTATGTCTTGTTTATTCATAAATTCCCCTTATCCATAAGTCTAATAGGTAATATTTTCAATATTCTTCTAGTTTCTTATGCTATGTCCCTTTATATCTAGGTCATCTATCCATTTTTACCTTATCTTGGTAAATGGTGTGATATACTGATGTATACCCAATTTCTGCCAGAGTGCTTTCCAGTTTTCCTAACAATTTTTTTTTTATCAAATAGTATATTCTTATCCCCAAACCTTAAATCTTTACATTTATCAAACAAGGTTACTGTAATCATTGACTACTGCATATTGTATGTCTACTCTGTTCCACTGATCCACCTTTCTATTTCTTAGAACCAGATCTGATAATTACTGTCCTATAGTTTAAGATCTGGTACTGCTAAACCTCTTTCCTTTAGTTTTTCCCCCTTTAATTCCTTTGATATTCTTGACCTACTGTTCTTTCAAAAAGAATTTTATTATTATTTTTCTAGCTCAATAAAATAATATTTTGGTAGTTTAACTGGGATGGCATTGACTAAGTAGACTAGCTTTGGTAAAATTGTTGTTTTTATTATATTGGTTCTGCCCACCCATGAATAATTACTATTTCTCCAGGTACTTAAATCTGACTTTATGTGTATAAGAAGTGTTTTATAATTATGTTCACGTAGTTTCTGGGCTTGTCTTAACAGGTATACTCCCAGCATACTCCTACTTAAAAAAAAATAATGTATGAAAATCAGAAATTCTAAAACTACATATAGCTGTTTACATCATGAAAGGAATCACTACTGGAAATCTCAACTCTCCTACTAGTCCAATCCTTTCATTTTACAGATGAGAAAACTGAGGCCCACAGAGGAAAAATGACTTGCTCAAGGTCAAAGAGCCAGGATCTGAATCACAGTGTACTTGTATTCCAAATCTGGCCTTCTCTCCACTGTACCCTACTGCTTTCTTCATAACAGCCCTGTAAGGTAGGTGGTGTGAGTATTAGCCCCCTTCTACAGATAAGATACAAAGGTCTAGAGGCTAAGTGACTGACTTGTCTACAATTCACTATTAATAAGTGTCAGAGACAGGACTTGAACACAAGTTGCTGATTCTAAGACCAGAGCTGCTTCTGCTATAGGAATGAACATCAAATTTTTCTATGAATAAACCATAAAATCACCTGTAAAATCAACTATAAATCATTACATTCTAAGGAATTCTACAAATTAATTCCAAATATGCAAGTTTACTTTTCACTAAAGCATATCCTTAATCAAAAGCAACAATTAGAAACTGGAAACACTTAATTGTGACGTTACACTCAAACTTAGTAGCGCAAGAAATGTAGACAAAAAGAATAAGTCTGGGACAACCATACCTCCCATAAAAACAATTCTGTCAAGGAAAAAAAAAACTAGAAATAGAGGAGTAGGAAGAAAAGGACATTTTTGTAATTACATAAATATGCAGCAAAATAAAGAGTAATCTTAGAAATCAAAATTTAGAAGCTGCACTAATCAACAGAAAGCAAGGACATGTCAAGCCAACAAGCATTTATTAAGTGCTTACAACGTGCCAGGAATGGTGCTAAATACTGAGAATACAAATACAAGCAGAAAGACAGTCTCAATCCTCAAGCAGCTTATGTTCTAATTGGGGAAGACAACACATAAATGGAAACTGAAAAGTAAGTGGGGAGCGGGGGGAAGATCCAGGAGACAGCATGGTAGTCAGTAGAGTCATAAGTGGAACCTAGAGAAGAACGAAAACATTTAGAGAAAGCAAGATAGAGCAGTATACAGTAAAAAGTGCAGGACTTGGAGTCAGGAAGACTTGAATTTGAATCCCACCTCAGACACTAGTTGTGTGACCCTGAGCAAATCGCTTAACCTCCATACATCTCAGTTTCCTTATCTGAATAACAGCACCAACCTTAAAGGGCTGCTGTGGGGAATCCAGTGAGTAACATATTTAAAGAGCTTTTCAAACTTTGCAAACTTTAAAGCATTATACAAAAGCTAGCTAGTTATTTTTGTTATTGTTATTAAATGGTTAGCCTGGGCTCATTCCTTACAGTGAATGTTCTGGGAGGAAAGAGTCAATCAGAAGAAGACCACAGAGTCAGCATGTACTTCCAGTATGAGAAATCCAGGGTTGGAACGAACTTCCTGTATGAGGAGCCTTCTATAACATGGTAGAGAAAGTCCAGAGTCAGGAATACAGTCAAGTTCCAAGTCCAAAGCCCTTTGGGCTTGTATCCCAGGACACTGGCTTCTCTGGGTTTCCCTGAAGGACTGGTTGCAACATCCAGCCTGTAATCCTGAGCTGGAAGTGACAGATGGGATCCCTGATAGGCAGAAGATCATCCCTAGTCATATAGTGTTAAGTACACCTTAGGAAAAGCAGAATGTTTCCAGTCATTTGATCTAGTTACAGACTAAGGATAAGAAATGAGAAGATGAGACAAGTATTCATTAGCTACAATTTCCAATGACAATGTGATTCCAACCAGTCACCAGCTAAAATAAGATGCTAAAGGAAAGCTACTCCTTCATAACAAATTACTTGCTTGTCTTTCTTCAAATGTCACTATTTAATTGAAATTTAATTTTAAGCCCTATTTAGCCCTATAAAAGCACCAACATGAAAGCCATTATTAATAAAATCTCATTAATTCATCTGAATTTGAGGGGAAAATCAGTCTGACTTGGAGAATACTGTGAAAAGAATGCCACTTCATTACTATCCAGCATATTCAGTGACCCTTAGTTCCTGAAGGCCGTAACAATAGAGGGCAATCCCTGACGTGTTCTCTACAATTCAATACAACAAACATTTATTAAATACCCACCCAGAGCTGCGAATTGTGCTGGGCACTGGTGATATAGACAAAAATTAAACAATTCCTGCACTCCAGGAAATAATTGCTAATGGACCGATAACAACATGCACACAGATAAGTCTATATAACAAAGTAGAGAATAAAGGTGTCAAAAAAAGATAAATTTAAGTGTTCTGGAAAATTTGATGAGATTAAAAAACAACAACAACCTGATGACTGGGAGGCTCACCTAAGGCTTCACAAAGGAGGTAGCACCTGAGCTAAGCCTTGAAGGAAAAACAGGATTCCAACTGGCACAGATGAAAAAGGCAAACATGGGGGTTGGGTTCCAATTCTGACTCTTCCACTTGCTACCTGTGTGACTTTGGGCAAATAACCTCTCCTGGTGCTCTTTCCAACTGGATAACTTCTAGAGTCCTTTCAACTCTAAATCTATAATCTAATGATGGTGCCTTCATAAATGATATTTATTCAGGGCTTTAAAGTTTGAAAAGCACTTTACGTGCATTATTTAATCTGATCCCCAACAAACCATATAGGAATTATTATCCCCATTTTACAAATCAGAAAAGGATCAGCAAAGTCAAGTAATTTATAAGGTAGAAAAATTAGGGCTTGAACCTAGGTGTCTCTTGATGCCAGTTCAGCTCTCTTTCTATTATACCAATAAGGAAGTTAATAGGAAAGACTTCATGTACGGCCTTGAAAACAGAATAAATCAGCTACTATTCCAGGACCAACGTAACTCAGAGTCTGATCATCAGGTTAGCCACCAGACAATGATTTTTTTTTTTTCAATTACAATTCACAAAGACTAACCAAAGTTTAGAAGAGTTGGGATTTGGATTGGAGAAGGAAAACAAAAATTACAATTCTTTTAAATATCTAAGAAGTATATCATTCTAGGGCGAAGGCAGCAAGAGATACTGGAGTCAGTCTTGGAGTGAAGACCTGGGTTCAAATTCACACCCTGACACAAACTTTGTGACCCTTGGCAAGTCACTTAACCATTTAGTACTTCAGAAAACTCTCTAAGACTCTAAGAGGCAGAATAGTAGCTGGTGTTCATCACAGGATGGGCCCAAAAATGAATGAAAAAATGAACACATAAGTAACACTCAGATGATAATGGGGAGCAGGGAAGAGACTGTACATTATATTACTCAAAGAATTTTATATTTCGATAATTAGCATAGTCATTGTTTAATCAGTGTACATGATGGCCCCATGCAGAGCCAACTGCATTGTTAACTTTCAACTCTCAGATCAAACATTTCTTTCTTCTTTACATTATTAACTTGTTTAGCAGTGGTTCGCTTTAACCCATTTAAAAAGTAAAATTACAAAAATAAAATGCAACTTGGAAAGTTCGAACTGCCAAAAATTTTAATTCAGTGAAACCCAAACTAATGACTTTCAGTTGCAACCCCTTTGATCTCTCGATCGGTGTGGTGCTACGGTCTATTGTACTATATATTGTTAGGAGCCTGGGATTCTAGTACAGGCTTTCTTACTAGTTTTCTACTACAATCTCACTATTCCATTCTATTTAATAAATATTTGCTGAACACCTATCTCGCGTAGAGCACTTTGGTAGATGGTAGGAAAAGATAAAAGGTTTTATAAATCAGGACCCCTATCCTATCCTCATGAAACTTCCAATCTAATAGGCTAATACAACCAAGGCATAAACAATGCAAAATAACATGAAAGTACCTTAGACAGGTATGGAGTGTTATGTGAGATCTAAGGAAAACAATATTACTGACTGGGGAAGGAAGAGGGAAATCACGGAGGTGGTATTTCAGTCTGGTTTTAAGGCAATAGGGAGTCCCTTGAGATTTTTGATAAGAGGAGTGACATAACCTGATATATACATCAGGATTATTTTTATGACAATATTAAAGATGTATTGGGGGGGAGAAGAGAGCACCTTTAGATAGGTATTGTAAGCATAACTCAAAAAGAAGTATAAGAGGATACTCCCAACTCACTCCTTCTTAGAAGTGGGCAGTCTACAGGTGTTATAAAAGTTTTCAGAATTTTCAATGTATTGATTAGTTGTCCTGATTTTTCTCTCTTCTTTTTCTTTCTTTTGGCTTTAAAAAATACTATTTGTTATATGAAATGGTTCTCTAAGAGTTGAGGAGTATTATGATGATGTTAAAAACAAAAGGCATCAATAAAAACATTTTTCCAAAAAAAAAGAAGAGAATTTTAATATTCCAGGCAAGTGGTAATAAAGGCTTGAACTCAAGCAATAGCGGAAAAAGGGGAAGAATTCAAGAGATGTTAGGGAAGCAGAATCATAGATCTAGAGCAAGAAAAAAACTTAAGTTGTCATCTAGTCCGATCCAACTGCTTCATTTTACAGATGAAAAAACTAAGGTACAAAGCGGTTAATTGCCCAAAGTCACACAGCCATTAAGTGGCAAGAGAACCAACTACCTAAAGTATGGCTCAAATATGAACAGAATACCTTATCAATGTAGATTAGCTGCCATTTATCTCATTATTTACTTAGTGAAGATTATTCCCATTTATGTTTCCGTGAGCCAACACAGAATACTTGCAAAGTCTAGCCAAAGGTTTTCTAATCTTTAGATGTAGGGTGGATAAAGTTACAATTCAGTATAAAATGGATGGAAGTGAAGTCCAACCAAACAGTTCTATAGTATAGTTAAAAAGACTGAAGACTAAACATTTTTGATTCTTTGAGGAAAGTTGCTATGCAGATTCAACATATCAGTACACTAAGTTCCATTTACAGATCCTTCTGGCACTTCCTCCTAACCCCTTCCCTCATCCCTCCCTTTCCTTTATCCAGTCAAATTCACTTCAATACACCCTCCCATTCATAAAGAACTTCTAAGCATTCATTTAACAGAGCAACATCCTCTCTCCCTTTCAAACATAGCCATCCATAAGTTCACAGGTCATTCAAGGCAAATAGTAGCTTAAAAAAAAAGCTCTGGCACCTTGGAGATGGTACCTATGCCAAGGGATCACTGAGAAACTAAAGTTATTTTCAGTTTTATTTACAGGCAATCTAGATGATCTGCTCTTAGTGCTCCTGCTTGTCTTTTCAGACTTCAGAAGAGATGTCATGTATTCTATAAAGGTCACTTTGAAATTCTGCTAGTTTTTACTGCCATTTAAAAAAAAACCCACGAAGTACAGTTCCCTGGCTTCATCTGACACAGTTTTGTTTAAAAACAACAAAAAGAATGGTCCAGTACAGAAATGTCAAATTTAAACTTAGTCCTGAGACCAACAAAACCTAGATTAAAATGTAATTGGGAAATTTTTAACAAAATAAGTAAAAATATAATACAAAATAGAGAATGTTAATTTGTAGTCCTTCTAAGTCAATATTCATTTCTATTTGAGTTTGACACTACTGGTCATAACTCTTCCTAATACCAATACAAGCCTAAGTAAAGGTAGGTCAGCTAGGTGACCTAGTGAATAGAGCTCCAGACTCATCTTCCCGAGTTCAAATCCAGCCTCAGACACTTAGTAGATGTGGGACTCTGGGCAAGTCACTTAACCCTGTTTGTCTCATTTTCCTCATTGTAAAGTGATCTGGAGAAGGAAATGGCAAACCCTTCCAATATCTTTGCCAAGAAAATCCCAAATGGGGTCATGAAGAGTTACCATTGAACAACAAACTAAAAGTAGTGGGTGTCCTATTGTACTTGTAGATCTGCTCCTCTGTAAAAGTGACTTCTTTCAGAGAAAAGGGTGGGGGGAGGGAAAGAGAGAACTGGAGAGGAGGGAAAAGAGTAGAGAGAGGGAGAAGAGAAAAGGGAGAGATGGGGAGGAGAAAGTGACAGAGAGAGGAGATATAGGGAAAAGAGAGAGGGACAGGAAAGAGAGAAGAGTTTTGAGAAAGGGAGAGAAAAGGAGAGGAGAGATTGAAAATAGGGGAGAGAAAGGAAAAGAGGGAAGGGGAGAAGAGAGAAAAAGGAGAAAGTGGAAGAAGTGGGAGAGGGGGAAAAAGAGAAGGGGGAAAGGGGAAGGAAGGGGAAAGGGGAGAGGGGGAGAAAGGGGAAGGGAGAGAAGGGAAGAAAGGGGAAGGAGAAGGGGAGAAGGGAGCTAAGGGGAAGAAGGGAAGAAGGGAAAAGGGGAAAAAGAGGAAGGGGGAAAGAGAAGGAGGAAGAGGGGAAGAAAGGGGAAGGGAGAAAAGGAGAAGATAGGAAGAAGGAGGAAGAAGGGGGAAAGGGGAAGAAGAGAGAAGAGGGGAATAAGGGGGAAGGGGAGAAGTAAGACAGGGAAGAGAGAAGGAGAGGGAGAGAGGAGGTAGAGGGGAGAGATAAGCCAGAAGGGAGAGACAAGACATGATACAAGAGAAAAAGAGAGAAAGAGAGAGAAGAGAAAGCCAGATAGGTAAGGGGGTGCGGAGAGAAGAGAAGGTGGGGGGTAGGAAGGGGAGAGAGATGAGCCCAGGGAAGAGAAATGAGAAAACAGAATATAGAGGAGAGAGATAAAAGAGGAGAGAAATAGTAAAGGAGAAAGAGAGAAGAAGAGAGAGAAGATAGAAGAGCAGAGAGGAGAGGAGAGAATAGAGGCGAAGAAAGCAAAGAGAGCGAGCCTGCTCTTTTGTCCCGACTCTGTCTCCCAGGAGAGCAGATTTCTGGACACCTCCAATGAATGCTGAATGACAGGTGTGTGTGTGTGTGGGGGGGGGGGTCGTCAGATGCTACAATTGTTTACAAGCTCCTCGCGGAGACCCGAGGCGAAGGAGAGCGAACAGCCTCTCGATGACACCCTACAACCTGGAGAGGGTGATCTTTCCAAAGTTGCCAAGAGGAAGACTGGGTGGCAAGAAGTGGCTGGGGCTGCTGGCCCCGAGAGGGTCATTTTACAGTTTGGGAGGAGGAAGAGTCCATGCCCCAGCCGGTGCGCTCGGCCCCGGGGCTGGGGCGGAGAGGGGTAGAGGAGGAAGCCGGACAGCCGGTCCCGGCCCCGCAGCTGGGACAGGAAGGGACGGTCACTACGGGACGGCGGGAGGGGGGCCGCTCTTTGAGGCCGTTACTCCGGAGAGTGTAGTGACCGGGCTCGGGCAGGAGCGGCCCAGCGGGTGCCGGCGTCCCCCTCCCCAGACACTTCGACCACCCCACACGGACAGTCCTCCGGGCCCTGGAGCTCACCCTCGCGGTCTCCTCAGCGGAACATTCCAGCAAACTCCGGTCGATGGCCTGCACCTCCGGCTCCAGCTCCGACGCCATCTTCTCTCCTCCGGCCTCAGCCTCCGCTGCCCCCTCCCTCAGCCCCCGGGGCCGCGGCCGACGCCCCCGCCTCAGGCAGCTCCGCTCCCCGGAACCCGCCGCGGGGAGGGGGTCTGGCAGGGAGGAAGGGTGGAGTGGAGGAGGGAAGGAAGAGAAGCAGGCGGGCGACAGGGCACGGGAACCAGGAAGGAGACTGGGAGTGGGGGAAGCCCCCGGTTCTACCTCCCGGGGCTCAGCGGCACGTCACTGCCTCGCAGTCCCGGGGAAAGGACACGGCGGGCCCCGGGGCCTAGCGCAGGAGATCTCCTCTATCGCGTCCCAAACCAGGGAAGGGGCAACAACACCATGGAGAGCGAGCAGGGCATTGTGGGAACTGTAGTCTTCTAGGGAGGTGATGCTGGCAGGAGAGCCACAAGGGCATTGTGGGAGTTGTAGTCCGACTTCCGAACTCGAGCGCGGGGGAGGGGTAGAGTAGGGAGGGAGTTGAAGGCGTGGAATTTACTGCGAAGACAACGTGATGGGAGTTTTAATCTCCGTTCTCTCCTCAAAGCTCAGCCCAAGAGCTACCCTCCAACATGTAGTGTTTCCTAATTTCCCCAGCTGCCAATACTCCCCCCTTCCCGAAATTCAAATGTATTTACCTTGTCTATAGTCTGAATTTATTTATATGTATACGAGTGGAATGTAAGTTAATGAGCTTACTTCTTTTTTTGTCTTGGTATTCTCAATGTCTAGAACAGTTCCTAGCAAGAGTAGGCGTTTAATGAGAACTTGTTGATGGATTGAATTGATTACTCTCCCCCCAAACAAACAAAAAACCACATCCCTTCCGAATTTCCCTATTTCTTTCAAGGGTGCCTCATCCAGGTTAGCATCCCCACTATCCTTGATTTCTCACTCTCCCTCACCCCTCACATCCATCTATTGTCAAATCTTGTCATTTCTGTCTTCACAACAGCTCTCATATGGGTACCCTTTCCTTCATTTACTCATTCCCTCAACAAATTTTGATAACTGTTGTGGACTCGCCAGGCCACCACCATAGCTCATACCCTTATTTATCACTAAGACTATTTCAGCATTCTTCTAATGCCTCAAGTCCCTCTCTTTTCCAATATGTATCCTCTACCTCATACCAGGGATGCCCTATCCAGGGGTAGGGAACCTGCGGCCTCGAGGCCAATGTGCAGTCAATCAAAGGGCTGCACTTGAGGACCTAAAGGGCCACAGGTGGCCTCGAGGCCGCAGGTTCCCCACCCCTGCACTATTCACTTCACCTCTGCCCCTTAGAATCCTGTTTCCTTCGAAACTCAGCTCTAGAGACATTTCTCTGAAACCTTCTCTGATACACACCTTTTCAGTCCCCCCACCAAAAAAATTATTTTAAATTAATTTTGTATGTAAAATGTGTTGTGCTGTCTGAATATAAAGACACAGCCTGTAGGTGTCATATCGGGGACCTGGCCCATTTTTGCTTATGGTTGGAGGATTATGGCACTGTCAGCATGCCATCTGCCAGAATTTTATCTATCTGCCACCTTTTGAAAAGTTGCTTCTCTAACCTTTGGAAAGAATGCCAGACTTGGAGTCAGGAGGACCCAAGGTTGAACCCTACCTTTGGGCGTTCTGGAGCTGGGCAAATCACTTAACCTCTTCGTCCTCGGTTTCCTCATTTGTAAAATGGGGATAGTGATAGCATCTACCTTACCAGTTGGTTGTGAGAATTAAATGAGTTGACATGTATGAAATACTTTGCAAACCTTAAAGCTATTCTTATCATTACTCAAAGTAGCCCTTTGCTTACACTCACCAGCATAGCCACTTTCACCCAATTACTGGTTACACAAAAGACCATCATGTATAGTTAGTAAGCCTCTTTACCAAAGAAAGCAGAAAACAGAAAAAGAAGTTATAGATATTAAAATGTACCAAAGACCAATGCAGGAAATTGTTTTGCTTCACTGTAACTGTTTTTAACCGAAGTTTTGTTTTTCTTATTCTCAGTTGGGACAGGGGAGGAGGGAGGGAGAGAATATAGACTCAGAAAAAACCAACATGTGCGCTATATATATATTCTTTGGCTAAAATGTTTATTACATGTATGTTGCATGCATGCATACATGTATGTGTACATACATACAGAGAGAGAGCGGGAGAACATTCAGCTAAGTGAGTGAGATAAGATCTCAGCTAAAACCAGGAAAGAAGAAATGATATTAAGATAGAGTTGATACTCTCAGCAGGGATAGATGCTAGAAGTCGAAAGGACATGATTGCGACCATCTCCCTTACATATCTATTTTCTGGCGTTCTAATTTGCCATCCAAAATCCAGGCCACACTTCTTTCTCCTCTCTTCTTTCCTCTTCTTCTCTCCTCTCTCTCTTTTCTCTCATTCTCTGTCTCTTCTTCCTCTCAACTTATCTATCTCAAAGTCCTCCCTCAAAATTTGTTTCCTACAAACCGAAGTAAGTCCCATCTCCAGTTATGCAGGGTCAAAGTCCAGTATTCTCTCATGCAATCAGCAAGTCTATACATTTACGAGTACTTCACTGCAGGTCACAGGGCTGCTCCTAAGGGAGAATACTTCAGGCACAATTTGTAAAAAGAGTTACACATATCTTTTTTGTATATACTTATCTTATTTATATGCTCTTTCTTCTGATAGAATGTAAACTTCTTCAGGACAGAGACTGTTTCATTTTTGTTGGTATCTCTAGTGCCTCGAAGAGTGCCTGGAAGTCGGAGGCACTTAATACATACACACACACACACACACACACACACACACACACACACACGTAGATTGATTGATTGATTGATTGGTTGGTTGGTTGATTTCTGGGAAGAGATAACAGAATAGGACATTATGAGAAATGAAGTTGTACTTACCACCTCCTTCCCAAAGTGTTCACCTAATCTTTCTCTGTGGCTTCCCATCAACCCACCAACACAAGCAGCTTATCACCTCAAAAAAAAACTTAAGAAGTCTGTGTAGTTGGTCAGCATTGGAGGTAGCATAGTAGTAGACAGTGCTGGAAAGAGTCAGAAAGACTTGTTCAAATATTTTCTGTGACATTTATTAGCCGTGTGACCCCAAGAACTTAATTATTCTAAACCTCAGTTGTCTCAACTTTAAAATAGAGATATATTGCAATTGTATAGTACTTTAGGTTTTACAAAGTGCTTTACGAATATTATCACATTCTATCCTCACAGCAACCATGTGAGATAAGTACTGTTATTACCCTCATTTTACAGATGAAAAAACTGAGCCAGACAGAAGTTAAGTGACTTGCCAAGGTCACACAGGTAGGAAGTATCTGAGCCCTCATTTGAACTCGTGTCTTCCTGACTTGAGGCCCAACACTCTAGCCACCGCCACACCTAGCTGCCGCAACAACAGCATCCATAGCAAATGAGGTAATAGAAATAGCACTTTGCAAACAGATTGATACATAATTATTAATTATTATTATAGAGGCAGCTACGGTGGCTCAGTGTATAGAATGTTGGTCTTAGAATCAGGAAGATGTGAGTTCAAATTTGTTCTCCAATATTGACTAGCTGTGTGACCCTGGGCAAATGACTTAACTGCTGTCTGCCTCAGTTTCCTCAATTGTAAAAAGAATACTAATAGCACCTACCTTCCAGGGTTGTTATGAGGATTAAATGTGTTTTTAATAAAAGTGCTTTGCACAATACCTAGCACATCACAGGGGCTTGTTCTCTCTCCTCTTCTCAACATCGTTGGCCAGTGACAGCATATATAGTTGTTTTCTGAGAAGCATCTGAGGTTCAGAGTTCCATGGCTAGACAGCCAGAGTTGACCCACAGCAAAATTGAGAAGCACATAGAGCTTATCTTTGGTTCAGACTTCCAGTCCACTCTTCTTTTGTGTCACCCTTCTCTGCCCCTTCAGGTGCTCATTCTGTGGAGGGGGAAGGATTAGGATTTAGAGGTGGAAATCATCTAGTCCAACTACCTTGTTTGCCAGAAGAGGGAAAGTGATAATTATGTAACACTGAGGTGATGGGCTGCTAACCTGTAGAAGCAGGCAGGGATCATTTGGGGCTCCTCATGCCCTATAACTCCCTCCCTTCTCCTCTGGGATGAGTTTTCCTTTTAAACCAACGGAGAGGAGGTCCAGAGAAAGAGAATTGAAAATAGCATAGGTCTCACCCGCCCCCCACCCCCACCCCAGTTTCAACCCACCTATTGAAACCCTACCCCCAGACAACTTCTACTTCATTGCCTAAAAAGAAAGCCTAGTATAAATGCATCCTCTGCCTTGGGAAATTGTAAAATATTAATCAATAGTTTTCTTTTTTTCACTTCCAATCTCCAAGCCAGAGAATTGTTCTAACAAAACACCACAATCAGAAATCTACTTCTCTTTCTTAGGCACTTCCTGAACATGGTATTTCATTTCGGCAAGGACATACATATATTAGTAATGAAATGTTTGACCACATTTATCATAATAATTTGCTTAAAAGACAAGTAAACACTCAGAAAGGAAACAAGCATTTATTAAGCACCTATTAAGCACTTTACAAATATTATTTCATTTGATCCTCACAACTACCCTGGGAAGCAGGTGTTGTTATCGTCCTATTTAAAGATGAGGAAACCGAGACAGAGGTTAAGTGACTTGCCAAGAGCGCAAGTCTAGTGAATATATGAGGTTTATCAAGCTAGTGAATATATGAGGTTTAATTTGAACTCCTGTCTTCCAGACTCAAGGACCACTGCGCTATATTTACTGGACATCTATATGCTTTAAGCAGAAAAGTAGCCAAATTTTATGAAACAGAGATAAGCTTTGAGAAAAAGGCTGTAACTCTTGGCTCAAAGGGCTAATTTCACTCTGAGTTGTGGGAGAAATCCAAGACTCATCTTCCTGAGTTCAAATCTGCCCTCAGATACTTACTAGCTGTGTAACCCTGGGCAACTCACTTAACCCTGTTTGCCTCAGTTTCCTCATCTGTAAAATAAGCCAGAGAAGGAAAGGGCAAACCACTCCAGTATCTTTGCCAATAAAACCCCCAATGGTGTCACAAAGGGTCAGACACAACTGAAACAACTGAACAAAGCTTTAAGTTTGTCGTCTACATGTCATTCAGGCTCCTGGGATTTCTCTTTCACTTCTTTGTTGTTGTTCTTGTAGGAGATGTAGTCACACTGATGAAAATACAGGTAGTTGTAGTACTGAAATGTCATGAGATTTATTTTATCCCATCATAGCCACAGATTACATTCTTAAAGGCCACAAGAATGGTGCTGCAAGTACTACTATTGGCCACTAGAGGGACGAAGTGAGTAGCAGTGTGAATAGAGTATTGTAAAGTATAGGCATACCTCCAAGATACTCCAGGTTGGGTTTCAGATCACTGCAATAACAAATATCACAATAAAGCGAGTTACATGACTTTTTTGGTTTCCCAATACATGTAAAAGTTATATTTACACTATACTATAGTCTATTGAGTGTGGAATAGTATTATGTCTATAGACAGATCGATATCCATTATACCTTAATTTAAAAATATTTTTATTGCTAAAAAGTACTAACCATTATCTGGGCCCTCTGAGAGTTTTAATCTTTTTTGCTGGTGGAAGGTCTTGCCTGGATCTTGATGGCTGCTGACTCATCATAGTGGTGGTTCCTGAAGGTTGGGGCTATGGCTGTGGTAATTTCTTAAAATAAGACAATAATGAAGCTTTCCTCACTGATCGACTCTTCCTTTCATGAAAGATTTCTCTATAGTATGAGATGTTGTTTGATAGCATTTTACCCACAGTAGAATTTCTTTAAATATTGGAGTCAATTCTCTCAAACTCTGCCACTCTGTTTTATCAACTAGGTTTACATAATATTCTTCAATATTGTTGTGTCTCAGGGAATAGGGAGGCTGGAGGACAGGGAGAGAGATGGGAAATGACCAGTTGGCAGAGCACAATACACACAACATTTATCCATTATTTATCTATCTTTTATGGGAGAGGTTCATGGTGCTACAAAACAATTACACCAAAGATAACTGATCATAGATTGCCATAACAGATACAATAATAATGAAAAAAGTGTGAAATATTGTGAGAATTACCACAACGTGACACATGAGATAATGATGTGAGCACATGCTGTTGGAAAAATAGCTCTGATAGACTTGCACGACACAGGATTGCCACAAACTTTTAATTTGCAAACAAAAACAAAAAAAAAACCCAATATCTGTGAAGTGCAATAAAGCAAAGCACAATAAAACAAGGTATATCTATAATCCTGAAGCCTGGGGTCGGAGGAGAGGGAAGTAGCAGAAGAGGAGGTGCATGGCTCCCCTTAAACAGGTCATTGCAGTCATGGCTCGGTATAAATGATAGCATCTTGCTAATTTGTATTTATTTAATATATATGAGTTATCCAGTGATAGACTGGTACCCACAAAATGTAACAATTCCTAGAGGAAAGCCACTTATCCTTTGGGCTTATCCTCTGTGAAGAATCAATGGATAAGACTCATATAGGATGAGAAAATGTAGATATGTTTCTTCCTTCCTTCTTTTCTTCTTCTTTTCCTTTCTTCTTTCCTCATTTAAATTTCTTTCTCCATATTTTAATTTGTTTTTATTCTGAACTTGAGATACAGCAAAACACATGAAAATTTCCATATACAAAAAAGGATTGTATAGGAAACCATGAATCTATATTGTACATAGACTGTTGTGTTTTTTTATTGTAATAGGGATCTTAGCAAACATCTATGTGTTCATGTTCCCAGGACTGGGCCTTAATTGGCCAGTTTCCTACTATAATAAGTATATAAAATACTCAACATATTAAGTTCCAAAGCTATCCTACTTGTCTGTATTATCCTCTGGACTTCTATTCTTTTTTTGTAAATTCTTTAAATTTTTATTTATGTTTAATTTTTAAAATTCAATTTTTCATTTTCATATCAGAATTCTCTTCCTCTTCCCCAATCCCACACCACCCACTGAGAAATAAAAACCATTACAAAAATTTATAGACAAAACAAATTTCTACATTAGCCTTCCTCCCCTCCCTCATTAAAAAGCTAGAAGAAGAAAGAAATAGAGGAAAAAGTGCTTCAATCTGCATTCTGAGTCCATCAGTTCTCTTTTTGGAGGTAAACAGCATCTTTTATCATGAGTCTTTTGGAATTGTGGTTGGTCACTGTATTGATCAGAGTGACTAAGTCCTTCAAAGTTGATTACTTTTACAATATTGTTATTACTGTATAAATTGTTCTCCTGGTTCTGCTCACTTCACTTTTCATCAGGTCATACAAGATTTCCCAGGTTCTTCTGAAACCCTCCCCTTTATCATTTCTTATAGCACAATAGAGTTCCATCACATTTTTTTTTATTTTTTTAAATTTTATTTTTTTTGTTCCATCACATTTAGATAACCATAACCTACTCAGCCATTCCATGAACAACTCTATCTCTTTGGTCGTGAACTCTTCCCCTATCCAGAGATCTGACAGATAATTTCTTCCATACTCCACTAGTTTGTTTATATAACCCTTTATGTCAAAATCATATGCCCATTTTGAGCTTTTCTTGGTATACAGTGTAAGATATCAGTCTGTGCCTAGTTTTTGCCAGACTACTTTCCAGTTTTCCTAAGAGTTTCTGTCAATAGTTGAGTTCTTGACTCAATAGTTGGAATTTGGGGGTTTATTAAACAATAGGTTATTCTGATCATTTGCTTTGTATATTTTGTACACAATCTGTTATACTAATCAACCTACTTCTTAGCCAATACCAAATTTTTTTTGATGATCACAGCTTTGTAGTGTAGTTTGAGATCTGGTATGGTTAAGGCCCCTTCCTTCCCATTTCTTTTCATTGCTTCCCTTAATGTTCCTGATCTTTTGTTCTTCCAGATGAATTTTGCTGTATTTTTCTATCTCTATAAAGTACCTCTTTGGTAATTTGATTGGTATGGCACTGAATAGGGAAATTGATTTAGATAGTATCGTCATTTTTATTATATTGGCTTGATCTACACATGAGCAATTAATATATCTATATCCATTTATTTAGTTGTCTTTATTTTTGTGAAGAGTGCTTAGTAATTGTGTTCATATAGTTCCTATGTGTATCTTGTCACATAGGCTCCGAAATATTTTATACTGTCTGTGATTATTTTAAATGGGATTTCTCATTCTATTTCTTCCTGCTAAATTTTGGTAGTAATACTGTATACAGAAATGCTGGAGATTTATGTGGGTTTATTTTATACCCCACAATTCTGATGAAGTTATTTATTGTTTTGACTAAGATTCTGTATGTAAACCGACATCTCATCTACAAAAAGTGATAGTTTTGTTTTCTTATTGCCTATGCTTATTCTTTAAATTCCTTTTTCTTGTCATATTGCTTTGGCTATCATTTCTAGTACAATATTGAATATAATGGTGATAGTGGGAATCCTTACATCACCCCTAATCTTACTAGAAATGCTCCTAACTTATCTCTATTACAGATGATACTTGTTCTTGGTTTTAGATAGATACCAATCATCATTTTAATGAAACTTCTGCTTATTCCTGTGCTTTCTTGTGTTTTTTTTTAATAAGAATTAGTATTCTATGTTATCAGAAGCTTTTCCTGCATCTATTGAAATAATCATATAATTTTTGTTATTTTGTTATTAAAATGGTCCATTGTACTTATAATTTTCCTAATATTAAACCATGACAGCTAAGTGGTACAGTGGATAGAGCAACTTTCCTGGAGCCAGGAAGACCTGAGTTCAAATCCAGCCTCAGACACTTACTACCTGTGTGACTTGGGGCAAGTCACTTAACCCTGTTCGTCTCAGTTTCCTCATCTGTAAAATGAGCTGGATAAGGAAATAGGAAATAACCAGCATCTTTGCCAAGAAAACCCCAAAAAGGGTCTTGAAGAGTCAAATACAACTAAACAACAATATTAAACTATCTCTGAATTCTTTGTATAAATCCAGCCTGATCATAGTGTATGATCTTTGTGATATTTTGCTATTATAATCTATTTGCTAGTATTTTATTTAAATTTTTACATCAATATTCATTAGGAAAATTCCTCTATAGTTTTCTTTTTCTGTTTTGACTTTCCCTGGTTTGGGTACCAAAACCACATTTGTGTCATTCGGTAGATTCCTTCTTCATCTATTTTTTCAAACATTTTATATAGAATTGGAATTAATTTTTATCCAAATGTTTGGTAGAATTCAGTTGTAAATCCATCTGGTCCAGAGGTTTTTTCTTTAGGAAGCTCATTTATGACTTGTTCAGCTTTTTTTGTAAGACAGAGTTATTTAAGTATATTCAATTTCTTATTTTTTTACTCTGGTCAATTTATATTTTTGTAAATATTTATTCATTTCATTCACATTATCAGTTTTATTGGCATATAGTTGGGCAAAATAGTTCCTTATAATTGCTTTTATTTCATCTTTATTGGTTGTTAATGATGGGGTACGGTCTCTGGGAACCCCCTTGAACCCACCTTGAGTCTCCCCACTTGATCTGGCTTTTCATGCCCAGATAACCTAGCCTAGCCCTCCATGATCTGATTATCTCTGGATTGCCTCCAGCTGCTTCCCATCCTCAATCCTATCAAAATATCTATGCCCAAATCTATTACTAAGCCCTCCATTGTCTGTCATCTCCAGGTAGCCTTCATCTATTCCCCACCTTTAATCCCATTCCTGAAGTCTGACCTCACCCCAGTCCCCCCAGTCACCCTAGTCCCATCTAGACCCTCGCTAAACCTCTCCTTCCATCATCCCAGACTACTTGACCACTCTAGATTCTTCCCACAACCTTTCTATATATAAGATCCATCTTGCCTCCATGAAGGTGCTCAGATTCAATGTAGCTCAGCTCGGATTGTTCTGGCTCACCTTATTGACAAGTGTCACAAATGCTCAGGCTCCTTAAGAGTCTACCCAATATGGTGAATATTTAATAAATTTTGTTTTCCTTTGTCTGTGAGAAGGCTTGGGTCAAATTCATTTGGCAGGACCTGGAATGTTGATATTTTAGTGTCCTGTGCACCCTTAAACCCTCCAACCTCAACATTTTGCTTCCATGACCTCAACAGTAATTCACCTTTTTCATTTTTGATTCTGTTAATTTGGTTCGGTTTTCTTTATTTTAAAAATCACATCAGCTGATGGTGTGTGTGTGTGTGTGTGTGTGTGTGTGTGTGTGTGTGTGTGTGTGTGTATGAAAAACCAGCTCCTAGTTTTTATTAATTCAATGTTTGTTTGGTTTTTTTTGCTTTCAATTTTGTTAATCTCTCCTTTGATTTTTATTTTGGTGTTTAAGTTGGGGGAATTAATTTGTTGGGTTTTTAATTTCTTTAGTTGCATGCTCAGTTTATTGACCTACTCTTTCTGTCTTTTATTGATGCGTTTAGAAATACAAAATTTTCCCTAAGTATTGCTTTCATGGCATCCCAAAAATTTTGTGTGTTGTCTCATTGTTGTCATTACCTTTAATGAAAGGTTTGTTCTTTGACCCACCTCTTGTTTAAGATTAAGTTACTTAGTTTTGTAATGTTAATGGTATATGAAGATCTTTCCTGCCCATTAATAGGCCTCATGTGGAGCCCATTAAGGGAAGCTTGCTTAGGGGAGGCTTGCTTGTAGGAAGGTTTTCACACCTTTTGGTACAAAGTTGATTAGGCACTGAGTCACAAGGGTTGTGATGCCTTCTTTCTCTCAGAAGTGTATATGTATTTCGAGTTGGTATTTTGCTTTGGGGGTTCCCTTATGAGAAGGATCTTTTGGTTTTCTGGTTGAGACTCTGAGTAGCCATATGTTCAGACCCTTCTACTACTCAGATGTAAAGGCTCTCTCGATCCAGTGGATTATGTAAAGTGTATAGCAATATTGCTTTGATTCAGGTGTAATGGCAAGCAAAGTGGGACTTTTTGTTGTCTTTTATTTTGGAATGTTTCTCACTACTAAGGCAATCAAGTGCATTTGATTGAGTCTTGCCTTTGTTTCTAGGAAGGCCCACACCCTTTTGCTAGTTAGGTCACTGGAGGTGTGAAACCCTCAAGAGTTGTGAAACACTCTGACCCCGAAAAAGGGTATATATACTCTGAGGTTAGCATTTTGTTTGGGGCTCACTCATTGGAATAGTGTTGGTGTGGAGACTCTGGGTAGCTGTTAAGGAGACCCTGGCTTCTCTCTCTGGTAACTATGTATGTAATGTCTTGGACAGACAGCTAGAAGTCCATCTGATGATTTGTGTTATTTTGCTCTGTTTACATAATTTCTTCTTGTAATTTCTGCTTATGTTTTCTCTGAAGTCCAGGATGCTGACTTTTCCCCCTGAACTAAGTGAATGATATATGTATATCTGATTAAAGTGAGATTTGTGGGGCAACTAGGTGGCACAGTGAGTAGAGCCCTGGAGTTCAAATCTGGCCTCAGACACTTGACACACTTATTAGCTGTGTGACCTTGGGCAAGTCACTTAACCCCAATTGCCCTGCCTTCCCCCCTCCAAAAAAAGGAGAAAAAATAGAATTAAAGTGAGATTTGTAAACCCCTTAAAGTTGCTTTCCTTAGAAAAGGAGATCAAAGAACCTATGCTAGAAGCCCCTGTGTAGTGGTATTATTGTCCTTACACAGCCACAGTAGCTGGAAACAGCATTGTTGTTATATCAGGCAGTTAGAGCCCTGTTTGTTGGTCTTTATGCTAATTTCTCTGCTTGTATTTTCTCTATATTTTCTCTGCTTATATTCTCTCTAACCTTCAGGGTGCTGGCTCTTCCCCTGAACTAGTGAATGTAATTAAAAGTAGGATTGTTAACCCTTTTAAAAGCTATTTTTTTTTCTTTAAAAGCAGATTGTGCTAGCGGGCCATCCTGGGTATGCTAGGGTGCTTGCTGTTATAAATTTCCAGTTAATTAAAAAAATTCTTTTTGGTAAGGATCCTTTTCAATATTTTATTTTTTCTGATTACAAACAAAACCCCACAATTTTTAACATTTGCTTTTCAAAATTCTGAGTTCCAAATTCTCTCCCTCCCTCCTTATACTCCCCCCTTGTTGAGAAGGCAAGCAATTTGATAAGTTATACATGTACATTCATGAACAACATATTTCCAAATTAGTCATGTGAAAGAAAACACAGACCCCCCCAAAAAAAACCCAAGGAAAAATAAAGTTTTTTTAAAAAAATATATTTTAATCTACACAGAGTTTAACAGTTTTTGTTCTAGAAGTGAATAGCATTTTTTATCATAAGTTCTTCAGAATTGTCTTGGATCATTGTATTACTGAGAATAGCTAGGTCATTCATAGTTGATTGCTGTACAATATTGCTTTTACTGTATACGCTGTTCTCCTAATTCTTCTCACTTCACCTTGAATCAGTTCGAGCAAGTCTTTCCAGGTTTTTCTGAAAGCATCCTGCTCATTATTTCTTATTGCACAATAGTATTCCATCACAATTATATACTAGAACTTGTTTAGCCATTCCGCAATTAATGTGGCTATCCCCTGAATTTCCAATTCTTTGCCACTACAAAAAGAGTTGCTATAAATATTTTTAGATTTGTCTTTTCTTAAAAATCCCTTTGGATACAGATCTAGTAGTAGTATTACTGGATCAAAGGGTATGCATAGTTTTATAGCCTTTTGGGTATAGATTCAAATTGCTCTCCAGAATGGTTGGATCAGTTCACAACTCCATCAATAGTGCTTTACTGTTCCGATATTCCCACATCTCCTCCAACATTTGTCATTTTCCTTTTCTGTCATATTAGCCAATTTGATAGGAGTGAGGTAGTACTTCAGAATTGTTTTAATTTGCATTTCTCTAATCAATATTGATTTAGAGAACTTTTGCATATGAGTGTAGATATCTTTGATTTCTTTATCTGAAAGTTCATATCCTTTGACCATTTATCACTTGGGGAATGACTTCTTTTCTTATAACTTTGATTCAGTTCTCTATATATTTGAAAAATAAGGCCTTTATCAGAGAAATTTGCTGTAATTTTTTCAGAGTTATGATTATTGCATATTTCTCTCCATCCTATTTTTCCCATTTCTTCTTCTCTCTCCCTCCTTTTCCTCCTCAAAAGGGGTTTGTTTCTGACCACTACCTTCTACAGTCTGCCATCCCTTCTATCAGCCCTATCTTCCTTTCTCTTACCCTTTTTTCCTCCTATTTCTCCATAGGGTAAGATAGATTTCTATATACAATTGAGTGTGTACGTTATTCCCTCTTTGAACAAATTCTGATGAAAGTAAATTTCAAGCATTGTCCACCACCACACCAATTCTCCTCTCAACTATGAAACCTCTTTCATGCCTCTTTAATGTGAAATAATATACCCCATTCTGCCTATCCCTTCCCCCTTCTTCCAGGGCATCCCTCTTTCTCACCCCTTAATTTTCTTTTTTAAATATCATCCCATTGTAGTCAATTCACATCAGTGCCCTCTATCTATGCATATTCCTTCTAACAGCACTAATATTGATAAAGGTCTTAGAAGTTTAAAGTATCTTCCCATTCAAGAATGTAAATAGTTTAACCTTTTTGAAGCACTTATGATTTTTATTTCTTGTTTACCTTTTCATGCTTCTCTTGAGTCTTGTATTTGAAAATCAAATTTTCTATTCATCTCTGGTCTTTTCATCAGGAGTGTTTGAAAGTCCTCTATTTCATTACATGTCCATTTCCCCCCTAAAGAATTATACTCTGTTTTACTAGGTAGTTGATTTTTGGTTGTAATCCTAGCTCCTTTACCCTCCAGAATACCATATTCTAAGTCTTCTGACCTCATAATGTAGAAGCTGCTAAATCTTGTGTGATCCTGACTGTGACTCCATGATATATGAATTGTTTCTTTCTTTAGACTTGATGTATTTTCTCTTTCACTTGGGAGCTCTGAAATTTGGCTATAATATTCCTGAGAGTTTTCATTTTGAGATCTCTTTAAAAAAGTAATTGGTGGATTCTTTCCATTTTTATATTACCCTCTGGATCTAAGATATTGGGGCAATTCTCTTTGATAATTTCTTGAAATTTGATGTCTAGGCTCCTTTTTAAAAAAAAATCATGACTTTCAGGTAGTCCAATAATTCTTAAATTATCTCTCCTTGATCTATTTTCCAGGTCAGTTGGTTTTCCAATGAGATATTTTACATTTTATTCTATTTTTTCAATCTTTTGATTTTGTTTAATGCTTCTTGATACCTCATGGAGTCATTAGCTTCCACTTGCCCAATTCCAATTTTTAAGGAATTATTTTCTTCAATGAGTTTTTATACCTCCTTTTCCACTTGGCCAATTCTGCTTTTTAAGGAGTTCTTTTCTTCAGTCAATGTGTCTCATACCATT
Source organism: Phalanger gymnotis (assembly GCA_028646595.1). Classification (NCBI taxonomy): domain Eukaryota; kingdom Metazoa; phylum Chordata; class Mammalia; order Diprotodontia; family Phalangeridae; genus Phalanger; species Phalanger gymnotis. The sequence continues at coordinate 193,624,996 of CM053627.1, forward strand.
AGTCAATTCTGTTTTTTCAAAATGTTATTTTCTTCAATATATTTTTGTGCCTCTTTTATCAAGCTGTTAATTGTCTTTTCATAATTTTCTTGCATCACTCATTTCTTTTCCCAGTTTTCCCTCTACTAGTCTTATCTCTTTCTTTATCTCTTCCAGGGGGGCGGAGCCAAGATGGTGGCTGGAAAGCAGGGACTACTGTGAGCTCCCCACCAAGTCCCTCCAAAAACCTATAAAAAATGGCTCTGAACCAATTCTAGAACTGCAGAACCCACAAAGTGGCAGAGGGAAGCAGGGCTCCAGCCCAGGACAGCCTGGTTGGTCTCTGGGTAAGGTCTATCCCGCATGGAGCTGGGAGCTGAGGGGAGTGGAGCTGAGCCGAGCAGAGCCCAGCGTGGGCAGCACGGACCAACCAGACCGGGAGCCGGGCGGAGTGTGCCCTAGCACCCTGAATCAGTGAGCTGTGGCATTTACCAGACCTCTCAACCCACAAACACCAAAGACAACAGAGAAGGTTAGTGGGAAAAGCTGCTGGGGACAGGGAGTTTGT
>CM053627.1:193626042-193655188 GCA_028646595.1 Phalanger gymnotis
TGAAGGGAATATGCATGTATGTATTTATATATGTATATATGTGTGTGTGTTTATGTATATATATGTATATGTGAGTGTGTATGTATGTATATATGTATGTGTATGTATGTATATATATACATATACAGAGAGAGAGAGAGAGAGAGAGAGAGAGGGCACAGGGTGAGTTGAAGATGAATAAGGGATGAGAGAGGAATATATTGAGAGAGGAAGATAGGGAGAGATAGAATGGGGTAAATTATCTCGCATAAAAGTGGCAAGAAAAAGCAGTTCTGTAGGAAGAGAAGAGAAGGCAGGTGAGGGGCAATGAGTGAATCTTGCCCTCATCAGATTTGACCTGAACAGGGAATACCACGCATACTCAATTGGATATCTTACCCCACAGGAAAGAAGGAGGAAGAAGATAAAAAGGGGGAGAATGATAGAAGGGAGGGCAGATGGGGATGGAGATAATCAAAAACAAACACTTTCGAAAAGGGACAGGGTCAAGGGAGAAAATTCAATAAAGGGAGATAGGTTAGGAAGGAGCAAAATATAGTTAGTCTTTCAGAACATGAGTATTGTGGAAGAGTTTTACATAATCATATGCATGTGGCCCATGTTGAATTGCTTGCCTTCTTAGGGAGGGTGGGTGGAGAGGGAAGAGGAGAGAGAATTTGGAACTCAAAGTTTTGAAAACAGATGTTCAAAAATAAAGTTTTTGCACGCAACTAGGAAATAAGATACACAGGCAATGGGGCATAGAAATTTATCTTGCCCTACAAGAAAATAAGGGAAAAGGGGATGGGAGGGGAGTGGGGTGACAGAAGGGAGGGCTTACTAGGGAACGGGGCAACCAGAATATATGCCATCTTGGAGTGGGTGGGAGGGTAGAAATGAGGAGGAAATTCGTAATTCAAACTCTTGTGAAAATCAATGCTGAAAACTTAATATAATAAATAAATTTAAAAAAATAAAACGAAACAAACAAAAAAAGAAAATAAGCGGATTGGATAAGAGGACCTCTGAGATTCCCTTCTAGCTCCAAATCCGTGATTCTTTTGTAAAGGGGGTTTGGTACATGCAAAGACCCTAGCAGCTTGCTTGGTCAAAGTAGCCTCTTTGAATGGAGGATGCTAGAGAACTTGCTTCCCAGATAATTATGATGATGTGTAAGGGAAGCAACTTAAAACTGTTTTAAGGAAAATGCTCAGGCTAACCACATTTACTCTTTCATTCCTGGACTCTACTCCTGATATCTCTTTTCATGATACCCTACAAAGATTGTATTATTTTCCTCTATCAAAATGTAAATTCCTTGAGGGCAGGGACTGTCTTTCTTTTAATTTATATTTGTGGGGGAGGGATATTTCAAATTTTTAATTTTCTCTTCCAAATTTTCTCCCTCCCTCATCACCCATTGAGAACTTAAGAAATATAATATCCATTATACATATGAAGTCAGGCAAAACACATTTTTACTTTAGTCATGTTGAGAAAAAAAAAGAAGCAAGAAAAAATATGGTGAAAAATATGTGCTTCAATTTGCACTCAGAGTCCATAAGTTCTATCTCTGGAAATAGATAGCATTTTTCATCTTGAGTCCTTTGGAGTTTTTTTGAGTCAGAGTAGCTAAGTCTTCACAATATATTATTGTTACAATATTGCTGTTATTATGCACAATGTTCTTCTTGTTCTGTTCACTTTGCCTTTTCATATAAATCTTTCCAGGTTTTTCTGAAACCATCCCTTTCATCAATTCTTATAGCGCAGTAGTCATGTACCATAACTTGTTTAGCCATTCCCCAATTGATGGGCATCCTCTCAGTTTCCCATTCTTTGCCACCACAAAAAGAGTTATCACAAATATTTTTGTATATATAGATCTCTTTTCTTTTATCTCTTTGGGATACAGACCTAATAAGTATTGCTGGGTAAAAATGTATGCATAATTTATAGCCTTTTGTTCTCCAGAATGTTCTCCAGAATGACTGGGCTCATTCACAGCTCCACCAACAGTGCATTAATGTACCTGTTTTTCCACATGTCTTCCAGCATGTCATTTTCCTTTTCTGTCATGTTAGCCAATCTGAGGGGTGTGAGGTTTTAACTTATATTGTATTCCCATCATTGTTCGTAGCAACTATTTTTCATAATATTTTTAAATAATTTATTTATTTTTAATTTTCAACATTCACTTCCACAAGTTTTAAATCCCCCCCCCAAGATGGCATGCAATCCAATTTAGGCTCTACATATACATTCCTATTAAACATTTTCACATTAGTCACATTGTATAGAAGAATTAGAATGAATAGGAGTAACCAGGAGAAAGAAAAATATAAAACAAACAAAACAAAACAAAAAGAAAATCTGTTTTTGATCTGTATTCAGACTCCATATTTTTTTTTTCTGGATGTGGATGGCATTTTGCATCATGAGTATTTTGGAATTGTTTTAAGTCCTTGCATTGCTGAGAAGAGCAAAGTCTACCAAAGTCAGTCACTGCATACTGTGACTGTTACTGTGTACAGTGTTCTCCTAGTTCTGCTCACTTCAATCAGCATCACTTCATATAAGTCTTTCCAGGTTTCTCCTAAGTCCACCTGTTAACCATTTCTTATAGCGCAATAGTATTCCATTACATTCATATATCACAACTTGTTCAGCCATTCCTCAGTTGATGGGCAATCCCCTCAACTTCCAATCCTAGCAACTAGTAATAAATGCTTATTTACTTTGCTAGACTTCAATGGAGCATTTGTAGACATTCTATAATTGCTTCTAGTCACCTTTTAGCCATGTGGTGAAAGGTTGACTCTTTGATTGGTTTCAGAGGCATTCAAAAAGTCCTGTCAGCATTAGCTACCTCTGTTTAACCATTTTCCCACTTGCAGAATCTCAGTGGCTGGGTGACTGATGAGAGATCATGAGTTAAGGGGAAATGCCTTAGCTACCTTTCCTCTCTGAGGTCTCAAGAAAGAGATCTTCTCCTTGGCCTCTACATTTGTTCTTTTCTGTTTTAAGTGAAGAGAGATGAGGTGACATGACTTTAAAAGTGTCAAAAACATCTGGAGGATATTTCAGCATCACACTCTTCTAGGGGCTGAGGGGCACTTTGGTTTCCCAGCATTCCAGAATAGCCCAACATCAATACCTGAGAGACCTCCCGGACCCAGGCAATTGGAAGCTGAGATGAGGACTCATCTGGCAAACATACCACATCTGGACATTAACTTGGTGGGACCAACAGTTTTTAGAAACTGAGCTAAGTTGATCCTTTACCTCCCATACTTTACCCAGAGATTGAGGTAGTATAGGGGAGACTATGCCACAACAGGTATTGGGGGAAATGTTTGCACATTTATTCTTTCATATCTTTGAAGTAAATAATCTTTGGTAAAAAGCAATTTGATGTTGTGGATAAACAGAGCTAGGCGCTAGTTACAGGCTCTTAACAACAGGGGAATACAGCCAGTGGGGGCTCAAGCCCAGGGCAGCAGAGAAAAGGGATTACCTTAAGGGGAGATATGGCTAGTCTGGCTCTTTTTAATCCCTCTCCCTCAATCCGTCCATATCCCCTAAGTCATCAAACCTTTCAATTCAGTCTCTGAATTGTCTCTTGTATTTGTCCCCTTGCTTATCATTTATTCCCTCTGTCACTTCCTAACCCAGATGTTCAATGGAACACTAAAAAAATTGTTTATTAATGTTTCTGTTTCTTATCACCTTTATTCCTGGATAGTTCACTACCACCATGAAGTCCCCAAAACAAACCCTCCATTGCAAGAAAGAAAAAGAGTTAACAGGAACAACCAATATGGTGACTGCTTTTGAAAATGTATGTGATATTCTACATTTTCACACCTTATGCCTGAATTATCCTAAGATCTTCCTAACCAGTCATCTTACCTCTCGCTCTTCAAACCTCTTAAGCATCCCACAAAGTACTATCAAATTAATCTTCTAACACAAAAGACTGCCTATTTCACTCTGTTGCTAAAAAACCAGCAATGACTTCCCGTAAGCGCAAAATAGACCCCAAGATCCTTAACTTAGCATATAGGGCCCTCTACAATCTGGGTTCATACCACTTTTCAACCTTTTCTCAAGCACTCTCCCCCATATGAAGAGGAGCTAATTGGCAAAGCAGATAGAGCACCGCATCCAGAATCAGGACAAACCTAAGTTCAAATCCATCCTCAGACACTTACTATGTGACCCTGAGCAAGTGGCTTAATGGCTTTCTGCTTCCATTCCCTCAATCCTTAACTTAGAGATAATAATAGTACCTATTCCCCAGAGTTGTTGTCAAGATCAAATGAAATGATATCTGTAAAGTGTTTAGCACAGTGCCTGGCACATAGTAGATACTTGATACATGCTTATTTCCCTCCCCTCCCCTCTATGCTTCAACAGTCCTGGATGTCTCGATATCCCTAAACTGAAAGGTGTCCTTTCCTATACCTGGAATGCACACTGCATCCAACCCTCACCCCAGCAATGTACACCTATTGAAATCTTTCCTATTCTTCAAGATCCAGCTAGATGCTACTTGTGAAAGATCAGCAAAGGACAGATGGAAAGACTCATAAGTCCCAAGGGTACAGGAATAGTACAGATGGAAAGAGCCAGAGGATACCTAGGTTATAACTCTACCATGAAGCCTTCCCTCATCTGAAAGTGATCTCCCTTATGAATCTCTTCTTCAATTAATTTTTTTTAAATAAACTTTACAGTTACCAACAAGATTCTAGGTTTTCATTTCTTTGGGAGGATCCAGAATTGTGAGAATTCCAAGGGAAGCAATTTCTTTCACCAAAGCACATCTGCAAGTGTTCTGCAATTAATAGTCCTAAAGAATTTTGGAGGGTCAGGATGTGGAGCCAAGATGGCAGATTAAAAGCAGGGACTTGCCTGAGCACTCTCCCAAGCCCCTCCAAATACCTGCAAAAATGACTCCAGACTAATTCTAGAGCAGCAGAACCCACAAAATGACAGAGTGTAACAAATTTCCAGCCCAAGACAACCTGGAAAGTCGATAGGAAAGGTCTGTTGCACTATTCTGAGAGAGGAATACAATCAAGCATGGGCCATGTCAGCACAGACTGGACCCCCCCAGCAAACCTGGCACAGGCCTCAGGGCACTGAATCACTGGCAGCTGTGTCAATTCCTAGACTCCTCAACCCACAAATGCCAAAGATAACTTAGAAGGTCAGAAGGAAAGGTGTGTCGGACCTGGGTGAGAGAAGAGCACAGTCTGGCCCTTGCCCCAGCCCCAGGATGGCATTGCCAGTGGCAGTGATTGCTTCTGGGGCTCTTGGCCCATGGATGGTGGGGGCATCGAGAGGCTGATCAGAGAGAGATTTCAGAGATCTCTTTGCTGGCACTGAGGCAGGATTCTCTTGCTTTGCCAATGCTTCAATCTGGGTCACAGTCCTGGGTGCTGGTCCTGGGGTGAGGAGGAGCACAGGTGTGGCAGAGCTTGTGGTGGCTGTGGACAGGAAATCCTCCTCACAGTTCCAAGGCAGAAAAGAGTGCTTGTGGTCACTCACAGACCAGAGCACAGACAAGGAGTGGAATAAACACCTTTCCTTTGGTCATACAACCTTGGAAGAAGTGAAAATTTGCAGGACCCTAGAAATATCACTGAAAACAGCTGCACAAAAACTCTGGAGCCCGAGACAGTATACCCTCCACACTGGAAGCAGAGTACTACCTTAACAAAGAGCTAAAAAGTCAAGTAATTGCCTGGGAAAATGAACAAACAGCAGAAAAAAATCAAACTACAGAATCTTACTTTGGTGTCTAGGAAGATCAAAATATACAACCAAAAGAAGACAACAAAGTCAAAGCTCCTACATCCAAAATCTCCAAGAAAAATATGAATTGGTCGCAGGCCATGGATGAACTCAAAAAAATTTTGAAAATTGAGTGAGAGAAGTAGAGGAAAAGTTGGGAAGAGAAATGAGAGTAATGCAAGAAAATCATGAAAAATGAGTCAACAGCTTGCTAAAGGACACCCCAAAAATGCTGAAGAAAATATCACCTTAAAAAATAGACTAACCTAAATGGCAAAAGGGATCCAAAAAACCAATGAGAAGAGTGCCTTAAAAAGCAGAATTGGTCAAACGGAAAAGGAGGTCCAAAAGTTCACTGAAGAAAATAATTCCTTAAAAATCAGAATGGAGCAAATGGAAGCTAATGACTTTATGATAAATCAAGAAATTATTAAAACAAAACCAAAAGAATGAAAAAATAGAAGATAATGTGAAATATCTCATTGGAAAAACAACTGACTTGGAAAATAGAACCAGGAGAGATAATTTAAAAATTACTGGACTACCTGAAAGCCATGATAAAAAAAAATAGCCTAGATATCATCTTTCAAGAAATTATCAAGGAAAACTTCTCTGATATTCTAGAACCAGAGGGGAAAAGAAAAATTGAAAGAATCCACCAATCATCTCCTGAAAGAGACACTAAAAGGAAAACTCCTAGGAATATTGTAACCAAATTCCAGATTTCCCAGGTCAAGGAGAAAATATTGCAAGCAGCCAGAAAGAAACAATACAAGTATTGCAGAACCACAATCATGATAATACAAGATTTAGCAGATTCTACATTAAGAGATCAGAGGGTTTGGAATAGGATATTATGGAGGTCAAAGGAGCTAGGATTAAAACCGAGAATCACTTACCCAGCAAAACTGAGTATAATACTTCAGGGGAAAAAATGGAAATTCAATGAAATAGAGGACTTTTAAGCATTCTTGATGAAAAGACCAGAGCTGAATAGAAAATTTGACTTTCAAATATAAGAATCAAGAGAAACATGAAAAGGTAACAGGAAAGAAAAATTATAAGGGACTTATTAAAGTTGAACTGTCTTCATTCCTACATGGAAAGATGATATTTGTAACTCATAAGGCCTTTCTCAGTGTTAGAGTAGTTGGAGGAAATACACACACACACACACACATATATATGTATATGTGCATATACATGTATGTCTATGTATATGTATATATATATGCTTATATATATATATATACATACATACATATACACACACAAAGGGCACAGGGTGAGTTGAATATGAAGGGATGGTATCTAAAAAACAAAGGGGTGAGGAATGTACTGGGAGAAAGAGAAAGTGAGAAATAGCGTGGAATAAATTGTCTCACATAAAAGAGGCAAGAAAAAGCTTTTACAATGGAGGGGAAGAGGGGGAAGATGAGAGGGAATGAGTGAACTTTACTCTCATTGGATTTGGCTTAAGGAGGGAATAACATACACAGTCAATTGGATATGAAAATCTATCTTACCCTACAGGAAAGTAGGGGGAAGAACATAAGAAAGGGGTATATGATATCAGGAAGGGCAAATGGGAGGGGGGGGTAATCAGAAGCAAACATTTTGGAGGAGGGATAGGGTCAAAGGATAGAATAGAATAAACGGGGGGCAGGATATGATGGGGGGAAATATAGTTAGTTTTTCACAACATGATTGTTATGGAAGTCTTTTGCATAACTATACATCTATAACCTATATTGAATTGCTTACCTTCTCAATGAGTGTGGGTGGGGAGAGAGGAAGGGAAAGAATGTGGAACTCAAAAGTTTTAAAAACAAATGTTAAAAATTGGTTTTCTATGCAACTGAGAAATAAGATATACAGGCAATAGGGCATATAAATGTACCTTGCCCTATAGGAAAATAGGAAGGAAAGGGATAAGAGAAGGTGTGGGGGGGGGGTTGATAGAAGGTAGAACAGATTGGGGGAAGGAGTAATCAGAATGCATGCAGTCTTAGAGTGTGGGGAGGAGAGAGATGGAGAGAAAATTTGGAACTCAAAATCTTGTGGAAGTAAATGTTGAAAACTAAAACTAAGTTAATAAATAAAAAGAAAAAAATAATTTGGGGGGATCGCTGAAAAGTTAAGTGACTTACTCAGGATCAAAGCAAAAGATTGAAAATTGTAAAAGAACACAGAAATAATTAAGATGTGATTATTTTGTAAAAAGTTTATTTGTAAGGGCAGTTAGGTGGCACAGTGAGTAAAGCACTGGCTCAGGAGGCCTGAGTTCAAATCCGGCCTCAGACACTTGATGGATGTACTAGCTGTGTGACCTTAGGCCAGTCACTTAACCCCAATTGCCCTGCCAGAAAAACAACAAAAAAAAGTTTATTTGTTCCTTTGAATAAATAGCAAATAGTTTGGAATTTATAATTTTACATATGATTTCATTTTGATTTGATTATTTGATTTTATAAGATAAAAATAATGTATCTGAAATAAAAAGAAATAGTTTAAAATATCTTTGCAATAAATGTCTCTGATATAAATCTGATACAGGAAACAATTTGTTTATCTCCTTTGTAGAATGGGTAATACTTTTGTATTGTATTGGTTCCTTATAGAGTATGGATTTCAGATTTTGGTTCTTTGAAAAAAATTATCAGATAAATTTGCTATGCATTTTTTAAAAATCTATTTCTTTTTATTTCAGATGCTTTGTTTTTGTTGCACAAAACTATATTTTATGTGACCAAACCCATCTACTTAACCATTAATAATTTCTATCATGTAGCATGTAGAAAAAATTGCTCATCTTCATAATGAGATAAATGTTATTCTGTTTTCCTTCCAATTTTTATGGTGTTTTAAAAATATTTAGCTCATTGTGCTAATTTGAATTTATCATCATATGTGGTGAGAGATAAAGATTTTATCTCATTTTTGTCATGATTTTATCTAATTTCTCTATTTTTTATTAAATGATAATTCTTGAGGCTTCTCATTAAGATTGTGGTATATAACTTAGATCTCTCACATGTACAACTGTAACCATCTAAAATGACCAAGAAATCCAAAGAGAAGCATTAAAAAGCTCCGTCATCTATCGTAGAGCTCACAAAAAGATAGTTGGAATCCCAGGAGACCCCTGATCCAGAAGTCTGCCAGCTCTGTGACCAGAGATGTTCCAAGGGTATCTGAAACCTATAACATTCTATTCTCAGGGTAGGAAAACCAGATTGTGCCAATCAGGAAGCTCCATGCAGGTCAGAAACCCTTGAACCCCTCTAACACTAAATTCAGGGCCAGGCATGAGAACATTCTGACTATAATGTCCCAGGCACACTGACCAGAGATGTTCCAAGGGCACCTGAAACATGCAGTACTCTAGGCCCAGGATATAGCAACTGAGTATTTAGGTGGGGAGTTCAGTATTCTGACTGCTCCTGTCATAGATGAGAGTTAACGGCCTAAAATACCCTAGACAGAAAGTCCCAGAGTTAGAAATCCATAGCAATCTGACCTGAGATGCTCCAGAAGGCCCTGCAGTTTATCACACTCTGAACCTGGAAGATCCCAAGGAGACCGAAACCTTCTAGCACTTTGTGTACAGCTACACCAGAGGAATGTGGAAATCACTCTCAGTAGCCCTAGACATCAAGGTTAGGACCAAAGAGAACCTGACCATCTAATCCAAGAGAATAAGAGACGGTAGAGCTTATACCTGACACAAAGTCTCAAATCAAGAACTGAGATATGAGTAAGCAGAAGCAGACACTGAATACTATGAAGTGATATTATGGGTCAAGAGATAAACCCAAAAGAAGTAACTCTACAAGCAGATCTTCTTGACCACAAAGACCATAAGAGTCCCTAGAAAAAAATGAAATGAGAAATAAAAAAATGAAGTGACATAAGATAGCTCTGGAGAAAAGAATTTAAAGGTGAATAAATGGCTTAGAACAGAAGGCAGAAAATGTTACACAAGTTATGGACTCCTTGAAAATTATAACGAAGTAACAAAAGTCAGTGTATCCATGACATAACAAGAAATATAAGAACAATATCAAAAGATTGAAAAATAGAAGCAAATATAAGGTGTCTACTATATTAAAAAAAAAAAACAACAAAACCCTGGCCTGGAAAAGAAATAAAGAGATAAATTTAGAATCATCAGTCTTCCTGAAAAGCATGACCAAACAAAGAAACTAGATATAATATTTCAAGAAATCAAAAATGAAAAATGCCTAGATCTTTAGAACCAAAGGGCATTGTTAAAATAGAAAGTATTCACCAATCACCTCCTGGAATAACTCCAAAATGAAAACTCCCAGGAATGTCATAGCTAAAATCCAGAGCTCCCAGGTCAAAGAAAAAAGTCAGAAAGAAAGAGTTCAAGAACTAACACACCACAGTCAGAATCACACAGGACTTTGGAAGATGCTATTATAATGAGAAAATCTTTAAATACATTATCCCAAAAGGCAAAAAATAAAGGCTTACAACCAAGAATAACTTACCTGGTAAAACTGAGTATAATAAAAAAAAAAATGAACCTTCTGGAGAAAGAGGACTTGAATGTAATGAAATATTATTGCATCTTAAAAAATGATGAATGGAATGGATTCAGAGAAATCTGCAAAGACTTATATGAACTGCTGCAAAGTGAAATGAACAAAGAACAATTTACATAATGACTACATCAATGTGATGACCAACAAAGACACCAGAGGTCTAATGATGAAGTGTGCTACCCACTTTGTTCTAGAGAGGTGAAGGACCAGAAGTGCAGAATGAAACATGCCTTTTTGGACATGGCCAATGCATGGATTTGTTTTGCTTGACTATACTTATTTGTTACAAGAGCAGGTTAAAAATGGGGGGATGGGAAGCTAGTAATAGCAATGCCAAAAGAAAGAGAGAAAAGAGTGCCATTAAAACATTTTTTTTAAATGCACAAAAGAGAACATAAGGAAGTACGGTGGGAGACACACAGAGACAGTTCAGCTTTGAAACTAACATGTTGAATTTATTATATAATTTTTTTAAATCAAGCTGTGCCAGATAGAAATTTATGGATTCATGTATTTTTTAAAATTCTTTGTATATGGAAATGTTCAGGTCTGTGGGTGTTTGTCAAGTTCAGAATAACAAAAAATAAAAACTAACTTGAAAACAAATGATTCCTTTCCCTAGTATTTTACAATCTTAGGTTCTCAAATCAACCTATTGTGTCATCAGCATTATAAGACAAGACAATTAAAGTTTTTGCAAGATACCTTGAAATATATGAAGAAGAGATAAACTTGTTTGATGGCTTTCCAGTTATTGACATCAAGCCATAGAACAGGTATACTTAAGAAAAGTGTTTGCTGTTGTCATGGAGGAGATAAAAAATCTAGGTATTACTTCGGCTGCATCCAAAAGATGTCATTTGTTGTCATTTTGAAAAAGTTCAGGGGCCCAACAGAAGTAGCAGAGAATCACACTCCAGACAGACACAGATGAGTTAATGTATATAAAATTGTTTATACTCAGTGAGTAGAGCACCAGCCCTGGAGTCAGGAGGAACTGGGTTCAAATCCGACCTCAGACATCTGGCACACTTACTAGCTGTGTGACCTTGAGTAAGTCACTTAACCCCAATTGCCTTGCCTTCCTCCCTCAAAAAAATTGTTTATAATCCTTAAAGTGTTATACTAATATCAACTATTATCATTCCGCAGATTTGAATATGTTATATTTATGTCATTACCTTTGAGATGATCTGTTACCGTTTCCCTACTCTGGGTCACTCCTCCTACCTGTACTCAGGTTAGGTCCCCAGAGGGCAGCAGCAGTCTTGGATTCTAGGGTACTCTGTGGCCAACTACTTCTAAAACCAGTGGGCTTCACATTGCAATTAGCAAGCGGGTATGATTCACTCTTAGTACATGCATTTACTAAGGTGGCTTAGTAAGGGTTGTTGTTGTTGTTGTTCAATTGTTTTCGGGCACTTCCGACTCTTCATGACCCCATTTAGGATTTTCTTGCTAAAGATACAGGAGTGGTTTGCCACTTCCTTCTCTAGTTCATTTTATAGAGGAGGAAACTGAGGCAAACAGGGTCAAGTGACTTGCCCAGGGTCACACAGCTCTCTCACAGTCTCTAAGGCCAGATTTGAACTCAGGAAGATGAGTCTTCACATCTTCAGGCCTGGTGCTCTATCCATTGTGCCATCTAGCTGTCCCAATAGCTAGATAGAAACTACAAAACACTTCCCCCCATGAACCTCGGGCTAATTCTCCTACAAATATACACGGTATGTAAGGAAGAGTAGGTCCCCGGGTTAGTGAGATATATGTGTAGGATAGTAAGATATATATATACATACATATATATATATACACGTATATACATATATATGTATATATCAATGGCAACTCACGATTCCTCTTCATGCAGGGTCTGGAAATCTATCCTCTTGTCAAAGAGTCCTGAAGAAGATTTCCCTTGGGTGCAGCATCTCTGTTGGGCAGGTTGCTCCTCTGGGCTCCCAGCCCAGAGCTACTCTCCTCTACAGCTCTGCCTTTGTCAAGGCTGACTCTTGAATCCATAACCAGGGCCCCTTCCTCCAGACTGCTTCCTCCGTTCCATGACTGCCTTTCTGTATCTGTGTCTGTCTGGAATGTGATTCTCTGCTACTTCAGTTGGGCCTCTGAACTTTTTCAAAACTAGATGAAGTGCCGCCCTCTGGGCAAGCAGCTGCTATATATGTCGCTAGATGGCTGATGAGGAGGAGCACAAGAGGGAAAAATCTACTCCTGCCCCTGTCACAAAGTGCTCCTGAGTTGGCATAGCCTCCCAATCTCCAGGGCTTAGGTATTTAAAACCCACAGGAATTTGGCTAATTTGTCTGCCTAGCTATCAATTGCATTATTCCCTTCTTAATTAGTGATTAAGTCTTTCCTGTCCTAAAAAGTGGCTTGCCATGTCACCCTCTTCCTCACTAAACTCCAGTGACTGCCTATCACCTGCAGTATCAAACACACAATCTTGTGTTTGGCATTCAAAGCCCTTTGCATTCTGCCCCCCACCCCCACCCCCAGCTTGGTAATTTAGTAGATAGAAAACTTGGCCTGTTCTTACAAGACAAGAAAAACTGAGTTCAAATTCAGCCTCAGACTCCTATGAGCTATGTGTGTTATTTTGGGCAAGTCACTTAACCTGCTTGCCTCAGTTTCCTCAACTGCAAAAATAGGGCTAATGATAGGACTTGGCTTGCTAGGTTGTGAGAATCAATTGAGATAATATTTGGAAAGCACTTAGCACAGTGTGTGGCACAAAATAGCCTGGAGTCAGAAAGACCTGAGTTCAAATATGACCTCAGACACTAGCCGTGTGACCCTGGCCAAGTCACTTTTTTATTTGCCTCAGTTTTCTCATCTGTAAAATGAGCTGGAGAAGGAAACAGCAAACCATTTTAGTATTACCTCTGCCAAGAAAATCCCAAATGGAGCCACAAAGTCAGACACGACTGAAAAAAACAACTGAGCCAACAAATTTTTACTACATTTCCATTTTTTCACCTTATGTACTCTTCTTCTCTATCCACACTCCATCCTCAGATTCTGGGTATTTTTATTGGCTGTCCCTCATGCCTGGAATGCTCTCCCACAACTACAATCCCACCTTCTACAGGAAGCCTTTCCTCAACACCCTTAATTCTAGTGTCTTCTCTATGTTGACCATCTCCATCTCGCCCTGTCTATATCTTGTTTGTACATCATTGCTTGCTTGCATGTTGTCTTCCCAGCTAAGCTGTGAGCTATTTGAGGACAGAGACTGTATGTATACCCAATGCTTAGCACAGTACCTGGCATTTATTAACATTGAATAAGTATTTGTTGACTGACTGCATGTAGGTTACCTTCCCAGACTTATTCCACCTTACTCCTGTCACATACTCTACATTCCAGCCAAACTAGTCCAACCTCAGTATTTCTTTTCCCATCTTTTTGTGCTTAAAATCACTTCCTCCTTATCTTTTACCTCATAGAATCCTTAGCTTCTTTCTAAGCTCTGCTAGGTGCCACCACCTTCATGAAGCTTCTCCTGATCTCTCTAGTCATTAATGCTCTTTTCCTCCTCAAATTACTTTGCATTTACTTATCCATTAACATATTCAACTACCCAGTAGAAAGTAATCTCCTTGAGGGCAGGCACGATTTTTCATCTTTTCCTCGCATCCTAACACCTAAGCAGCAAAATGGCACATAGGAGAAAGCTTAAGGTCTGAGGTCAGGAAGTTTTTGGTTCAAATCTGACCTTAGATACTTACTAGCCGTGTGACCTTGGGCAAGTCACTTAGTCTCTGTTTGCCTGTGCTTCTTCATCTGTAAAATGAGGATAATAGTACCTACCTCCCAGGGCTGTTGGAAGGATCAAGAGAGATATTTGTAATGCACTTAGCACAGTGCCTGGTGCATAGTAGTTACTATATAAATTCAAACTGTTATCATCATCATTATCCTAGGCCTAGCATAGTATCTTGTATATAATAGATGCCTAATAAATTCTTCTTGAATTAATTGAATTTCATACATACATTATTCTGAAAAGATTCCTGGTCAATTTCATTTTGAGGAACATTGGTCAGTGCTCACCTCTAACTCACTTACTGAATAAAGTGTTTATGACATATAGATATGTATTGTGCATATGAATGGCATAGTATGTATATTTATGACATAAAGATATGTATTGTGTATATAGGGTGGCTAGGTGGTGCAGTGGATAGAGTGCCAGGCCTGGAGTTAGTCAGACTCATCTTCCTGAGTTCAAATCTAGCCTGATACCTACTAGCTCTGTGATCCTGGGCAACTTACCGAACCCTGTTTACCTCAGTTTCCTCATTTGTCTAATGAGCTGGATTAGGAAGTATAAAGCCACTCGGCTCTCTTTGCCAAGAATTAGACATGACTGAAATCACTCAACAATAACAACGTTGTGTATGTATCATACATATGTAGTTCACATAGCCTTTGGCCTCTAACTTCTTAGCTCTGAAACACTATCCAGTCATTCTCCACCATGTCCACTTTGGCACTGGAGCTTCTGAATGGTAAGGTACTGAATAGGTTGATTTGGTTTAGAAGATTTTATCAAGTACCCTCCAGTGGCTTCACAAGTATCATGGATATCGTATGGCTTGCCTTCTAAAGGGGTGGGGAGGGGTGTGATCAAAGGAGAGAATTTGGAACTCAAAATTTTCAAAAATGAATCTTAACAATTTCTTACATGTAATTGGGAAATATTTAACAAAATAAATAAAAAATATTTTTAAAAAATCAGGTATTATGCAGAATTTCTCTATTTCATCCTCTGCAACAGATGATGTTGCAGAAGTTGCAAGTACCTTCATGGTGATCCTGTTGCTAGCGTTCAACATGAATACTGCAGGATGTGAAGATCAAATAGTCCATGAAGAGATGCTTATTTATATGAAACTTTTAATTATTTTTGCCACCGTCTCTTTTTTTTTCCTTTCCTTCCCTTCCAGGAATGTGCCACTCAATGATTACCTAGTATCTTACTGCTGTTTCCTTATAGTTATCATATTGAGCTAAGAACCAGTTCATACTAATTGTGAGAGATCGACCATCAAAAGTTCTAAGGACTTAAATTTTCAGAGTATTTCTCCAGGTCTGCTTAAAAAGATCAATGATTTCCTCCTTTTTAAAATGTCCCTTTTTTATATTTTATAGTTTTTCTTCATGGCTTTTCCAATAGTAGTAGCTGGCAATTTGCATACTGCTTTAAGGTTCTCAAAGTACCTTGCATAGGTTAATTCATTTGATCCTCAAAATAATCTTGTGACATAGGTGCCTCATTTTACAGATAAGGAAACTGAGGCAAACAGAGGCGAAGTGACCTCCTCAGGATCACACAGCTAAGAAGTGTCTCAAACAGGATTTAAATTCAGGTCTTCCTGACTCTAAGTCTTGTGGTCTATCCACTGAGCCATGCAGCTGCCTCCTTTTCTGAGGTCTTCTGATTTATTCTTTCTATTTCTTTAAGGCCTAACATGTTTTGAAGCTGAACAATTTTTTCGAGAATTGTCAAAATCCCTTGATTTTCAAATAATCATCTTTTCCTTTAAAAAAATTGTTTTGCTTTTCTTAGAAACTGACTCTGGGGTAAAAGCCCAGGTTTTAAGATTTTTATGTAAGTTCTGTTGTTTCTCATTTTTGCAGAAAAATTTTGTGAGAATAAAGCTGATGCTTTTGATAAGTAACACTTTTCCTTCTGACTGTTAGAAGGATTGTTTTTTAATATTTTGAAGCTCGGTGATGATGCTCTTGGGTGAGTTGAATTTTGAATTTTTCCTTATTGGTACTCTATGAATTCTATCAACTTATAGTCTGTCACTTATTTTCTGTACCTCTGAGAACGTGATTATTTTCTTATACAAATCTTTTATCTTCTCAAATAGTCTATAGAACCCTAGTAACCTGGTGGTTCTAATTTTTCATCTGTCTACCAAATCTGCCGCTTTCAGCCACATTATTCGCCAATCTTCTTCCAGCTGAATTATTTTCTTCAGTGGTTATTCTATTTCAACTGGGCTTTCTGTCCTACTACAATGTGTTAATATTGTCTTCCATTGTTTCCACTGCTATTTTATTTTATATACCCATCCATTCATTAATTTATCTGTCATCTATCTCTAACTATGTAACTCTATAATCTGTCATCTATCTCTGTATCTACCTCTCATTTGTCTATCTCTATCATCTGTCTTTACATCTATCACCTAGCTATCATGTATCAACCTCTGTCATTTATCTGCCTAAATATCTAGCTGTTTGTCCGTCTGTCTATCTATCTATTTGTCTGTCTGTCTTGATCAGCATAGAAGCTTTGACCTTGACCTGTTTCTGACCTGAGTCAGTTCTTCCCTACCTAGGCAGCCTGGTGGCCTCATCTTCCCCACGCAGTGACTCATTCCATTGATGCTGGACTTACTTTGGACAGTGGATTGGATTTAGCCCCGATGAAGTTCAGAACTCCTGAGTCCAAGTCACCCACCAGCCTCAGCCTCTGGGTAGAAGAGATTTCAGGCACATGCCACCTCTCCGTACCCCAGTGTTGTTTAAAAATATTTTCAAAAAATCTTGGAAAGACTTACATGAACAGATGCAAAGTGAAATGAGCAGAACCAGGAGGACATTGTATATAGTAACAGCAAAATTTTTTGATGACCAACTGTGAATGATTTAGCTATTATCAGCAATACAATAATCTAAGAGAATTCCAAAGGACTCATGATGAAAAATGTTATCCACATCCAGAGAAAGAATTGATGGAGTCTTAACGTGGGTTGAATCATCCTATTTTTACTTTCTTTACCTTTTGTGTGTGTTTGTTTTTCCTTTTGCTCTGTTTCTTCTTTTACAACATGACTACTATGGAAATAAATATCTTTTACTTGATTGCACATATATAGCCTATAACAAATTGCTTACCATCTCAAGGAGGGAAAAGGTGAGAGAGGGAGAAAGTTTGGAACTCGAAAATTTTTAAATGAATTTTAAAATTTGTCTTAACATTGGAAAAAATACTATTAAGATATTTTTATGCAAAACACTTCCATAATAGTCATGTTGTGAAAGTATTAAGCTATGTTCAAAGTTGATTTCAAAACTATTGAGTTTCAGCTCTATCTTCTCCAGAGATTCTTTGGTTGCACCCAGTTCCTACTGTTTTCATCTTAAAGAACACCCAGTATTGTTTCTAATGCAAATGTGGATGCTATTTCAATATTTTCCCCCTGAGGATATGCCTCTGTTTCTTTTATTCCATAATCACTTTCATCGAGCTCTTTGATTCTTTGGTCTTTGGGACTATAGCTCAGGTATCTTTGCATCTCCCAGAGTCCAGTACAATATCTTGTGCAGAGCAGGTACTTAATATATATTTGTTGTGGAAAATGAATGAATGAAAGAATGTCTTTAGGTAAATGATTTTAGACTTTAGTAGAAGTGAAAGACTTGTGGGCTGATGTTGCCCACCTCCCACTTTTTCCCACCTCATATTTTTTACTTAGCTTCAATCAATATAAATACTGAGTGGAAACCACTTTCTCAAATTTGTCTCTCTTTTTCCATATTTCTGCACTTCCCTAAATGTGCTATGTTCAGTAGCAAGTACTTGTAAGGGGAAAGATTTTAAAGAAAGCTGTCCCCAAAGCAGAATTGTAACTGTGATCACTAGTGCTGAGGGAAGCTGTGGATGTTCTATCCCTAGAGAATTTCAAGAGACTGAGTGACAATCACCTGAAGTGTATATTTTAGATCAGACCTGCACAACTTGGCAGTAGGTAGGGGCCAAAATTAAAATTTTAAATTAAAATTTAAACCTCTTCAGGCCACAGATAGGTTAGTCTAGAGACAGACTGATGATGGTTGGTTGCCACAGATCATGTGACAAATAGAAGAGAGTGCCCGGTGGCAATCCTACATTTTTTGAGGGCTGCCGAAAATCTTTTGGTGAGCTGAAAGCTGCAGATCATATGTTGTGCAGGCCTGATTTAGACACTCACTACCTAGCTAGAGGCGGCTAGGGGGTACCCTGGGCAGAGCGCTAGGCCTAGAGTCAAGAAGATCTGAGTTCAAACCTAGCCTCAGACACTGTGATCCTAGGTAAGTGACTTAACTTCTGCCTGTCTCAGTTTCCTCCACTGCAAAACGGAGATAATATTAATACCTAATTCACCAGATGGTTGTGAAGATCAAATGAGGTAATATTTGTGAAAAGCTTAGTACAGCACCCAGCACATAGTAGGTGCTAACGAATGCTTATTCCCTTCGCCACCTTGAGAGTTTATTAGCTCTAGGATTCTATATATGGATTGGCCAACTGGATGCAAGGATCATAGTTAGTCAGAGAAACAGAGGAGATAGGAACATTGGAGGATATTTTGTGCAATTGTCTTATTTAATTGATGGGGAAACTGAGGGTCAGGGAGACTGTGACTCCCCTAATTTTGCAACGATGGTAAGTTTCAGAGCTGGGTTTTGAACCCATGCCCTCTGGCTCCAGAGCTAATGTTCTTTCCACTGTACCAGAATAATCTAGCACAGGATGATAATGTACTAATAATTAATAAAATTATATTATAATTAATAATATATTAATACAATAATTAATATTTAATAATATAATTGATAAAACAATATTTGTATAGCACTTTAAGGTTTGCAAAGTGCTTTATAAATGTTATCTCGTCTTATTTTCACAATAACCCTGGGAGGCAGCCCATTTTACAAATGAGGAAACTGAGAATGAGGGAGGTCACATAATTTATGCAGGGTCACACAGCTAGTAAGTATCTGAGGCGGGGTTGGAACACAGGTCTTCCTGACTCTTAAGTTCAGCCCTCTATTCACGGTTCCCCCGAGATTTAAGATTTTCTACTTCCTTCCGTGCCCCGTGCGACTTTAGGCAAGTCATTTCACTTCTCCGCTGCCTCAGTTTCCTCATTTGTCCAAGGAAAGGAGTGGACTAGATGACCTCTGAGGTCCCTATTAGCTTTAAATCTGTAATCCTGTGATCAAAAGTTTGGTGGAGAAGAGGAAGGATGTTGAGGGAGGGTGAAGGGACAGGGAGGGAGGGGGAGGGGGGAAAGAGAGGGAAGGGGGACGGGGAGGGAGGGGAACGTGGGGGAGGGTGGAGGAGAAACGTGGCGGGGGTGGGGTGGGGAAGGAGGGAAGGGGGAAGGGGCGTGGGAGAGGGAACAGGGACGTGGAGGAGGGAGGAGGAGGGACATGGGGAGGGGGGGGAAGATGGCTGTGGGAGGAAGGTGGAGGAGGTACGTGGGGGGAAGGTAAAGGAGGGATGTGGGGGGAGGGGGGAGGAGGGACGTGGGACGTGGGGAGAGGCGGAGGTGGGCTGTGGATAAAAAAAAATAACTTTGGAGTCTTAAGTGGTACAAAAAAAAAATTATCTTTAAAATGACAAGCACCGTTACAAAATCAGCTTTGATTTATAACTTGCTCTATCAGGCTTTGACGCAAAGTCCTTCCCCTAATTATTCCTAAAGAATCATTACGTCTTCAGTAGCCAATAACGCAGAGAGATGTTCCTTTTTTTTTTTTTCTTAACAAGGTTTTATTCAAGGTTGGACGCAGGCGGTCAAACGCCACTGAGTGGGGAGCACGAGACTTTAGTAATAGAGTAGTAATCGTTCCCGTGCCTACAGAGTGCTTTTCAGCCAAATGCCCTTGAAGAACTTTAGGTATATAGACTTCATTAATCCTGGCAACATTCATGGGAAAGAGGTGACACGGATGTGACAGTTTTACAGACAGCTCCAGAAGGATGCCAAAGTCCAACTTCTGAATAGGGCGAAAATGAGGAGGGCTTTGAGGGGGTAGGATTGTATCAGGTGTGTGTGTGGGGGTAATTAGTTTATTTTAAATTGGACAAAATCCTTCTGTCTGTATGTGAACCCTCTTGAACATCGATTTAAAAACACATACATTTTAATAAGAAGAAATCCACAAAGCTTTGACTGATTTACTTTTAAGTCAGATGGAACAGGGTGGCCTAAAGAAGGCTGGTGAAGTTTGTCTTCTGTAGTGTATTTTCTCTACCCCCTCCCCTTCCCCAGGCAGATACAGGAGAAAGAGTATCAGATTTGGAGTCATAGTTTACGGGTTCAAATTCCAGGTCTGTGACTATTAACTACATGAAATTGAGCAAATCATTTCATCTCTCTGGGTTTCAGTTTCTTCATCTGTTAAATAATGGGATTAGACGTGATGATTTCTTTTTTTTTTAAAGATGGACAGAGTATTTATTTATTTTGAAATTTACATTATAACTTTATTACATATTTAAAAGAAATAGCAAATTGTACATAATAGATTTGCCGTTTCATGTGCAAACTTTTTAAATTAAATTATGTTATGGAAATGCTTGTTTTATTTCATAAATTAAAAACTAAATTAAAAATTATATTTTTTTTCATTTTTTTAAAGTTACTTTATTTTTAGTTTTCAACATTCACTTCCATAAGTTTTAAAGTTTCTCCCCCTCCCTCCCCTTCTCCTTCCCAAGGCAGTATGTAATCCGATATAGGCTCTACATATATATTCCTATTAAATATATTTCACATTAGTCATGTTGCATAGGAGAATTAGAAAAAATGGGAGTAACCATGAGAAAGAAAAACCTAAAAGAAAACATAACCAAAAAAGAAAATACACACTCGATGATTTCTAAGGAACCTACTACCTCCAAATCTATGACCTTTCCAAGTCCCCTTTATTTCCTCTTGGTTTCTAAGTCCTCTGCTTAATGCCCTTGTGCAGTCTCCCTGGTTGCCTATGGCCTACCCTGTCTCCTGACTTGAAGGTTGCTTTAGGTCTCTCTCTCCTTTGGCTATCCAAATTTGCTCTTCTCGCTCTCGTGTTCCTAGTTGCCGATTGATTAGAAATCATCCAATAAATAAATTTGCACTAAAAGAATTAATAATGCATGATGACTTAATATGCCAGTTAATAGACACGTCACCTGGGCAAGCTTTTTGACCTCTCTGAATCAGCTTCCTCATCTATAAAACGGGGATACTAATGCTTTTCACCACTTATTTCAGGAAGGGTGTGAGGAAAGCACTTGGTAAGCTATATTATAGTGACCTCTTATGGGCTATTATAATAATACCTATGACTTCCTGGCTTTCGCATCATCCTACATCTAATTTTCATGGCAATTTTTGCCAGGTACCCGGGAAAATAAACTTTTATAAGTATGGGATCAGGACGGATTCCTTTTGCAGAAGAATGTGGTTCAGATCACAGAAGAATCATGGAATGCCATCCAGGCAAAGCGAGCATCATTCATAAGGAAAAGCAGATTAAAGAAGGTGAGACTACAGAAGATGATAATGGGAGTTTAGATTAATAAATGAACTCTCTGAAAAAAAACGAAGGTGGAAAAGGGGGGCTGGAGGGGAGGGGAGAGAGATATAGCAATAGAGACAGAGAGAGAAAGACAGAGATAGAGAGAGATAGAGAGACAAACACAGAGAGGTGAACCTCACCTTGCCTTTGTTTTTTCCCTTTTGGGCTCCTGCTTTGGTTGACTGAAAATTTGCCCCTCTCTTTGGGTATCCGAATTAGGAGATTTGAAGTCAGAAGACCTAGATTTAGGCTCTGTTATTTAACACCTGTGTGACCTGGGGCAGGTCACTTGTGTCTGGTTCTCAGGTTCCTCATTTGTAAAATGAGATGATGTCCCTGAGATCCCTTCCACCTCTCCAGCCTATAGAACGATAACTAGGGTAAGGTGCCTGGGGCTTTTCCCCCAGGTGCTAAACTTTGGAGGGTTCTGACTGCACCTGTACTCATTTAGTAGGTAGAAACAACTGAACTTACCTCGTTAGCAAGAACTGTTTATTCAAATAGAAACCAGAAGTGAGCAGTGGTTTCCATCCCTTATCCCCCAATCCTATCCCATAGGACTTTGTGTCTGTAGGTCAAAGGTCTGTCCTTGAGACCTCTCCATCTTCATTCCCCCTATATAAATTAATCTTAAAAAGTTTTGAAAGCGAGTTTCATAATTGCTTGTCCTGGCTGTGTGTTGTGTACTACACTAGACAAGACAATTGCTGGGTACAGCCCGAGATCCTGTGACATATTTCCCTTCTCTCTTTGTCCCAAACCTTTACCTAGTAGAAAAAGGTATTAGGCCTTTAAATTGGAATAAAAGTAACAGATTTTCTTTATCATACATGTAATCAATTTTACCAGGGCAGCTAGGTGGGATAGTGGATAGAGTGCCAGGCTGGAGTCAGAAGGACTTGAGTTCAAATCCTGCCTCACACACTTATTAGCTGTGTGACCCTGGATAAGTCACTTTACCCTGTTTGCCTCAGTTTCCTTATCTGTAACATGAGCTGGAAAAGGAAATGGCAAACCACTCTAGTATCTTTGCCAAGAAAACCCCAAATGGGGTAAAGAAACATCAGACAGAACTGAAAAACAGCTGACCAGGATACAATGGTGGTAATTAAAAAGTCCCTGTCCTCAGGGGCCATACTTTTTACTCGATAGCAACATTAACCAAAAAAAAAAAATACCGAATTCTAAAACACTTTCTAGTCCTTATGCTCCTATGGACATTCTTCTCACACAGCTATAATCAGAGTAGATCCGAAATTCTGAACTTCACTTTTTATTTATTTATTTATTTGGAAGGTGGGAAGGCAAGGCAATTGGGGTTAAGTGACTTGCCCAAGGTCACACAGCTAGTAAGTGACAAGTGTTTGGGGTTAGATTTGAACTCGAGTCTTCCTGAGTCCAGGGTCAATGCTCTATTTGCCTCACCACCACCTATACCAGAACTTCAAAAAAAAAAAAAGCTTTTCTACTAACATGATACAGTAGGAAGAATGCTGGATTTCAAGTCAGAGAACCTGGGCTCAAATTCCAGCTCTGCCAATTCCTACCTGGGTGTTCTTGGTCAAGTCATTTCACCTCATGGCCTTTGTAAAGTGAAGGACTGGATTAGATGACCTATAAGGTCTTCTTCTGGCTCTAAATCTATAAGCAAATGAGATCCTATAGTCTTTATTTTTTTTTTTTTAAGAGGCAGGTAGGTGAATAAAGCAGTAGGCCTAGAGTCGGGAAGACCTGAGTTCAAATCTGCACTCAAACACAAGCTGTGAGAACCTGAACAAGTCACTTGAGTTCAGTTTCCTCCACTGTAAAATGAGGATAACAGAAAGTCATAGGGTTGTTGGTAGGGTCAAATGAAACAATACTTGCAAAGCATTTAGCACCGCCTAACACACAGTAGGTGCTTCACAAATAAATGCTCATTCCCTCCCCTTTCTTTCCAAATTTTTGCACTGATCTCATTTTAATGGCACTTCCTAGGAAGGATTTGAACAGACAATTCTATAGCCCGAAATGGTATTGTGGTCACTAAGGTTCTTCTATCTCTCAAAGTCTATTATTCTTTTATTGATTACAAAAGTAAAAACCTTGTTATGTTATTCCTTGTATCAATCAAACCAATCAAATCTAAGCAAGTATTCGGGGCACTGTGCAAACCCCCATAGGGGTTGTTACGAAGACCCAGAAGGTCCCTTCCCTCAAGGAACTTACAGTGTCAGTGGGGAGACAAGACAAACTTCCAGAGATCAGAATCTCACTGGCATAAGCATTCCTATCCATCTGTTTAGGTCAGTAATTCCTCATCTTCTGTGCTTCTTTTCCTTGTCTTTCTGTGAGTTATACACAGAGGATCTACCCAACATGGTAAAGTCCTTCCTCGAGGTCTTTTAACATCCTCCGTTACTGAGGCAGCAGTAGGGGTGCCCATCTGTTATTCCAGGGTCCGGCTAGATGACCTGTCCATCTCTGGTCATTCATGTCCTCCGCGATGTGTTTTTTCCCAAGAATTGTCACCATATATAGGGCACTGGACTTAGAGTCAGGAGATTCTGGGTTTAAAGACTACCTCATATGTTTTACTAGCTGTGTGACCCTGGGCAAGTCACTTGAGGGCTTTCAGCCTTATTTTCCACATCTATGAAATAGGTATAATAATATCTGTAGCACTTGCCTCGTGGGGTTGGCATGAGGATCCAATGAAATAATATGTCAAGTGTTTTGCTTATCTTAAAATATTTATGTAAATGTCAATTATCACTATTATTACTCTCAGGGTAAAAAAAAAAAAGCTAAGAAAATAGTACCAAATAATATGCTAATAAGTCCTACTGGATTTCTGGGAGCAGGAAGGTCTACTTCCAGCTGGAGTGGTTAATGTAAGTTTCATAGATAATTCAGGATTTTTGTTGACTTCAGGCAAAGCATCCTGTGATTTGGGCATCTTATGATTGCAGGTAAGGCAATATGGAGTAGATAATAAGTCCCAGAAGACTAGAGCCCAGAAAGACCTGGGTTCAAGTATGACTTCTTCTTGTTCCTGACTAACCTCTTATGGCCCCAGGCAGCACATTAAGATTTAAGAGTTTAGTTGACTTGCCCAAGGTCACGCAGATAGGCACCATCAGAGTTGAACCCAGAACTTTTGTCATTCTAGGCCCTTATCCCATCTCCTTATGTTCCCTTTTAGAATCTCAAGTTGCCTTCAAAAGTTCAGCTCAAACCAAGAAGTTCAGCTCCTCCAAGAAGGCTTTCCTGATGCCTCCAATCAGTCAATAAGCATTTATTAAATGCCTATTATGTGCCAGGCATTGTGCTAAGCACTGAGGATATAAAAAAGGGCAAAAGATATTCACTGCCCTCAAGGAGCTTACCATCCAATGAAGGAGACAACAAACCAGCTGTACACAGGAAAACTAGGAAATAATTAATGGAGGGAAGGCATTGAAATTAAGAGGGACTAAGGAAAGCTTCCTGTAGGAGGTGGGGATTTAGTTGGAATTTAAAGGTAGCCAGGGAAGTCAGTAATAAGACTGGAAGAGGGAGAGGTTTCTAGGCATGAGGGAGAGCCAGAGAGAGTGCCCGGAGCTGAGAGACTGTTACAACAATTCAGCTAGCAGCTGCTGTGGGGGTGAAAGACCAACACAAGGTTTGGGCTTGGGGCTTTGCACCTAGTAAGGCTCAATCAAAGACACTTAATTAATTTATCATTGTAAAACAGTAGAAAAGTCCCAACTTAATTGATATTACAGAGATGGAGCAGGATCTGATACAGAGAACAGCCAGGAGGCCAGTAGCACTGGATCAAAGAACACATGCTGAGGAATAAGGTGTAAGAAGACTGGAAAGGTAGGAGGGGGCTAGGTTAGGAAGGGCTTTGAACGTCAAACAGAGCATTTTGTATTGACTAGGGAGCATTACCTGCTCAGATCAGACTTGTGCTTTAGGAAAATCACTTTAGTGAGTAAATGGGAGATGGATTGGACTGGGGAGAGACTTGTGAGAGGCTGACTCACCGGCAGGCTATTGAAGTAATCAAGGCATGAGGTTATAAGGGCCTGCACTAGAGTGGTGGCAGTGTCAGAAGCGAAAAGGGGGCATATTTGAGAGATGCTGCAAAGGCGAAATTGACAGGCCGTGGCAACAGCTTAGATATGGCGGGGAGGGATGAGAGAGAGAGTGAGGAATTGAGGACCACCCTAGGTTGTCAACCTAGGGGCCTGGGAAGATGATGGTGCCTTCTATAATAATAAGGAAGTTTAGACAAGGGGAAGGTTTAGGAGGAAAAATAATGAGTTTAGTTTGGGGGCATGTTGAATTTAAGATGTCTACTTAACCATTTTAAGATGATAGTTGGAGATAGGAGAACAAAAGTCATCAGAGAGGTTAGGGCTGAAGAGACAGATTTGAGAATCTTCAACATAGAGATGGTAATTAAATCTAGGGGAGCTGATGAGATCACCAAGTGAATTAGCATAAAAGGAGAAGAGATGAGGGCCTAAGAGCAAACCTGTGGGACACCTATGATTAGTGGCCATGATGTGGGTGAGAATCTAGCAAAAGAGACTGAAAAGGAGTGGTCTGATAGGCAAGAGGAGAACCAGAAGAATGCAGTGTCCCGAAAACCTAAAGAGAATAAAGTATCAAGTTAAAAAGGATGATCAGCAGTGTCCAAGGCTTCAGAGAGGTCAAGATGAATGAGGATTGAGAAAAGGCCATTGTATTTGGCAACTGGGAATCATTAGTAACAGTAGAGAAATCACGTTCAATGAAATGATAAGGTCGCAAGCTAGACTATAAAGGGTTAAGAAGAAAATGAGAGGACACAAAGTGAAGATAGCTTTTTTTTTGGTTGATGGTCTTTTTAAGGAGTTTAGCTACAAAAGACTAAAGAAATACGGACAATATTTAGAGAGGATGGAAAGATCAAGTGAGAGTTTTTTGAAGATGGAGGTCATGGTTGTAGACAACAGGGAAGGAGTCAGTGGACAGGGAGATATTGAAGATAAATAAGAGAATGGAGATGCCAGAGGGGCAATCTCTTAGAGGAGATGGGATAAAATGGGATCATTTTTACAGATGGAGGGGATTAAGCAGGGGTGCCTCTTCTTGTGAGACAAGAATGAAGAGGATAGATAGTAAGGCATCTGAGTGATATGAGGAAGAGGAGAAGAGAGAGCTCACAGAAAATTGCTTCAATTTTTATTGTCAAGTAAGAGGCAAGGTTGTCAGCTGAGAGGGTGGGCGTGGGGGAGCCATGGGAGGTTTGAGAAAGGATGAAAAGGTTTGGAAGAGCCACTGTGGAGAGTGGGACAGTGAGTTGATAAGGGAAGTATAGTAGGATTGCCTAGCAGCAGTGAGGACCCAGTTGAGGTCATGTGACATAAATTTAAAGTGGATCCAATCAGAACAGTCGTGTGATGGTCTCACCTTATTGAAGACCGTGTGTATAGGAGCAAAGGGGGCAGATAGCGGGAATAATCCAAGTCTGAGGCTTGGCAGGGTACAACCAGTGAAGTGATAGGGGGCCGGGGACTCAAGGAAAAAAAGTTATAAAGTTGAACTGGTTCACCACAGGATCCAAAGGAGAAAAGAAGGGAGTGGTCAGTGCAGGATTGATACCTGGAGAGAATTGAAGGTTAGAAGGATTAGAAGTCATGGCATGACAAAGAGTAGGGTTGGATCAAGGGAAGGCAGAGGGAGAGGTGAAAATCTATAGATTATGGCCAGACAAAGGGATTTCAGAACTCTTAGAAAGCACCATAGAAGTGGTGCATTTGTGGGTGATGGCTTGATCAAGAGTGTGACCATCTATGTGTGACTGAGGTGGGGTGGAGGAGTAGGCCATGGGAAGTAAGGAGAGAAACTCAGTGGCTAGGGTACTTGAGGTGGAGTTGGTATGTATGTTGAAGACCCTTAGTATGAAGGCAAGAGTTAGAGAAGAGAGAAAAATTTCAAAAAATTTACTGAACTCATTGAAGAAGGAAGAAGAGCCATGTGGGGGTTTGTCCACAACAGCCACCATGATTTTGATTGGGTAGAAGACATGGATTGTATGACCCTCAAAGGAAGAGAGGTTACTGAGCGATGATGACAGAGGGAGAACCTGAAAGTAGCAATGGGGAGCAAGGAGTAGTCAGACTCTCCTGCCTGGCCCAGGGAGCAGACGGGGAATGAATGAAGGTGCTGCCAATGATGGCAATGTGTTATCTGAACATGGTAGCTAGGTCATTATGATTGCTAGATGATGGAAGGGGCAGGAAAGGAAAAGTTTGAAGGTGAAGGCAAGTTTGTTGCCTACAGAAGAGATATTCCAGAGGGCATAATGGAAGGGCTGGGTGGTGTTTGTTTGGAACTTTGGGGTGAAAGTGTTGAAGGGGATGGGAATAAGGAACTAGGTGGTAGGGAATGGGGAATGGCATTTGCCCTATGACCTGCAGGGCTTCAGAATCACTGGGATGTGTAGGGTGTGACCAGACATGCCTGTGTTAAGTGGAAGGCAGTCACTCCACTGAAGAGGCTAGAGATTTTTACTGGAGACAAGCACAGCAGAAGATGGAAGAAGTGAGGTCATATGGAAGGTTCCTCCTCTTCTCATGAGGTGGAAAATTTGGTGGTGTTTAGAAGGTGGTAGAAGTCTCCCTGGCAGGGGGAGATGGAAGTCTGGTACATATGGAAGTCCTCAGGGGACATGTGCAGCAGGAGATGGAAGGCCTCAATCAGAAGCCTCTAGTCCCTTGATTTCTCAAATTCTCTAATAATTATTTGATGTATACCATATACATATTTATATATTTCCATGTTAACTTCCAAAATAGTAACGAAGCCACACTATACAACAGCAGTTCTCCAAGTAGGACCTCTTTGATTCCTCAGGTTTCTAGTGATGCAAAGAAGTCATTACTCTATTGGTATTAGAATTAATACATTCAACAAATATTTCTTAAGGCCTGGATGCAAGGCACTATAATAGAATTCTTTTTTTATTCAAATTAAATTTCTTTTTTTTTTCTTTTTTTTATTTAATATATTTAGTTTTCAGCGTTGATTTTCACAAGAGTTTGAATTACAAATTTTCTCCCCATTTCTACCCCCCCCCCCTCCAAGATGGTGTATATTCTGGTTGCCCTGTTCCCCAGTCAGCCCTCCCTTCTGTCACCCCATTCCCCTCCCATCCCCTTTTGCCTTCCTTTCTCATAGGGCAAGATAAATTTCTGTGCCCCATTTCCTGTGTATCTTATTTTCTAGTTGCATGCAAAAACTTTTTTTTTGAACATCTGTTTTTAAAACTTTGAGTTCCGAATTCTCTCCCTTCTTCCCTTCCCACCCACCCTCCCTAAGAAGTCAAGAAATTCAACACGGGCCACATGTGTATCATTATGTATAACCCTTCCACAATACTCATGTTGTGAAAGACTAACTATATT
>CM053627.1:193664845-193691133 GCA_028646595.1 Phalanger gymnotis
TTCCAGTGAGATATTTCACATTGTCTTCCATTTTTTTTATTCCTTTGGTTATGTTTTATAATATCTTGGTTTCTCGTAAAGTCACTAGCTTCCACTTACTCCAATCTAATTTTTAAGGTGGTATTTTCTTCAGTGGTCTTTTGGACCTCCTTTTCCATTTGGCTAATTCTGCCTTTCAAGGCATTCTTCTCCTCATTTGCTTTTTGGAGCTCTTTTGCCATTTGGGTTAGTCTATTCTTTAAGGTGTTATTTTCTTCAGTATTTTTTTGGGTCTCCTTTAGCAAGTCATTGACTTGTTTTTCATGGTTTTCTTGCATTACTTTCAATTCTCTTTCCAATTTTTCCTCTACTTCTCTTATTTGCTTTTCCAAATCCTTTTTGAGCTCTTCCATGGCCTGAGCCCAATTCGTATTTTTCTTGGAAGCTTTTGATAGTAGACTCTTTGACTTTGTTGACTTCTTCTGACTGTATGTTTTGGTCTTCTTTGTCACCAAAAATGGAATCTAGAGTTTGAGTTTGAGTCTGAGTCCATTTTTGCTGCCTGTTCATGTTCCCAGCCAACTACTTGACCCTTGAGCTTTTTTGTCAGGATATGATTGCTTGCAGAGTAGAGAGTACTTTGTCCCAAGCTTTAGGGTCCAAGCACTGCTGTTTTCAGAGCTACTTCTACTCCACCGTCACCCCAGGCTCTTCCCTGCTGTCCCAGCAGCACTTCTCCTCACCCAAGAACTGCCAACCAGGACCACAATATAGATCCACGCAGGGCACAGCAAGAGAATCTGCCTTTGTGCCCAAAAAGTGCTCCTTGCACTCCCGCTCTGATCTGCTGCTAGATTCCTCCCACAGTGTGAGCCAGGGATTTGGGAAGTGGCTGACACTGCACCACCTCCTCCACTCCCAGAGCTAGAGGCTGGACCGCTCTGAACTCGCAGTTTCCCCCTAACCTGCTCTTTGGTGTTTGTGGGTTGAGAAGTCTGGTTACTGCCACAGCTCACCATTTCATGGCCCCAAGGCCTCTTCCGGCTGGCTGATTCCGGTTCTGGTCTGTCCCTGCATGGCCCATGCTGGGCTACCTTCCACCCTTAGCACCTTGCAATAGACCCCTTCCTGGCGACCATCCAGGCTCTCCTGGGCTGGAGACCTGTTTCTCTCTGCTATTTCGTAGGTTCCACAGCTCCAGAATTTGTTCAGAGCCATTTTTTACAAGTATTTGGAGGGATGTGGGGGAGAGCTTAAACAAGTCCCTGCTTTTCAGCTGCCATTTAGGCTCCACCCCCTCCAGAATATTTCCTAAGCATAAGTCTTACCTTGGCATTTCCTATAAACTCCAGTGATTCCTTACTACCTGTAAGATATTACCTACTCTGTTTGGCATTTGAAGTCCTTCACAATATGGCTTCAACCTACCTTTCCAGTCCTTGTGCTCCTGTTCACCCACTTGAGGTTCTACCCAAACTGTCCCTCTTCCTGTTCCTCACACATGACATGCCATTTCCCACCTCCATGACTTTGCACAAGCTATTTCCTTTGTCTCTGGGATGCACTCCTTCCTCACCTCTGCCTCTCAAAATGCCTCATTTCCTTTAAAGTTCTGATCAAATCTCATCTCCTACCTGAGACCTGTTCTGATCCATGCAGCTGCTAACCACACCAGTCCCATTTCCTTGTATTTATTTTGCATCTACTTCTGTATATTGATTCTGTTTTCCCCTATAGAGTAAAAACTTTTTAAGGACTGTTTCATTTATGAATTTGTATCTACAATACTTACCTCAATAACTTGCAAACAGCAGGCACTTAGTAAATGTGCTGATTAATTGATGTTCCTGTTCTGTAATTCTATCACTCTACTTCAATCAATCAATCAAATAAACATTTATTAAGCTCCTGCTTTGTGCCAGGCACTATGCTAAGTGCTGGGGATACAAAAAGAAGCAAAAGACAGTCCATGCCCTTAAGGAGCTGACAATCTAATGAAGGAGACAATACACAAATATATACAAATCAAACTATCTACGGGATAAACAGGAAATAATTTACAGAGGGAAGGTGCTAGAATTAAGATGAGTTGAAGAAGGCTTCCAGAAAAAGATGGATTTTAGTCGGGAATTAAAGGAAGCCAGGGATTTCAGTAGTTACCGTTATAGTATTATAAGAGCATTCCAGACATGGGGGACAGCAGAAAGTAGAGCTGAGAAATGGAGTGTTTTGTTCATGGAACAGCCAAGAGACCAGCGTCCCTAGATGGAAGAATATGTGTTGGAGAGTAAGATATAAGAAGATTGGAAAGGTCTATGTGCTCTCTCCCCTCTCCAATCTGTCCTTCACAAGTTATCTGATTAATCTCCCTTCAAAGGTGCATCTACTGGTGGCATTCATCTATTCCAAACCCCTCAAAAGCTTACTAAATAAAGTTTAAACTACTAAGCTTGCCATGCAAGGCCCTCCGACCTGGAACCACCTTACTCTCCCAGCCCTTTTGCCTGCTCCTCCAGTCCCTGAGTTCAGTACTTCAGTCAAATTGTACTACTTGCTCTCCCCCTGTCCCAAGCTTCCCCTTCCCCTTTGGTTTCACTGTCCCCTATGCTTTCGTGGTCTCTCCCTCTACTGAAACTCTATCAATTTTTTTTTCCCTCAGTGTGTCTTAAAATAAATATTTATTAATGTCTTTTGGGGTTTTTTTACATCATCAAAATTTCCTCCTGTATCTCTCCTTCCTTCCTATAAAACAAATAATATTTTACAGGCAAAAAAAGAGAAAAACCAGTGAAACTGATCAATACATTGCGAAAGTCAGAAAAATTTGTTCAAAGTCCTATATTAAGACTTCCCACCTTTGTAAAGGGATGAGGTGGGAGTATCTTCTCATGCCTCTTCTTTGGGGGCATCACCACTGTTGGTAATTTTGTGATATTTGCTTTTGATTTTTTTTGTAGTTGTTTTTCTGTTTATGTTCTTGTAGTCATTGTATATATTGTTTTCTTGGCTCTGCTTACTTCACTCTGCATCAGTTCATGTAGGTTTCATGCTTCTCTATATTCACTATTTCTTACAGTACAGTCTTATTCCTTTACACAAATGTAATACAGTTTGTTTGTCCATTCCCCAATGGATGGGCATCTTTCTTTCCAATTCTTGGCTATCGCAAAAAGTGCTGCTATAAATATTTTGTGGTTCATGGGTTTATCAATGGTTTCTTTGGGATATAAGCCCAGTAATGAAATCTCTGAGTCAAAGGATCTGCGCATTTTAGCCACTTTGTGTGAGTAATTCCAAATGATTTTCCAAAATGGTTATACTGATTCACATAGCTACACCGACAATGCACCAACATGCCTATCTTTCCACAAGCCCTCCACCTTTGACTATTCCCATCTTTTGTCACCTTTGCTAATTTTCAGGGTGTTATCCACATTATTTTGGTTTTCATTTTTCTCGTTATTAGTGATTTGGAGCATTCTTTTATACGGTGGCTTATAGCTTGCAATTTGAAAACAGTTCATATCCTTTGCCCACTGATCTATTGGGAAGTGGTTTTCCATCTGTTCTTTACACTTAACTCAAATATCATCTCCTCCATGAAGCCTTCCTTGATCTATACTGCGCATAATGATTTCTTCTCTTCTGCCCCTCATTATTTTGCCCCTCTCTTAGGCACTGCATATGTATCACACAGCATAATTTTCTGCATGTGTCATGTCCTTCCTTTATTATAAACTCTGTGTGGGCAGGAACTGTGTCTTTTCTAAACTTTGTATCTCTAGGGTCTAGCACAAAGCTCTTCTTATAGTCTATACTTAATTATGTTAGCGGGATAAATGAATAAAAAGTGGTATTGTTTTACAATCTAGAATTTATCCAAACACCCTGAAATTTCACCTGCCCTCCTCCACCCCCAAGCTATTTTTTTTATATGTCTTACCATTAAGGAACCATCTGGAAGGGTCTTCAGTAATTACTGACCTTTCCTGATTCTCCAAGAAGTGTAATTTGGGCCTGTTCAGAATGGGAGGATGGCTACACCCTTTTATAAGAACCTTTCATCTTATGCCCCACTCCTTTGTTAACGTCCGCTAACCCGAGGCCTGCCACCTAAGGATGTGGTCTGGCTCTGACAAGTCTTCTGCTCCACCTCAATGATACTGCTGTCTCTGAGTACTTAGGGTACAGTTCTAACTGACTATAGGTGTTTTTATGTAATTGCTGGTTCTGTTTATAGATATTTTTATTTGCTTATGATAGCATATCAGCTCTCGTAGAGTATGGGCAAGTCTTTCTTTTCTTTCAACAAATGAAGGAAATCAGTGTAATGGAAAGGTCACTAGACCTGAAGCCACAAGACCCGGGTTCAAATGTGGACTCTGCTGCTTACTGTTTGTGTGATCTTGGGCAAAGCCATTTAATCTCTCAGTCTTTAGTTTCCACTTGAAACTTGCTGTAAAATCAGAGGACTTGGATTGGAATCCCAGCTCTGTTACTATTGTGGAGTTAGGATAGTCAGAGCTTCAGTTTCCTCATCTAACCAATGAGAGGCGGGTGGTAGGTAGTGAAGTAGATACAGCGCAGGACCTGGAGTCAGGGAGACTTGAATTCAAATCCAGCCTTGGACACTTATTGGCTGTGTGACCTTGGGCAAGTCACTTAACCTCCATTTGCCTCACTTTCCTCATTTGTAAAATGGGGATAATGCTATCACTTACCCTCCCAGGATTGTTGTGAGGATCATATAAGAAAATAATTGTAAAACACTTAGTATCTTGCCTGGCACATAGTAAGTGCTATATGATTTTTCAATAATTTAAATAATTTTTAAATAATTAGATTTTAAATAATAAGACTGAATGTAGATTGAAGCAAACTATTTGTTTTGTTTTGTTTTATGTTTTTCTTTCTCATGGTTACTCCCATGCATTCTAATTCTTCTATACAACCTGACTAATGTAAAAATATGTTTAATAGGAATGGGTATGTAGAGCCTGTATTGGATTGCATGCCATCTTGGGGAGGGGGAGGGAAAAGAGGGGGAGAAAATTTTAAACTTATGGAAGCAAATGTTGAAAACTAAAAATAACTAAATTAATTTATTAAATAATAATAGTACCTTCCTCAAAAGATTGTTGTGGATCAAATGAGATATTTGTAAAAAAAATTAAGCATATCGTGGACAGCTAAGTGGAGCAGTGGATTGAGTGCTGGGGCTGGAGTCAGAACTCCTCCCGAGTTCAAATATGACTTCAGACACTTAACTAGCTTGTGACCCTGGGCACCTGTTTGCCTTAGTTTCCTTATCTGTAAAATGAACTGGAGAAGGAAATGGCAAAATCATTTTAGTATCTTTGCCAAGAAAACCCCAAATTGGGGTTGTGAAGAGTTGGCCACGACTGAACAGCAACAAAGCATATAGTAGGCGCTATAAAAATGCTTATCCCTTTCCCTTCCCCCATTGAGTTGGCCTAGACATGCTCTCTAAGGTCCCTTTCCTGTCTAAATCATTTTCTACTCTAAATTCTGTGATCAGTGAATAAACTAAGGTGAAGAATTGAGCTGTTATATGGTTCAAACAATAATTCAATACTTTAAAAAAATTCATTTTTTTCAGTTCCATGTTCTCTCCCTCCCTCCGCTCCTCCCCCACCTACTGAGAAAACAAGAAATATAATGTTCATGATACAAATGAAGTCATGCAAAACAACTCTCTACTTTTTACACAAGGGATTCTGGGTATTGGTTCACACACTCCCAGATCAGTAAATAATACACAAATAATAAAAATCATAATTGATTTTCTTGTAATCAAATGTCAGACTGAAGATGTAAGAGACTCTGAATTATTTCTACTTTTTAAAAAATATAATCTTTATTGCCATTTCTATTTTTTTTGAATAAGAAGTTTGCACACACACACACACACACACACACAAACAGCTCAGATGGACTGAAGCTTTCCCAAATTCTAATGTCTTCCCAGTGTTGATTATTTTCAGTCTATCCTCTCTATAGCCTGCTTTGTACGTTGTTTGCATGCTGTCGCTTCGATTAGACTATGAGCTCCTTGAGAACAGAGACTATTTTTTGCCTTCCTTCCTATCCCCAGCATTTAACACAGTCACTGGCAAACAGTAGGCACTTAATAAATTCACTCCAGATTTCTACTTATTGAAATCCTTTTCTTTCA
This sequence comes from Phalanger gymnotis, assembly GCA_028646595.1. NCBI lineage: Eukaryota > Metazoa > Chordata > Mammalia > Diprotodontia > Phalangeridae > Phalanger > Phalanger gymnotis. The sequence goes on from CM053627.1 coordinate 193,671,021, forward strand.
AGATTCAGCCTGGGTCTTCTATGAAACTTCCTTGGATCCCACCAGCTGAAAGTGACCTTTGCCTAGTGTGATAATCCAAATAACTCAGAGGTCAAGTCATAGGACAAGAGATCTAAAGAGAAAGGATTTTGATTACTCTTTCATTTTTACAGATGAGGAAACTGAGGCTGTGTGGCATAGCGTGTATAGGGTTATTAGGAAGACTTGGATTCAAATCCTGCCTAACACTGAATTTTCTCAGCCTCTGTTTCCTCATCTGTAAAAAGAGGGGGTTAGATTCAATAGCCTCTGAGGTCCCTTTGAACTCTAAAGCTACAATCCCATGAGCGCCAAGGAGGTTGACATACTCTGTTTTCAAGCTTCTATGAGATCCACGCGGTAGCTAGTGGATAGAGCTCTGGGCCTGGACTCATCTTTGTGAGTTCAAACCTGGCCTCAGACGCGTATTAGCTGTGTGACCCTGGGCGAGTCACTTCACCCTGTTTGCCTCAGTTTCCTCATCTGTAAAATGAGCTGGAGAAGGAAATGGCAAACCACGCCAGGATCTTTGCCAAGAAAACCCCAAAATGGGGTCATGAAGAATCAGACACAAATGGAAAATGACCCAACAGCATGAAATCCATAAAGCTCCCCTGAGGAAAGTGACTTCTGCATAAAAGAAGTACCTCCCCTCCCAACTCCGGTCCTCTTCTGGGAGCTTCTGTGTGTGCCTCATGTTGGACAGTAACACGCCCCATGCCTCCGTAACCGGGGCCCCGTCAGCCAATGCCCCGCATCCCCTCGCCTGTGACATCAGAGAGCAGAAGCCAATCAGACACGCGTGAGGGGGAGCCCAGCTATAAAACCCATGGCTCTGCAGGGCAGGTGACCCCACATCGTCTGGGGAGGGCGGCTCCTGAGCTGGTGAGGTTGCATGCGGAGCCGGACAGACGACCCCCGACCCCAGCCAGGGCAGCTTCTCTGCAGCAGCAGTGCCCTCCCTGGGCCAGGGCCTGAAGACCATCCAGCTGAGAATCAGGCAGGTCGAAGCTCCCCTCCTGTAGCCTTGCTTAGTCCTTGGACCCCTGTGTTCCTCGGTGGCATCTCGTTGGTTCTCACAGTGAGCCTGAAGCCTCTGGCGTTAATATTTCTAGGCTGTCTGACTTTAGACCCAACCTCAGCGTCCACTAGACTTTTTGTATCTTCGCCTTGACCTCTCTGATCATCTGTGTCACAGTCTACCTTGATAATGTTCATTTCTATGTGGATGTTTTTCCTCCCACCTCATAGTGTCTTTTTTCACCTTTGTATTCTCAGTACCTAGATCATAGTTGTTGGTTTTTGGTTTTTTGGGGGGGGGCGGGGGAGGGGAGAAAATCTGAGATTTCATCCATGTAGGGGGCTCCCAGGGAGCAGCTGGCAGCTCTTCCAACGGGGATGGGCACTTTGTGCTTTTTTTTTTTAAGTCTTACAGACTTGCCCGGGGCCACTGACAGGTTGTGACTTACCCAGGGTCACACTTGCCAATATGGGACAGAGGCCCAAGTCCTGCTGCCTACTATGTCAGGCACCTTATTCCACTGCGTGGAACTGTGTCGATCCTTTTTTAAAAATGTTGATTGAATTGGTGAGTTGAATTTAAAGTGAGGTTAGAGAGGTTTCTAGGATGGCTCTTGCTCGTCCACTCATCTGGCTCCCTCTGGGATCCTCCCTTCCCCCTCTCAGATTTGCTGTTCAAATCAGGCTCAGTGTGAGTTGAGACTTAGTGAGCATTAATTAATTAAATTTAATGAGTATTAATTTATACTCAATTCATAGAATTGGGAACATTTTGTTCACAGCTAAAATAGTTCAGAGGTATTATAAAAACAGCATGCTGGCTCTGACAGTAATTCCCTCCCATTTTAGTATGTGGGTTCTATGTGACAAGGAAAGAATGGGGACAAATTGCTCCCACTACTTTTACATTGTTGTGTGGTACAGTGGTTCTCAAATTTTGTGGTCTTTGGGGGTGCCCTTTACACTCTTAAAAATATTAAGAATTGTTATTTATTTATTATATATTTATTTGTTATAGATCTATATGTGGTTACATATTGATATTTACCTCCTTACAAATAGAAATGTATTATACAAATATAAACATATTAAGTATTAGTTTTTGATCTCTTAAAGGATCCTGGGGACTCCTAGGAGTCCCTGGAACACACCTTTGAAAATCTAAGGAAAGAACACCGGATTTAGAGTCAAAGGAATCTAGGTTCGAATCTTGTCTCTACTCCTCATTTACATTTGTGTCCTCAGTTTCTTCATTTACAAAACTGGGGAGAGGATTGGATTATAGATGGTCTCCAAGGTTCCTTCTAGCTCTAAATTCTATGCTGCTATGATCTTGGCAGAATGAGCCCGATGACCTAGGTAACAGCAATTGCTACCTAGAGAACGTGATTTTCTCCCTGGTAGAGCTTGATGAAAGGCAAAAAAAAAATGTGAATATTGCTTAAACCCAAAGTAAAATTTTTACTTTCCATCAGAATGGGCTATTCACTTGTCTTCAACTGTTCAGTTTGTTGGGGGAGAAGGTTTTGGAATATCTGAAGGCAGGAAGCCTTCCAAAGAGTACAATGTAATTTTTCTCCGCCCACTCATGAACTTTTGCCTTTTACTTCTTTGACCCCAGTCAGAGTGTGGATTTTTATTTTCTTTTATAGCGGTGCCTCCTAAATCCACTAGAATACTTTGGGTTTTTCTTGAGCTTAGCTGTTTGAATCTGTGATTTAAATACACCGAAGGATGTTTTCCACAAAGATTTTCTCTAGATGCTGCTTGTGACCTTCACTTTGGTGCTACACCTATATCCAAGTTCCATTGGCTAAAACTCAAAAAGGGCGTGTCCAAGCTATAGAAAGTCCCCCAAAATGACCAGAGATGAGATAATTTTTCTTTGCCCTTGTTCCTATTGTCCTGAATCTGCTCCATATAGGAGCATCATAGATCCCACCTAAAGCTAGGAAGGAGCTCAGAGGTAATCATTTACTCATTTTACAAATCAGAAAAAGAGGCTTAAAAAGACTAAGTGACTTTCCTATTGATTCGACACACGGTGGTGTGCTGGTAAATGTTTAACAGCCAGCTCTGGGGAGGGATGGGGAAAGAGATGTATTTCTGACACATTCTTATGCTTAATCTGTATTATTAACATTTTCTCCATCACTGTCTTAAGTCAAGACAATCAACAAAATAGTAAATCAAGCCCTGTAGTGTTTGCTGATTTCTGAGATATAAATGCTCACATTGCAAATTTAACTATTGGCTCCCTTGAGACAGTGTGGGTCTGGCTGTAGCACATGCCTGGCATTGGTAGTATGCCTCAGAAGTGATATTTGAACTTAGGTCCTCTAATCCAGAGTTAGTGGACTTTAGACTGTCCACATTATATATACTCCAAATTGTAGTCATCTATCCTTCAGGGATCCAGTTCAGTTTCTTTCTCCCTGTGATAATTTCCCAGACCCTTCGTTCCAGCTTGTATTGAGCTATTCCTCTGAACTCAGAGTATTTATTATTTCTACCACTCTCTTGGCAATATGGTCTTGTAGAAGTTATTATAGCAATCAATCCCATAAATATTTATTAAGCACCTACTGTGTGCCAGACACCGTGCTAAACACTGCTATACAAAGAGGCAAAAGACAGTTCCTTCCCTCAAGGAGATTGTGGTCTTGATGGGGAAGACAACATACAAACAAATATGTACAAGGGAAGGGAAGGCACTAGAATTAGGAGGAGTTAAGAAGGGCTTCCTGTAGAAGGTGATAGCTTAGTTGGGACTAAAGGAAGCTAGGGAGGTCAGTAGGCGGAGTAGAAGAGGAAGAGCATTCCAGGCATGGGGGACAGCCAGAGAATGGCCAGAGCTGAGAAATGCAGTGTTTTGAGTTCATGAAGTGTCTTGGACACCAATGTCGCTGGATCAGAGTACTTGTCAGGGGGGCAGCTAGGTGGCGCAGTGAGTAGAGCATTGGCCTTGGAGTCAGGAGGACCAAAGTTCAAATCTGGCCTCAGACACTTGACACACTTACTACCTGTGTGACCTTGGGCAAGTCATTTAACTCCAATTGCCCTGCCTTCCCCCCTCAAAAAAAAGGATTGGAAAGGTAGGAGGAGGATAGGTTATGATGGGCTTTGAATGCCAAACAGAGCATCTTGTATTTGATCCTAGAGGCAATAGGGAGTTACTGGAGTTTAAATGAGAAAGGAGGTGACATGCACTTTAGGAAAATCACTTTAGTGGCTGAATGGAGTAGGGAGAGACTTGAGGAAGGCAGACCCATCAGCAGGCTATTGTAATGGTGCAGGGGTGGGGTGATGAGGCCTCGCACCAAGAAAGGTAGCAGTGTCAGAGGAGGGAAGGAAACATATTTGAGAGATGCTGCAAAGGTGAAATTGACAGGCCTTGTCAACAGCCTGGATCTGGGGGATGAGAGCTGGTGAGGAAGCCAGGAGGGCTCCCAGGTTGTGAGTCTGAGGGACTGGGAAAATGATGCTGCCCTCTACAGTAATGAGTAAGCCAACAAGTTCCTTTTTAGACATAATGCTTTTAAGAGGTCTACTAGACATTCATTTTGAGATAGCTAAAGGGCAGTTGTACATGTGAGATGAGAGGTCAGCAGAGAGGCTAGGGAAGGATAAGTAGATCTGAGAATCATCAGCATAGAGATGGTGATTATTTCCATGGGAACTGATGGGATCACCTAGTAAAGTGGTACAGAAGGAGAAGAGAAAAGGGCCAAGGACAGGATCACGATCTGGAAGATGATCCAGCCAAGGAGACAGAGAAGGAGCAGTCATATAGGCAAGAGGAGAGCCTGGAGAGAGTGGTGTCCTGAAAACCTAGAAAGAAGAGAATATCAAGGAAGAGAGAGTGATCGACATCGCCAGAGGCCAAAGAAAGGTCAAGGAGAATGAGGATTGAGGAAAGGAGGCCACTGAATTTGGCAACCGAGAGATCATTAGTCACTGAAGAGATCAATTTCGGTGGGGTGATAAGGTCAGAAGCCACACTGTCAGGGGTTAAGAAGACAGTGAAAAGAAAGTGGAGACACTTATTGTAAATGGGCCTTTTTGGAGATTAGCTACAAAGGGCAGAAGAGAGATAGGAGGATGGTCGTTGGGGATGGAAGCATCAAGTGAAGGTTTTTTCAAGATGGGGGAGATATGATCACGTTTGTAGGCAGTGAGAAGAGCCATTAGACATGGAGATACTGAAAATAAGTAAAAGAATGGGGAGCACAGAGGGGGCAGTCTGGTGGAGGAGATGGGAGAGAACTTGAACAAGTAGAGAGGTTAGCCATGGTAAAAAGTAAGGCCACTTCATCATGTGGGATGGGGATGAAAGTGGAGATGGAGGCAGAAGGCATCTGAGTGATAGGAGAGGAGGAGGAGGGGAGAAGAGGGAGCTCACAGTGACTGGCTTCAATTTTTTTTCTGTAAAATATGAGACCAGGTTCTCCATTGAGAAGGTGGGGAGAGGGGGAGCCATGGAAGGTTGGAGGAGGAATGAAAAGGTTTGAAAGAGCCACTGTGGAGAGTGGGATAATGAGTTGATAAGGGAAGTATAGTAGGATTGCCTGGCAGCAGTGAGGGCCTGGCTGATGTTGTATAATGTAAATTTGAAGTAGACTCAGTCAGAACGATAGTGTAATTTCCTCCACCTTCATTCAACACACTTATAGGAATGAAGGCATTGAATGGTGGGAGTGATCCAAGGCTGAGGCCTGGCTGGGCGGAATCATCTATATAAGGGAGTAGGGATTCTAGAGAGGAGGACAGTTGCATTGGTTCACCAAGGGATCCATGGAGAAAGGAGAGAATGGCTAGTGTAGGGGAGATGATGGCCTAGGAGAAAATTGAGGAGGTCAAATGATTGAAAGTCATGATACGGACCAGGGGTAGGGAACCTAGGGGCAAGTATCTTTTAACTTTTTAAAAAAATGTATTTATTGACTTCTCACCTAGACTGGTAGGAGAGCAGGGATCTCATTTTGTGCATCTTTAACTCCCTTCTTAAGCTCTCTCTAGCACAGTACCTTGAACACAATTTTTGATAATCTTTAAAAAAAAAAAAGCAAACAAATGAACAGCAACATAAATAATAATAATAAAAAAAACCCCCAGTGCCTATATAGAACTCTCTGAGACCCACAAAGCTCACTTGTAGAATGTAAGCTGCTTGAGAGCAAGGATTATTTTTTTTGTCTTTATATTCCCAGGGCCTAGTATACTTTGCACGTATAGTCACTTAATGTGTTTCTTGAATTTATTTGGACACCAGACATGCCCCATTTTCTGGAAATTTCCCATCCCCATCTTTGTATACCATTTTTGTGCATGTTGCAATCATAGATCTATAACAAATGGCCAGCGTTAATATAGAGCTGACAGTGCTTTATGTATGTTATCTTATTCTATCCTCACAACAGCACTCTGAGGTGTAGGTGCTACTTTTAATCCTCGTTTTACAGATGAGAAAGCTGGGGCAGAGAGAGATTAAGTGACTTGCCCAGGGTCACACAGCTAGTGAGTGTTTCGGGCCAGATTTAAACTCAGGTCCTCTGGACTCCAGGCCTAGTGCTCTATGCACTATGGCGCCACCTAGTCTGACGTGCTGATGTTAGCAAGGGAGCTCGAGGGACTGCGGAGGCTGCCATATGAAGTCTCACTGGAAAACTTAGGGCTTCTCAATCTGGAAAGAAGTCTGAGAGGGCATAAGAGGGTCTAAGTGTGTAATTCCATGAAGGATATTGATAGGGCAAAATGTAGACTTGTTCACAAAATCCAATATCTAAAACTTGGGCCACCTATTTGTTGTACGTGGGAAGAGTTAGTTTTAGAGTGAGTAAAATGTAACTTTAAACAATAAGAAATAAATCTATGGTCATCATTATTGTGAAATGATGTTCAGGCTGATTTATTTTTAAGTTCGAGAAGTGCTTATAATCAATTCACGGATGATTAAAAAAAAAAAAAACAACAACTTGGACTTGTGGTTTCATTGGCATAAGGAACTGCCAGTGTGGAAATTCTCTTTATAAGGCATCCAACTGCAATTTATAGTATTAGAGTGTTAAAGGTTAGTGAAAGGTTAAATGACTTGCCCAGTGGGGTCCCACAGCCTAGCTTGCCTATCAGAAGCAGACCTTGAATTGAGGTCTTTCTGACACCAGACTGGTTCTTTGCCTATGTTCTCTTATCTCAGCTGTCAGTTGTTGGTCCTTACTGATTCTCCCCCAAATCATCGTCTCTTTAATAAACTTATCATGACAAGTTTTAAAAGTAAATGTATTAAAGTCTTTTGTTTTGACATTGCTTAAATTTCCCCTGTAGTCTTTCCCTTAGTCCCTCTCAGAGAGCTATTCTTTATGGAGCGAGGGGACTGACCAATAAGCCCAGACCTTAGGAGCCTCTTTAGAATGCATCGAGCATGTCCAGCCGATGCAATTCCCCACATGGAAGAGGCTGGGGAGCCTGTTTCTGGGAGAGTTGCAATGATGTGTAAAAAAAGATGCCTTGGAAAGATTTTAGAGAACGTGTAAGATATTTTGTAACTAGGTTCAGGTCGGCTAACTCCATGGTGGACAGCAGGACAGCTGCCTCTTTTTTTATGGGCAATCGATTTTCTGAGCATGCTGCATGGGCTTGTGTGAACTGGCCCATGTGGTTATTGGCCGATCTCCCACTACACTTATAACGAAGAAATTTAAAAAAAATAAAAAGATGGAGAAAAATATTGTTCCACATCCGTGGAATCTCAGTTCCCTACAAAGGAATAGTATCTTCTCATGTCTCTTCTTTGGGGCCAAGTTTATTTTTTGTAATTTTGCTACATTCACTTTTGATTGTTTTGGGATGTTTGTCCTTAAATTAAGTCAGTTAGCTTTTGTTAAGGGCCTACTTTGTTTCAGGCACTGTATTAGCCCTGGGGATACAAAGAAATACAAAGATTGTCCCTCTTTTCCAGGATCTCACTCTGATGCAGAGTTTCCCATACTTGGCCTACTACCCCCTTTAAAAAAAATTACTCAGCACCCTCCTGAAAGTCTACTTTCTTTAACACTTTAATGAGTTTTTTTTAATTGCATCATTTAAAAAAATAATTTTTTAAAAAAATGACACATTTTTTTGGTAAATTTATTGTAAATTTGTGGGGTTTTTCTGCATTGAAATTTTGATGATGCAGTATTGCATCATGTAACCATATTGTATCATACTATAAACAAGTCATTACACGAACATGTTCCTGCCCAATGCATGCTGGACTTCCCAACAATATGCCACACACTCGCCTGCCAACACTTGCTTCTTAAGACTTGTTGGCGAACTTGACCACTGATTGTGTTGTTTTTTGTGTGTTTATTTGGAAAAGAATGTAATCACTATGACTTTAATTCTGTTACACACAGATAAAACATATACAAATGGTTTTTCAAAATTTTTCTCATCTTCTTTCCTTATGCTTCCACCACCCCTTTATTTTTATCCAATGCCCCTCAATTGCACCTGGGCTACTACCCCACCCTGTTGTTCCAGTGCCCCCCAGGGGGTGGTATTGCCCACTTTGGGAACCTATGAATGGGAAAAGGGTAAGGGGGAACAGGGACAACATTTAAACAACAACCAATTACGTATCAATAATCTATATGCAAGATGATTGGAGGTAATCTCAGAGGAAGGTACTAGAGTTAAAGAAAATCAGGAAGGGTTTCTTGTTGAAGGAAGGATTTTAGCTGAGATTTGAAGGAAGCCAGGGATGCCAGAAGGCAGGAATGAGGAAGGAGAGCATTCCAGGGAAATTGGGAGATGGAGGGTCTTGTTCAGGGAACATGAAAAATACCAAAGGGGCAGTTAGGTGGTGCAGTGAATAGAGCACCAGGCCAGAAGTAGTCAGAAGGACCTGAGTTCAAATGTGGCCTTAGACATGTACAAGGCGTATTACCCTGGGCATCTCATGTAACCCCAATTGCCTCCAAAAAAAAAAAATACCAGAGTCAACTGGATCATAGCGTATTTGGAGAATTTGGAGAGGAAGGTATAGGAAGACTGGAAAAGTAGGAGGGCTTTTTCCATTTACATTGCTATAGCCATTGTGTATATCATTTTCTTAGTTCTGCTTATTTTACTCTGTATTACTTGTCTTTCCATGTTTCTTTGTATTCATCATATTTGTAATTTTTTATAGCACAATCATAACCCACTTACTTTCATTCTTCACAGTCTGTTTAGCCATTCCCAAACTGATAGGTATCTACTTTGTTTCCAATTTTCCAATGTATTTATGGAGCCTTTTCTATCATCTCCTTGGAGTATATGCCTAATAATCAAATTTCTGGGTCAAAGGGTATGGACATTTTAGCCAGTTTATTTGCATAGCTGCAAATTTCTTTCCAGAATAGTTGTACTAATTCATCGCTCCGCAAACAATGTATTAGTGTGCCTGGTGCCTATCTTTCTACAGCCACTGCGATATTGATTATTCCCATCCATTATCATCTTTGCAGATTTTCCGAATATGAGATCAAACCTCAGTGTTGTCTTAATTTGTCTTTGTGATTTGGAACATTCTCTTATGTGACTGTTAATAGTTTGCATTAGAATGCAAGAATTGCATATGATTATTCTTTTGGCAACTGTTCATATCCTTTAACTACTTATCTCTTGTGGAGTACCTTTTGGTTTTACATATTTCTGTTAGCTGTCTCTATATCTTGCATATAAAACCTTTATCAGGGAAAACTGATACAAAGTTTTTTGTTTTCTCTAGACTAGACTGCTTTACCCTCCATTCTAGATGCATTAGCTTTGTGTAGAATTATCATGATAAATTAATTAATCTCACACCACAGTGATCTTCCTTGAGTTTGGATGCCTGGGCACTCATGCAGCTAAGTCTGAATCACACTTCACCAACATGGTGTAGCTTGTGGGGAAGGCCACTAATCAGTAAGGACAATAGTCATATTTCCCCTACAAACTTTCCCTGGCAGAGACATAAATAGGATGGGAGCAACTGGTGCTTTACAGAAGTGTCAAACTCAAGTATCCAGAAAAACCACTGAGTGCTACCCCCACAACTAAATTAAAAGGTAATTGGGAAATGTTTAAAATCAATAAATAAAAATACAACATAGATGTTAATTTGTGGTTGTCTAAGTCAATATGCAGCCTGCAAGGATCCATTTCTATTTGAGTTTAAAACGGCTGGTCTAGAGGGTAACTAATACACTCCTTACCATATATCTATATTTGCGAACATGTAGATCTATCTATATGTATAGATATATTTACATATAGTACCCCTATATGCTAGATGGTGCAGTGGATAGAGCACTAGACCTAGAGTCAGGAAGACCCAAGTTCAAATCTGGCCTCAGACGCTTACTAGCTTTGTGACCCTGGGCAAGTCCCTTTACTCTGTTTGCCTCAGTTTCCTCATCTGTAAAATGAGCTGGAGAAGGAAATGGCAAACCACTACAGTATCTTTGCCAAGAAAACCTCAAATAGAGTCATGAAGAGTTGGACATGACTGAAACAACTAAACAATAAATCTACATATATGTGAATGTGTCTATATCTACTGATATCTAAACATGCATATTTCTCAGTATATACACTACATATATACATAAATATGTATAGATAGAGATCTAGAGGGAGATATGCGCATATATAAATAACTATAAATGCATACATATATTTACATAAGTGTATATCAATAGATGTAAGTATGTGTATACCCATAGATAGAGAGCTACATATATAGAATATACATATATAGATAGGTACAGATATCTATAGATAGATACACATATGTAGATGGATATTGATATGTCTAGATATAGGTATACTCTCTATATGTAGATCTCTCTCTTCCCCCCCCTCTCTATATACATATATGTGTGTATACATATCTACATATATATTCCTTTAGAATCCATAGGCATGCATAGAGCATACATGAGGACACAACTGCGTTGGAAAGCCGGAACAGCAAACAACCATAGGATCTGATATTTAGAGCCTGAAAGGGACCTAAGATGTCATTTGAGTCTACCAGGGGTGGAGAACCTGCAGCCTTGAGGCCACATGTGGCCTTCTAGGTCCTCAGGTGCAGACTTTTGACTGAATCCAAGTTTTACAGAAAAAAAATCTTTTTGTTAAGGGGATTTCTTCTGTGAAGTTTAGATTCAGTCAAATGGCCTCACTTGAGGACCTGGAGGACCACATGAGGCCTTGAGGCCTGGGGTTCCCCGCCCCTGCTTCATTTTACACGTAATGAAATTGAGAGGCTGTATGCACATTGCAATAACAGTGGCTTTGGACATAGAGGACTTGAGTTCAAATCTCACCTCTGAAAATTACTATCTATGTCATCTTGGACAAATTGATTAACCTCTCTGTGCCTTAATTGTCTTCATGTGTAAAATAGGTAAAATTGGAAGAGATGGCCTTTTAGGGCTAAATCTATGAACCTAAGCTTGACCAGAGAGGTTAACTGATTGTCAGGGGTCACAGCTAGTGGGTCTCTGAACACAGGTCCTCCTGATTCTTAAGTCTAATGCTTTATCCACTATAGCACATTGCCTAATTATTCCTGCTCAGATCACCTGAATTTGTGTTAATTAATGTTTCTATTGTTTTCAGCTCATTGATTACAAAGTTAATTGGTAGGACTGTTTTCCTGCCGCTTTTCTGGAGCAAATTTTTGGTGTTTGCTATAACCAGCAAAATTGCTGGTCAAAGCTCTGCTTTAAGGCTAGAATATTGAACTGAATAGATTATTAGCAAAATTTATTCTGATATGCTAAGTTTTCCAAATAAGCTAAGGGTCTGGGCCATCTAAACTTGGTTTGTAAGTGATCCTTTGCTGTTAACCCACCTCTCTCACTCCCACCACTTTTTCTTCCCTCCTTACCATCTTATAGAAGACAAAGACTTGTTTGTGACCTTAAAAATGGTACCCTACCAATGCTGTTTGGTACCCTGAAGCCTGGCTTTATTAGGCCTCATTAGATTTGATGGCTACCTCATAGTGTGATTTCAAGGGTACAAAAAATGTTCCCAGTTGAAAACTAGACCTCTTGCTTGCCTAGTGCCTGATATTCCATCATTAGTGACTGGTCCTATGTCTTTGGCCATTTTCCCTTGTTAAAATGCAAGTATCCAAATGAGATAATGCTGGAAACGATTATTAGTCATTTACATATTGTTATGAATAAGTTTATCATTGATCAGATCCTTTCCCCAGAACTGATTTTGAGGTGAGTTGGGAAGATTCACATAATTTTGAGTCCCTGGAGGGGTGAGGGTGGGGGGCTTGAAGCAACTATAGGAAAAGAAGAAGAAAAGAGAACACTGGGGACCATCCCATAAATTTTGCCATAGAGAGCTCTGAGTGAGTTGTTCCTTAGTAAAAAGCTGATTGAGAAGCAGATGAACGTCCAAAGTCTTGGACTTAGTCACTAGGTTCTGTGCTCAGCTTCCCTGCTGATCAACCACATGCCCATGAGAATCCCTTAACAGAGGTATCAGTTTCCTGGTCTGTAGAATGGCTATAATAGTTCCTGGTCTTGATGCCTGACAGGTTTGTGAGAATCTTTGAACTCATGTATCAAATTCCTTTGAAAACAGTAAAAGTGATGTCACATAAAAACAGAAGACAGCCAGGATTTTTCAAACTTGTCAAGGTCCATGCAAGCATAAAGTATTGTCATGTTTATCTATAGTCTACATCCTAGTTCTGGCTTCTACCTGTTTCCTGAAAGTGAGAGGGAAGAATCCTAATATTGGATTACAAGGTTTAGCTGCTGAGCTGTGAATTTCAGCCTGAATCTCAAATGTCTAAACGTGTGACATATTGAGTAGCCCTAAGCCTAACCATTTACTAGCCAAGCCTCTCTAAGCCTCCATCAACTTGTTTTACTGTTACAAAGTTTAGTCAAAACCTGTGGAACCTGCTGTAGAGGACCACATTCTTGGGAGGTTTTTTTTTCTTTCTTAAAGACTCATTTTGGGGAATTATAACCAATTCATTCTTTTTTAAAAAAAAATATTTCTTTTCATTTTTATTTTCAGTTCCAAATTCTCTCCCTTCTCCTCCCCCCCCCAATTGAGAAGGTAAGCAATATACATAAATACAATATACATATACAATAAATATAATATACATACAATATACATATATACATATTATACATATGAAGTCAGCTTGTATTAGCTATGTTGAAAAAAAAGAAGCAAGAAAAATAAAAAGGAAAAAATGTAATATTTTCAGTCTGCCCTCAGAGTTTATCAATTCTCTCTCAAGGCAGATGGCACTTTTTCATGAGTATTATGGAATTGTCTTGAATCATTGTATTGATCAGAGTAGCTAAGCCTTTCACAGTTGATTATTACTACAATATTATTAGTACAACGTAGAGGGCCAGCTCTGAGAAAGTCCATTCTGGGATAAGATACAGGCCAGAGGCCTGTTCTTGCCTTTGGGCTGATAACTCTGCACACACGTGGGCTCTCCATCCCCTCCTCGGTACGCACCTGCTGCTCAGGATGAAGGCTCTTCAAGCCTTCTCAGTATATACGTGCTCTCTCCAATACCCCCACAGCACACACATGCTAAACACCACCTGTGGGCTATTAACACAATATTGTTTACGGTAAAAAGGGAACAAAGCATGAGGAAGTCATGAAATGCAAATGTTTTCGCATGTGGACTTGTTGATTCTTCTTGCCTAAAAAAGTATATAATCCCTGTCCCTCTTTTTTTTTACTCTCCACGGCCTTCAGCCATCTCCAGCCATTTCGGCACCACAGCCGCTGGCGGCAGTACAATATTGATTATTATTACAATATTACAACATCGTACTACATACAGTGTCTTGGTTCTGCTCAATTCATTTTGCATTAGTTCATCAAAATCTTCCCAGATTTTTCTGAAACAATTCTCTTTGTCATTTCTTATTGCACAATAGTATTCCATCAAAAATCACATACCACAACTTGTTCAGCCATTTCCCAGGGGGGCATCCCCTCAGTTTCCAATTCTTTGACATCACAAAAGAGCTGCTATAAATATTTTTGTACATATGGGTCCTTTTTTTTTCTCTTTGATCTCTTTGGGTACAGACCTAGAGGTGGTATTGCTGAGTCAAAGGGTATGTACAGTTTTATAGCCCTTTGGACATAACATTGTTCCAAATTGTTCCCCAGAAGGATTGGACCAGTTCACAACTCCACCAGCAGTGCCTTATTGATAACCAATTTGTTCTTCAGACCACAAACCTGAAACCCAAATGCCCACACCGAGTCCGTCCCCAAGTTGTCTGTATTCTTCCTCAGCAATGTCTTTGAGATTTGACACTTCCCCTTTATCTCCCACAGACACCACCCTCCACCAGCTTACTTATATACCCTCTTGCCCAGATTACCACAGCTTCATGGTCAGGGGGCCTGACTGTTATACAAACCTACAATCCCTCCCCACTCCCCTCCTTCCCAAGGCCATTTTCTGCCAAAGAGCCTAGGATGGCTTCCCATTGCCTGTCCCATCAAATCCAGCTCCTCGATTTGTCATTCAAGGCATTCCCTCAATTGGACCCTCCCCTCCACCCATTCAGCCTCTTCTCCCACTATTCTCCAACACACGCCCTCCAACTCCTGCCAGAAAGGTCTCCTCACAGTTTCCTGACCTGGGGTAAATGTCCTGCCCATTCCTATCCCTTTGCCTTTACTCATGTTATTCCTCCCAAGCTGAAACGTCCTCTACTCTTCCTTACAATGGATCGAGTGTTGGGCCTGGAGTGAGGAAAACCTGAGTTCAAATCCAGAGTCAGATAGTCACTAGCTGTGGGACCCTGGGCAAGTCACCTAACCTCTCTTTGTTTCCGTTTCCTCTTCTCTAAAATGGGGCTGAAATAGCACCTGCGTCCCAGGGTTGTTGTGAGGATCAAATGAGATAGTAATTGTAAAGTACTTAACATAGTACCCAGCACATACATAGTAGGTGCTTAATAAATGTTAGTTACTACTACTACTATTACTGCTACTACTACTACTAAGCATGGGACCCTGGGCAAGTCACTTAACTTCTCTCTGCCTATTGCGAGGATCAATTGAGATAATTTTGTGAAGTCCTTAACACAGTGCCAGGCACATAGTCCTTCCTTACCTTTTCTGTGACTCCTTCCTTAATTGCTCCTACCCTATTGAGATCCTTCCATAAATCTGGACTCCCAGGCATTCATGCATATAAGTTTGAATCATCCTTTATCACACTTACAGAGCCATAGGATCATGGATTTAATGCTGAAAGGGACCTTAAGAAGTTATCTATTCCAACTCCCTCATTTTACGGATGAGAAAGCTGAGAGAGTAATTTGCTAATGTTCTCTAGGTAGTGAGGAGGCACAGCCAGGATCTGGACCTTCTTCTGACTCCAAATTCTGTACTCTTTCTACTGTGCCACACTGTCTCATGGAACCATGGAGTACCAGAGCTAACATGCATGTTAGAGATCACCTAATCCAGCCTTCTCATTTTCTCTCTTTTTTTAAAATTCAATTTTACTTTATTTTCAGTTTCAAATTTTCTCCTTCCCTCTTTCCTCTCTCCTTGATGTACAGTCATTTCAGTTATGCCTGACTCTTTGTGACTCCAGTTGGAGTTTTTTTGTCAAAGATACTGGAGCGGTTTGCCATTTCCTTCTCCAGCTTATTTTACAAATGAGGAAACTGAGGCAAACAGTGGCTCAAGGTCACACAGCTAGTAAGTGCCTGAGGTCACATTTGAACTCAGATCTTCCCAACTTCAGGTGCTTGTACCATCTAGCTGCCCTTGTGTGATTTCAGGAGTGTAAAAATGTTCCCACTTGAAAAACAGACCTCTCTTGCTTGCCTAGTGCCTGATATTCCACAAGAAGAGACTTGTCCTTTGTCTTTGGGCATTTTCCCGGGTTAAAATATAAGCACCGCTAGGTAGGATAATATTAGAAACTATGATTAGTCATTTACATCTTTTATGAAATAATTGATCCTTGATTAGATCCTTGCCTCAGAACTGGGAGACTAAGTTGGGAAGATTCAGATAACTCTGAGTACTTGAAAGGGCCTGAAGCCGTGATGGGGAAAGAAGAAAAAGAGAGAAAACTTGGCGATGTCCCACAAACTTGCGGGTTTTATGTAGAACTCTTTTCTGTGCCAATCATTGCTCCAGTCTGGCTTACGATTCTCTTCATCGTAAACCGCTCGGATAACTCATGTCTTCTGGGCGCTTCTGAGCCGATGTTAACTGTGTATTGCTGAAGAAGTTACTGTAGGAATCCCGGCCAGCTGTTTTACCGCCTCTCATCCCGGTGTCCCTCTTTGGCCCTGAGCACTAATGGAAAATGTGAGGGTTGGAGGCATTTTCTATTTTTCCCTCACACTTGGGGTGCTCAGCAGGGAGCCAAGGTGGTCACTCCCTGAGAATGATGCCCAGGGCCTTATTCATGAGGGATCTCTCCTGTTCATACTTCCTGCAGTGAGTTGGAAGTGACAAGGACTTGAGTTGGGGGCCTGATGTTTGGGGAAAGGCACCCCACCTTCCATGAGGGTGAAATCAAGTCAATATCGTTCTGTATTTTCATTTGCCCTGTCAAAAAATGGGAAATGTTCATGGTGTCACTAATGCGTCTTCCTAAGCTTCCACCTTGGAGCATACAGAGGATACGTTGGGTAAAATACCAGCATTTTTAGAGCAGGGAGAGAGGGAGGGAAGGGAACAAGCATTTATTAAGCACCTACTGTTTACCAGGAACTGTGCTAAACACTTTACAAATTTCATCTCATTTGATCCTCACAAAAACCTGTGAAATAGGTTGTTGTTATTATCCACATTTTACAGCTGAGAAAACTGAGGCAAACAGATTAAGTGATTTGCCCAGGGTCACATAGCTAGGAATTGTCTCAGGCTAGATTTGAATTTAGTTCCTCCCCCAGCGGCCGGCCTAGCACTCTGTGCCACCTAGTGACCCAGGAGGAGAAAACAAGCATAATTTTTAAACCGGCTCCATCATTTGCGTCTGAATGCAACCATGTCAAAATCAAGTTATTAATTAAATATGGTCCTAAATATTGCCTTGCTCAAGAGCACCGTGCCAGCGGCTTCATGGGAGGTAGGCAATAAGCAATCTTGTTGTGCTTTGTGATTAATTAAACTTTTGTGTATCTTTAGTGGCTCACTGGCTGTTTTCCTCTGTTGATTTACTCTGTGTGTGTGTGTGTGTGTGTGTGTGTGTGTGTGTGTGTGTGTGTGTGTAGTCTCACGCTAGGATCTCTAGAATGAGTTAATTTGATGAAAAAAAAAATCAGCCCGTTTGTGTTGTTTGGCATTACAAGGGGAAACTTATGAGTTGATCAGTGGACTTTCTCTTTTAAACTTTTTCTTGTAGAGCTGTGCTTAGAGCAGGCCAACAGGGGCTTTACTCCAGGGCATGAAAATTTAAAGGGCTCTGATGGCACTTAGATTTCTGCAAGAGTACTACTAACTGATGAATTTAACACCTCGTTAGCAAGAATAATCACTAAAAATAGAAAACTTCCAGATGATTCATTTGCTCCCTTTCCCCTACCAGTTGTCATATCTCCCCCCACCCCGCCCCCTACCCTATCTCTGCTTTCCTTCCTGCTCCAGCCACAAACAACCTCCTCAGTGTTCTGGGGTATCTGTCGCCCCATCATAGAGCTATGTTCTGGGCTCTCTGTCTCTCTCCCTTTTTCCCAACCAACCAAATTTGTTTTTAAAAGTTAATTTGGGGAAGCTTATTTTGTGCTATTTATCCAGAGTAAGTTTTATTAAACCCAGGCAACCCGGATGGCTAGTTTCAGCCCTGCTGAAAGCCAAGGGCCTTTCATTTTTTTTTTAATTTTTATTTTTTTACTGGAAAACCTTTTACTGTAGGTGGACTGGGATAGCTGGACATAGTTTAGATGATTCCAGTATTGTTGGCAACATTTTGTCTGGAGCAAGTCGGATGTAGGCCTTCTTCTCTCCATCAGGCCGGGTCAGTGTGTTGACCTTGGCCACGTCAGTGTCATACAGCTTCTTTACCACCTGCTTCATCTGATGTCCACAATGAAGACTAGGGTGTTGTTGTCCTCAGTTTTCTTCATAGCAGTCTCGGTGGTCAAGGGGAACCTAATGATGGCATAATGATTCAGCTTGTTTCTCTGAGGGACACTTTTCCGAGGGTATTTGGGCTGCCTTAGAAGTCTTAGTGTCTTGGGTCGCCAGAAGGTGGGGGATGTTCAGATCTTCTTTTTGTGGCAATAGACACCCTTCGACACCACCTTCTTGGCCTTGGACTTGGCTTCTGTCTTGGGGGGAACAATGGCTTCCTTCTTTGCCTTCAGTGCCATCTTTGGGGAAAAGCAGGCCTTTCATTTTAAGGTGAATTGTAGAAACATTAGTGAATTGTAGAAACATCTCTCCCCCCAACCCATGAGGTGGAGGAAGAAAGACAGCTAAATCATCCCATCTTCAGTTATATCACATGTCTATAGGTCATAGTGAAGCTCACTCTTTCTGGAAAGCTAAGGGTTAGCTCTATTAGAATTACAGATTAACAAAGAAATTAAGCCTCATTACAGTTGAGTAAACTTGTATTCTTGAAATAATTTCCACTCCATAAAACTCATCACATAAAAGTCTAACCCTTTTTGGGAACCTGCTTTAATGAGTAGATAAGAGTGATTTGTAATGACTCTATCATGTCCTTTGGGCGTAAAGGAATGCTTTTGAATTGCTGGAAAAAAGTCTGTTTTCTTAAGTAGGTTAAACATTCCCTGTTGCAGAAAATTAACTTAGAATCAGGAAGGCTTGAATCTGAAGCCCAGCCCTGACACTCAGTAGCTGTATGTCCATGGGCAAATCATACAATCATAAATCTAGAGCTGAAATGGACCTTAGGGTCTGAATAGTTCAACCCCCTTGTTTCATGTTCACGGAAACTAAGGTAATTGACCTGCCCAAGGTCAGACAGGCAGTGAGTATCAGAATTTGGATCTGAACTCATGTATTCTGCTTTGATAGCCACGATAGCAAACTGCTGCTTGATGTCTCTAGGCCTCAGTTTCCTCAACTGCAAAATGGGGATAATAATATATACAGAGCTTAATTCACGGTCATGAAAATCCAATGAAATAATGTAAACATACATTATTTAATATAGTAAAGTGTTTCACAAACCTTAAAGCCCTATAGAAATGTCACAGAATCACAGCATTTGAGTTAGACAAAACCTGAGTGGCTATCAACCCATACGCCAAGAAATCCCCACTACTGTGTGCCCAATGAGTGGTTGTCTAGCTTCTGCTTGAAGACCTCCAGTGATAGGGAGCTCATCACCTCTTGAGGGTACAAAGCACATTCCACGTTTCTTCTGTCACTTTCAGTTGTGTCTGACTCTTCCTGATTCTTTTTGGGGTTTTCTTGGCAAAGATACTGGAGTGGTTTGCCATTTCCTTCTCTAGCTCATTTTACAGATGAAGAAACTGAGGTAAACAGGGTTAAATGACTTGCCCGGGGTCACACAACTAATAAGTGTTTGAGCCTGGATTTGAATTCAGGTCCTCCTGACTCCAGACACTGTGCTCTATCGACTGAGCCATCTAACTGCCCTTTTAGTCAGCTGTAGTTGTTAGAAAATTTTTCCTGACATCATCTAAATTTTCCCCTTCACAAATTCCACTGATCGCTCCTGGTAGTACCCTCTAGGACCAAAAAGAAGAAGTCTAATCCTTCTTTCACATAACGGTAAAGTCAGCTATCATCTCCCTGCCCAGGCTGTTTTTCTCCAGGCTAAACAACTTGATCTTCAGTTGGTCAGTCAATAAAATTTATTAAGTAGGTACCTTCTTTGTGTGAGCATGGGGCTAAGTGCTAGGGATACAAAGAAAAGACAGTCCTTCCCCTTGAGAAGCTCACAGGCTAATGGGGGAGAAAACATGCAAATAACTATGTATAGACAAGCTATAAACAGGATAAATGGGAAATGATTAACAGAGGGAAGGCGCTAGAATTAAGTAAGATTGGGAAAGGTATCCTG
>CM053627.1:193691633-193709376 GCA_028646595.1 Phalanger gymnotis
TTAAAAAAAAAAGAAAGGGAGAGAGAGAAAAAGAGAGAGAAAAGAAAAAAAAAACCTTAAATGGGATTAGAACATTAGTACATGACTAATGTACTAGACAACAACAAAAATTTCAAGGCAGCTAGGTGGCATAGTAATAGAGCTCTGGGCCCAGAATCTGGAAGACCTGAGCTTAAAGCCAGCCTCAGACACTTACTAGCTGTGTGACCTTGGGCTAGTCATTTAACCTCAGTTTCCTCAACTATATAATGGGGATCATAGTAGTACCCCACTTCTCAGAGTTGTTGGGAGGAATGGAAATAGTTCTAATGGGATAGTTCTAAAGTGAACCTTCTACCTTCTAATAGCTCTAAAGGGCTCAGCACAATGTTTGGCACATAGTAAGTACTATATTCATGCTAGATATTATATTTTATAATTATTATATATCTTATTTTTGCTGTTATTATTATCCAGCAGCATAGGGATTAGTGTTGGGTGTTCTAGCTTTGTATTGGTTCTTAGTGTCTTAGGAGAATCAGAGCACCTTACCAAGCGCAGGGTGCAGTGGCAGCTGTCAGCAGTCCTAACTAAGGACATCAGACTCTCTACCACATAGGCGTGGCCTCTTGGTAGCATATAAAGTGAGAGAGAGGGTCCAAGCCTCTGGGTTGGTGTTCCTCAGACTGACCCTATGGCTATAAAGCTGATTACGTTGGATCCGGAGAACTAGAGAAATAGCTGCTTCATTGTGGTGAACCAGTACAGTCCTGGGGCAGTCTGGTGACCTGCAGCATTGTGCCTGGTTTATGTTCCCTTGAGTTGTGCCATAGGGCTCCTGAGATCTGTGGTAGAAAATACAGCAAAGTCCTAGGCAGTGATAATTCTCTCCCACCCCATCAACAAGAAGGCCGCTTGGTGCTCTGAAAGAGTCAGAGATACTGGATTCTAATGTGAACTCTGCTACTTACTGTCTGTATGACTTGAGATAAGTCATTTAACATCCTTGGGCCTGAGATAAAGGAGCTGTATAGAAGGGCTCCGAGGTTCCTTCCAGCTCTCGAATCTATGACTAAATGACCTCTCAGGGATCTTCCAGCTCTTAGTCCATGATCCTGTAAATATCTGTACCTTTGGCAGTATCTCCTGAGCCCTTCTTCCCTAAAGGGGACAAAGGGTGAGCCTTAGCAGCCAGTAGTTTAGGACCCAGGCACTATATTCCTTGCAAGAGGGATTTTTTTTTTGAGGGGTGAGGGAGGGATATGAGGTCTAGACCTGTGTGATAGCACTGGTGCTGGGAACTCCCAGAATTTAAATTCCTTCTGCTTGATGGATACTTTTTAAAAATTGTTTTTGTTATGAACTTAACAAATATTGAATGGAATGGATATTTGTATATATATAACTGAACAGAAAAAGAGCATTGGATGTGAAGTTTCAGATCTCTATTAAGTATAGCTTGGTAGACTTTTTAAGTAACTGTATAAGATCAATATATAGCTTTCAAAGTTATACTGCTTGTCTGTGTTTCTTTCTGACTTTCCTTCTGTCCTTTTTTCTACATTTTTCCAAAGGACGCCTCAGTGACCTTCCTTCCTTCCCTTCCTCCCTTCTTCTTTCTTTCCTTCCTTCCTTCCTCCCTTCCTTTTTTCTTCCATTCCCTCTCTCCCTTTTTCTTCCTTCCTTTCTTCTTTCCTCCCTTCCTTCCTTCTTTCCTCCCTTCCTTCCTTCCTCTCTCTTTCTCTTTCTTTCTTTCTTTCTTTCTTTCTTTCTTTCTTTCTTTCTTTCTTTCTTTCTCTTTCTTTCTTCTCTACCTCTTTTTTGTGCTTCCCTTCCCCTCTCCCTCTTCCTTCCTTCTTTCCTTTCCTCTTTCTTTCCTTCCTTCTCTTCCCCTCTCTCTTTTCCTTCCCTTCTTCCATTCTTTCTTTCTTCCTTCCTCCCTCCTCCTCTTTTTCCTCTTTCCCTTTCTTTCTCTCTCTCTTTCTTTCTTTCTCCCTCCTCTTTTATCCTCATACTCCTCCTACAATGGGGAAAAAAAGAAAAAAAAACTCTTGTAAAAGCATACATACTCAAGCTGAAAATGTGTGTCTCATTTTGCATTTTGAACCCATAGCCTCTCTTCCACAGAGTGGGTAGCAACATACTCAATGGCTCCTTGGAAATTAACTAAGCTAATCAGAATGCATTCTACTTAACCCAGGTGCAGCTACTGCCCAGGTAGCTTCTGTAGTCCTTTCAAATTTGGGGTTTTCAAAATTGGACTCAAAGGGCCACACTTGAGGACCTAAAGGGCCACATGTGGCTTCTAGACTGTAGGTTCCCCACCCCTGCCTTAGCAGCTCATGAAAGGAGAAATGTGCCTAGGCTCTTTGACACGGCACTTAGGATGATGGGGAAATCTGAAATATTTTACTTTAGAGATCAGAATGTGAATTCATACTACTGTTTCACATACTGTCCTACTTTTAAAAAAAACCCACTTGGGGCAGCTAGGTGGCGTAGTGAGTAGAGTACTGGCCCTGGAGTCAGCAGGGCCTGAGTTCATATCCGATGTTTGACATACTTACTAGCTGTGTGACCTTGGGTAAGTCACTTAACCCCAATTGCCCTGCCTTACCCCCTTCAAGATAAAGAAAAAAAACAAACAGAAAAAACCCGCCCACTGCATGTTGTATTAGGCCCAGGCGGAGAATAGCCTGACATTTAAGGCCTTCCACAGTCTAGCTTCATTCTACCTATCCAGCCTTATCTTCTATTACTACCTAATATGTATATTGTTTACTATAATCTGGCTTATCTACTCACTGCCTCTCAATTCATGCTTGTCCCGTTCCTACCTTCTGAGCATTACCTTGTAAGATCATACATATATTTAGAGCCCACAGGGACCCTTAGAGGTCATCCAATCCAACATCCTCATTTTACAGAGGAGGAAATGAAAACTCAAAGTGGTTAAATGACTTGCCCATACCAGGCTTGAAGTCAGGAAGACTCATCTTCTTGAGTTCAAATCTGGCCTCAGACACTTCCTAGCTGTGTGACCTTGGGCAAGGCATTTACCCCTGTTTGCCTCAGTTTCTTCATCTATAAAGTGATCTAGAGAAGGAAATTATAAACTACTGCAGTATCTCTGCCAGGAAAACCCCAAATGAGGTCATGAAGAATTGGACACAATTGAAATAACTGAATAACCAATGGTCACATAGTCAAGAAGTGGCAATTTGAATCTAGGTCCTCTAACTTGTAATCTACCACTAATTCCACTGAACCATTCTGCCTCATACTATTTTTTTTCCCCAGTGAAAATATGTGAAAGTACTCGTAGTATTTGGTATTTATACCAACTAACCATCTTTCAGGGCTTACATCAATTTCCATCTTCTCTTGTGTTGTGCTGGAAAATATTTAACAACCAGCTCTCTGAATGCAGACACATTTTAAAGTTTAATGCTGCATTATCAACATTTTCTCTATGACTTTCTTAAGTCTAGACAATGTACAAGACAATATATCAAGGCCTGATTTGTAGGCTTTTCGATTTCCAGGGGGTAAATTCCAGTGGTTAAATGCTTATGCTGAAAACTTAACAGTCAGCTCAAGAGCTGGTTCAAACTGGCTCTACCTATGCCTCTTATCTTCGACATGAAGTCTAGACCAATCTCAGCTACATTCCTTTTTCTGACTTCTTATATATCTTGATTGTACTATGTATGCGACACTTCATCATATATATTTTCAGTCGTTTTTTAGTCTGACTTTACATGACCCCATTTAAGGCTTGCAAAGATACTGATGTGGTTTGCCACTTCCTTCTCCAGCTCATTTTACAGATGAGGAAACTGAGGTAAACAGGGTGAAGTGAACTTGACCAGTCACACAGCTGGTAAACGTCTGAGGTCACATTTGAACTCAAGTCTTCTTCACTCCAGATGTACAACTCTATCCACTACGCTATGGTAAAGGCCTCAGTTTTTGAAAGCTTCAGACACACAGCTCATAGATGATTCTCAGGACACTTGTCAACGTCAGTTCCTATATAGATCACTGGGTGGCTAAGCGGTCTAGTGGACAGAGCCCTGGGCCTGGAATTGGAAAGATCTGAGTTCAAATATGGCCTCAGACACTTATTAGCTATGTGACCCTGGGCAAGTCACTTAATCCCTATTTACCTCAGGTCCTCATCTTAAAATAGGGACACACTGGAGAAGGAAATAACAAACCACTCCAGTATCTTTGCCAAGAAAACTCCATGGACGAGTCCGTGGGGTTACGAAGAGTTGGAAAAATCTGAGTTCATTTCCAGCCTCAGACACTTACTAGCTATGTGACCCTAGACAAATCACTTAACCCCATTTGCCTCAGTTCCTCATCTGTAAAATGGGAATACACCGGAGGCAGAAATGACAAAGCACTCCAGTATCTTAGCCAAGAAAACCCCATGGATAAATCCATGGGGACACAAAGAGTTGGACGTGACTGAACAACTGAGCAACCAATATAGATCACAACTCCGCCTTGATCTCTATGCTGCTTGCCTTTCACAGGCTCAGAGACATCAGATGATTGTTACCTTGACCACTTCCCCTACACAACACAAAACATGCTATATCCCCCCAGCTTAAATGCCTCAGTGAGCCAGGGGGACCTCCCACAGAAGGGAGGAAACCCAGAATGTTCCCAGACTGTTCTGATCATGTTGCTGTGCTATATCTGAAATCCCCTCCAATAACTTCTTGCACTGGACCCTCTGAAGATGAGCCAATGTCTCTGAAGCCTGCCTTTCAAAAACTGGCCCGGGGTAAATACTATACCCCCATTGTAGTTGGCTTGATTCATAGGTGTCATTTCCTGGAGCCAGTAGAGGTGAGCACCAGCTGTCTTCTGCCCCTTCTTTCTTGTGTAATGAGCAAAGGGATGGTTGACTCACATCCCTTTCTACTGCTAGACGGTCCAACTTGTTGGACTGAATTTTTAGGTTTTACACATCATCAATAGTAACTGTTTTAAAAACCTAAACATTTTGTCCAGCCTCTTTCTGTAGTGCTGAGAAAGATTTAGGACTTTAGGACATGAACCTTATTGGTATAGGGACACATTCAGGCCAATCCAGTGAGGATTAATTAAATTTCTATCATGTGCAAGGTGTGGTGCTGAATGCTGGGGATACAAAAACATGATACCATGTTGGTGGTCATAGATAAGAGATTTAAAGTTGGAAGAGACCTTAGAGATTATCTAGTCTAACCCTTTTGTGTTACAGAGGGGGAAATGGAGGCAGACAAAGGTTAAGGAACTTGCTGAGGATCCCGCAGCTAGTAAGTGGCAGAGATGAGTTTTGAATGTAGCTCCTCTAACTCCAAATCTGGTACTTTTCATGTAGAAGCTGGATCCGGAGTCAAGGAGATCTGAGTTCAAATGTGATCTCAGAGCTAACTCACTCCTGTCTGCCTTAGTTTCCTCATCTCTAAAATGGGAATGATAATAGCACCTCCCTTCCAGGTTTGTTGTGAAGATCAAATGAGATAATTGTAAAGTGTGTAGCACAGTGCCTGGCACATAGCAAGCGCTATATAAATTAGTTATTATTATTAAAGTGAGATAATATTTGTAAAGTGCTTTACAAACCTTAAAGTGCTATATAAATGTTAATTATTATTATATTAATGAGCAGTGGCTATGATGTTGCTGGAGATTGGGAAGTGATTTCTGGTGCAACATAATAATAGCCAACATTTATATAATAGTTTAAAGTTTGCAAAATATATTAACTCCTCTGATCCTCACAATAGCCTTGTGAAGTAGGTGCTATAGGTGTTTATCTCCATTTTACAAATGAGAAAGCTAATTAAGTCTCAGAGGATTGAAAGGACTTACCCAGGTCACACAGCTGGTCAGAAACAGGCCTCAAAAACACTTTCTCATTAATCAAGGTATTAATCGTACCATGGTTCTATCCATTCTTAAAATTTCTCATTTGAACAGTTAGTTGGTATTTGGTAGAAATCAGCCATTCCTCCATTGATGATGAAGAATTCTGTACCAAGGTCACTGGGTGGCTTCAGTGTGTTTCTTAGGCATTGGTGGATGCCCATGCTTTCAGTGAGAAGGTCCTATTTTGGGGAGAGGGAGATTAGGTGTTGATAGTAGAGCCCATGAATGGTCCTTTCCTTGCCAAAAGTCCCAGAAGGCTTCTTAGAGAGGTCAATCAGTTAAGCCTATTGCTGACGGCAGTGAGTTACAATGGAAAGAGCCCTGAATTTGGAGTTAGAGGATCTGGGTTGAAATCCTGCATTTGCTACTGACTGCCTGTGTCACCTTGGATGAGTCATTTAGCCCCTGTTGGCCTCAGCTCTATCAGCAAAATGGCTGAGTTGTGTTAGAAGACCTCTGAGGTCCCTTCTAAATTTGAAATTTATGATACCATGATGATAAATTCAGAATTCATGGCCCTCTTTGCCAGTTGCTGACCTGGTTGATCCAGTCACTTCCGATTCTGGAGGTGGCCTAGGTGTGCAGGAACTATCATAGCTGGTAGCTTATCTAGAGTTTGAGAGTTGGAAGGAACCTTAGCAGTCACTGAGTCCAACTCATGTAGGAAATGGAAATCCCTAGTATGACATGTCTGACAAGTTATCACCCTCTAGCTTCTGCTTGAAGACTGCTAAAGAGGCAGAACGCATCACCTTGTCAGGCAGGGTATGTCACTTCTTGGCAGCTCTAATTGTTAGGAAGCCTAAATTTGCCTCTTGGCATCTTCCTCCCATTTTTCCTGGTTCTCCCCTCTGGGACCAAAGAGAACAAATCTAATCCCCTCTGCAGATGCTTGAAGACAGCCATCACTGCCCTTCTCTTCTGCCAGATGAATGACATTTCCTAAATGCTCTTCATATAACATTGACTCGAAGCCCCTTGCCATCCTGTGTGCCCTCCTTGGAACACTTTTCAACTTAATAATGTACTTTTTATACTGGAGATATGTGTGTGTGTGTGTGTGTGTGTGTGTGTGTGTGTGTGTGTGTGTTGGAGAAAGCAAAATGAAAACAGTCTGGAAGATTTAAGAGAGGCTATATATGCCAAAGAGAGAAGAGGTTCATTTTATTTTATTTTATTTTATTTTATTTTATTTTATTTTATCATAGAGGCAATAGGGAACCACAGAAGCTTCACGAGCAAAGCAGTGATAGTTAGACTTACGCATATCAATTTGGCAGCTAGCTAGCTCCCCATACCTCCGCTTAAAGATCCACGGGAACGCTCGACTCACTGAAAATGACAAATGATGAGAAACTTTCTGCTCTTAGGCTCAGACTTTCCCTTTTTCTGTTTGATATTAGACAACTCTATTGACCCTCACTTGGCCTGGGACTGTTGTCTCTGCCTGCTTCCTGGTATCTCACTTAACTTGTTAACTTAACTTGTTAACCTGCTTTATGAACACACCTGCTGCCTCTGGCCCTTTTCCCAATCGTGTGTTAGACAATCTGATAACTGATCTCTTCCTACTCATACGACCCATTCTCACCTCTGGTCCTTCTCGTGGACTTGGAGATAGACTATGACACTGTATATTATCCTGTCTTATTCTACTTGGTCAGGACATACTGCTTCCACTAGACCTTATCTGGAACTATAAGAGGACTTTTAGCTCAACCATGCTTAGGGGTACTGCCCCAGGGATATGCTGATAAATATTTAACAACTGGCTCTCTGGGGGGAGAAATGGTATGTACAACACATTTTTAAGTTTAAACAGCATTACTAAAATTTTTTCTATCCCTTTCTTAAGTCTAGTCAATCAACAAAAGTAGAAATCAAGCCCTGATCTGTAGTAGTTGCAGCTTTCTCAGGTGTAAGTGTTTCACATAGGAAATTTAACAATCAGCTCTTTGGTAGGAGCTGGCTCTAGCACACCCCTGGTCCTGCTCTTTATCCCAATCAAAGCAGTACCAGCATAGGGATGGAGGTAGAAGAGAATGAAGGTGGAGTTTCACATAATGCAAGGGAGATCTCACCCACTAGAGATTCTCACTAGGCCAGGGATGGGGAAACTGTGACCTCAAGTCCACATGTGGCCCTCTAGGTCCTCAAGTGTGGCCCTTTGATTGAATCCAAACTTCAAAGTACAAATTCTTTTGGGAGGATTCAGTCAAAGGGTCTCACTTGAGGACCTAGAGGGCCATGTGTGGCCTTGAGACCATGGGTTCCCCAGGCCTACACTAGGCCATGACTACAGAAGACAGTTGTTGCTAGCTGGCTGACCACACCAGGCACTTCCATTGGAGGCTGCTACAGTCACTGTACTGAAGAGACTGTGCTCCAGTCCTGCATTACCAGCTGGGAAGCTGGACCCGGATGCCCTGTAGGTCACTCATACATGTCCCAAATAGGACTCGAATTCTTTCCAAAACTTGGTCTTCTTCCTAACTCTCCTATTTCAGTTTCCAGGGTGCCACCATCCTTACAGTTCACAGTCAACCAATCAACATTTGTTAGGCTCTTATTAAGTGCCAAGTACTGTGCTAAGTGTTAGAGTGAGTCAGTGTTAATTCTTCACCCTCCCTTAGTCCTCCCTCCTCCCCCAAATCCATTCACTTGCCAACTATGTCCACATCTTTCAAATTTGTCCTCTTCTTTTCATTCCTCTCCATTCTACGAGGCAGCTGGTGTTGTAGTGGAAAGGGCAATGGGCCTGGAATCAGTTGTAAAGTCCTCAGGCCCAGGGGTGTTAAGTGACTTGCCTAAAGTCACACAGATAAGTAGTAAGGGGTAAAACCAAGATTAGAACCCACAGTCACAATTGAAACGCACTTTTAAAACCTTTATTTTTCTGTGTGTGTGTATGTGTGTGTGTGTGCACGCGTGTGTGTGTGCGTGTCTATATTTTCTTTTGTTACATGGCTAATACGGAAATAGATTTTGTATGGCTTCACGTGTATAATTGATATCATATTGCTTCCCTTCTCAAGGGGTGGGGGAGGATAGAGACAGAGAATTTGGAACTCAGAGGTTTTTTTAAAAAATATTTTAAAAAGTTTTTTAGATGTAATTGTGAAATATTTAATGAAATAAATAAAATAGCTTAAAAAAAGAGAATCCATTGTTTGTGACTCCAAATTCAGTACCCTTTCCACCAAACTGCCTTCTTCTTGATACAAGGAAGTCATCATTACCAAAAGCAGCTGCATGACACAATGGTAGAGTGCTGTGCCTTAAGTCAGAGAGATCTGGGTTCAAATTTGGCCTCAGACACTTACTAGCTGTGTGATGAGACCCTTGTCTGCCTCAGTTTCCTCATCTGTAAAGTGGAAATAATTATAGCACCTACCGCCTAAGGTCGTATAAGTAGAAAATGACATATTTGTAGAGTGCTTTGCAAACTTTAAAGCACTATATAAATGCTGGTTATTATTATTTTCGTTGTTCAGTCATGTGACCCCATTTGGGATTTTCTTGGCGGAGATACTGCAGTAGTTTGCCATTTCCTTTTCCAGTTCATTTTACAGATGAGGAAACTGAGGCAAACACGGTTAAGTGACTTGCTCAGGATCACACAGCTCATGAGTGTCTGAGACCAGATTTGAACTCTGGAAGAGGAGTCAGGAAGACTCCTGGCTCAACATTCTATCTGCTGTGCCACCTATCTGCCCCAGCTACCATTGTGATGATGATGAAGATGAATGATGTCTTTGAATGACTCCGAGATGTCAGGAAGCTTACAGCACTGTTCCAAGAATAAGGCATTTACAAGGTCTCCTCCGACTCTAAAATTCTATTTATAAATGACATACCATGAACCTTCAGAGAATATCCACAGACTGTGGACCACACTCTGTGATAATCACCATAACTAACGACGAAATGTGTGCCCTGTCGAGGAAGCTTGTCTTTCTAGGTGCAGGCTATTAAACCATAACCTAAATGGCTTCAACTGGCTTTTCTATAGGGTTGGAGAGGCTCCACAGTTTTTCCATGGTAGGAGGCAGACAGAAGGCTGAAGTTGATTGAATGACGGACTGGAAGTCAAGAAGCCTGGGTTCCTGTGCCGGCTTTGCTACTCGTGATCACAGTAATAGTGGCATTTAGAGAACAGATGCTGTATCATTTCATCCTAACAATTACCTTGCTAGGCGTGGATATCATTGAAACTCACTGTCTTGGAAAGCTGACTGGGTCACTAAGAGGGTGGGTAACTTGCCAATGCCGGTGCACGGAATATATGCCAAAGGCAGATCTGGAGCCGAGGTCTTTCTGACTTCTAGGCCAGGTACCCCTCTATCTGCTACACCCGGCCTCTCACAGATCTTTGATTTCTCTCTAGTCAGGAACTCCTGGCAAGGAAGCTCCCTCTTATGTGCTGATTCTAAGCCCATTTGGCACCTTATAGTCATAGTGACTGGGGACAATGAAAGGTGGTTACTTGCTCAAGGTTATACAGCCAGGCAGGGGGTGCCAGTGTTGGTGGGGCACACCCTGGGAATAGTATTACTGGAAGGGCCAGTGATAATGTTGCCCCCAGGGCCTAGCACCTGTTGGCCTACCCTTTCTCAATGAATACCTATTTATCCAGTACGTGTCAGAGATAGGACCTAAAAGCACATCTTCTGGACTCAGAAGAGCTAGTTCTCCAACTAGTACGCCAGATTGACTCACCCATTCCATTCCATTGTATGATGTTTTTATTTTGGGGGGATTTCATTATTATGGGGAACTCCCAGGTGGAAACTTCTTTTCCCAAAGCATATTTCTGATTGCTTTACAATTTATAGTCTTTGAGGCACTGAGAGGTTAATTAACTCACCTAGGATCACATAGTCCAGTGTTAGAGGAAGGACTTGACTCTAGGTCTTCTTGATTCCCAGGCCAACTTTCTATCCACTAAACCCCCGTCTGTTGTTGTTTCAGCTGTGTCCAACTAGTTCTCTGTGACTCCATTTGGGATTTTCTTGGCAAAGATTTCCTTCTCCAGATCACTTTACAGATGAGGAAACTGAGGCAAACAGGTTTATGTGACTTGTCCAGGGTCACATAGCTAGTAAGTGTCTGAAGCCAGATTTGAACTCAGGAAGAGGAGTCTTCCTAACTCCAGGTCTTGCATACTATCCACTGTGCCACCTGGCTGTTCCCACTAAACCTTACTGTCTTCATGTGACTTTGCAGTGCATTGTATCATATCGTATCATATCGTATTGTATCGTATCGTATCATATCATATCACATCATATCTTCCATTCCATTTTATTGCTGTTATCCCCATTTTGTAGATGAAGAAATAGAGGCTGCCAAAAGTTCAGCAATTTGCTTGGAGTAGAACAGCTAGTAAGAATTAGAGGCAGGATTCAAACTCAAGGATCTCTCTTCTAACTTCCAATAGGGTATTGGTTTTTTTCCTCACTAAACTCTGCTGCCTATAACTTTAGGCAATTTTTTTTTTACCTTTTTGGAGCCTTAGAAGGTTGCTTTAGATAACTGTAAGGTCCCTTCCTGATCTCAATTCTTTGATCCTACTTTCCTCTGTCCTCATCTGAGAACCTACACAGAAGCCTCAAACCTATCCTTCTGGCCTCACCCTGCTCCCCTATGCCAGAGATATAATCACTTAGTATTAACCAAACAAATATATCACTTATCTTGAGAAATGTCAATCTTAAATGAAAATGTGCCTTTTTTTTTAACACCATTCACCCTAATAGATTCCTGAGTTGAGCTGTCAGCAAACTATGCCATCCTATTGGTTTAATGATGAGGGTTACATAAGATCTGTTTCCATGACTTTCTCCACCCCCCCCCACCCCTTTGCACTAGCTATTACAGAATGGCACATTATGCTTTCCCCAAATAAGCAAGAATTTGAGAAACACCCCAAGGCCACACAGTTTCATTGCTTAAACTTGCAGCTGACTCATTTACCCCTTGATCACTGAGCCCTGCTTTACCAGTGCCATTAATTACACCCATCACTCATTTCTATAACACCACATTTGACTTGTCCTATCCTCATGGACCCTGGCTTGTGAAACAGGAATTCAATGACGTTCTCTCCCTGAGCTTTCCAACTCTAGCAGACAGTAGGACAGGAATCAGAGGTTGCAGTTTTCACGATATTCTAGCCCTATGTTGCCAGGTCTCTGGTTTTTCCTACTTGACAAACATTTTTGGCCATCTGTTACTACTATGACAAGAAGAAAATGGCTAGTGCCTGCTTCTTTGATGAGTGACCAAATATGTTCCCTATCTTTATCCTCAAAGGTAGATGTTCTCAAAAAAAAATTACAATCCTCCATTTCAAAATGGGGTCATACTTAAAAATAATTCCAGCTGGTTAAATTTAGGGCACTGAAAACATCTTCAAGAATATTATAAGAATGTCCCATGAGGACATTTCCATTTGATTGTGAATCAGCTATGTGTTCATTCACTTTCAGCCCTATTCTTTCTCCCTTTTGACAGAATCATAGAACATTGGCACCTGAAGGGACTTCTGATACCATGTAGTCCTACCCTTTATTGTACAAATGAAGAAACTGAGGCTTAGAAAAGTTGAGTCAAACTACTGGCAATCACTACACTGATCTCTCAATCCTATTTCTCCCACCTAACCCATTGACCAAGAAACTCATCTCCCTTTGAGATTGAATCAGCTTTGGTAGTACATTTCATCAGTACTCTTGGTACCCTGTGCCCCTCTGAATGGAGGGCTAGAGAGCAAACAAAGAATTCCTCCCAAAGCCTCCATTTAGAGAAAGCTTCCAAGCCAGCCGTTTGCTTTCCACCAGCTTGCTCTCAGTGGACTGGACTGCAGTATGACCCCACATAGGTACCTTCTTCTGCAGCCCTCCCCGCCTCAGCTTCCTTTTGGTATTTTCTTCTCCAATTAGATTTTAAGCTTCTTGAGGGCAGGGACTCTTTTTCATATTTGTAGCCCTAGTGCTTAGTATACAGTAGGTGCTTAGTAAATGTTTATCCACTAACTAACTAGTTGTATATTTTGCCATCTAAAGAAATCTGTTGCCTGACACATTCTTATATGAGACGGAGAACAAAATGTTGGTGATTTTCTGCAATCACCTCTTCCTATGTTGACTTGACTTTCCTTGTGTCCCTGGCAGCCCTACTATCTTTCTTCCTTTAAACTGCACTCTGGTCAGTTTCTACAGCATCCTTACTCTTGCCCACCCACTTTGCCCTGCCTGCCACAAGGCAGCTATTACGGCCTGACGACCCCATAGACTCTAGGTCCATTCCAACTAGTTGATTTCCACTTTGCTCCCTTTGGCTTGTATGTGGGAAAAAGCATTGAAAATATCTCAGGAAGCCTTCAGGCTTTGGGGTCTTGACTCGAATGCAAGTTTTTCTTGCTGGGTACAACATTCGATGCTTTCCTGAAGAATGGACAGAGAAAGGGAGAAAAAGAAAAAACTCACAAAAATTTGGCTATTTGCTATCATTGTTGGTAAGAAGGCATGGTGGTTTCAGATGATATCATAGTCACTCAGCTTTTGGTCAAGGTTGCACTAATGTGGGGTAGTTATGGGCTGGCTGTCTGGATGACAGAGGAATCATAGCAGCAATGTGATGCTGCAGAATTCTTTTTTTTTTTTTTAGAGTATTTCTTCTGAATACACAGTTTAAAATGTACCCTACCAATGAAGGTCAGGGCCAAGTGTTGAGAACAGAGAGAACTCAAACCTATAGATGATAATAATAATGATACTATATAACACCTTATAATTTTACAGAACTGTTAGTTCCAGGAGGAGCTTGGGGCATACAGTATAAGATTTGAGATCCATGATAACATTTTGATTTTTTTAAAAGCCTGTGACTGAACATGTTTCTAGTGCCAGTTATCAGAGAGTTTGGCTTACAGGAATTAAAACACACCTGGGTTCCAGTGCCCTGAATTATGTGACCTTTAAGTAAGTTTTTTCTCATCTATAAAATCAGGATAATACTAGGGAAATGGGATCACAGGAGTTAGAATTGTAGGGATACTTTAGAAACTGTTTAATCTAACCCTTTCATTCTTACATATGAGAAAAACTGAGACCTAGAAAGGGGAAGCTACTTGCCTCCCAATTTTTACTTGCCTTACAGGATTGCTGGGAAGAAAGCTCTTTGTAAACCTAATAATGCCATATAAATGTGATCTCTTAGAATTGTTATTAGAAGTTTAGGGCTGTAAGCATTGGGTGTGTTAAAGCCAGCTCTAACTGGCTCAGGAGAAAAAGATACTCATACATTTTTCAATGTGAGCATTTACACTTTGGAAATAGGCAGAGGCTACAAAATTGGGGCTTGATTTTTTTCTTTTGTTGACTGTCTTAAGACTTAAGAAAGTGATGGAGAAAATATTTAATAATGTAAATTAAACTTAAAGTGTATCAAGGGTACTTTCCCCTTCACCCTCACTCCCCACAAAAGCCAGTTGTTGAACATTTACCAACACATTCCTAGCTCTACATCCAGCCACTTAATCTGTGGAATTGGGGACAATACTAGAGAATCTAGCTCTCCAACTGCCTATTTGAACTAAGGTTCTTTTTCATTTGTGTGGATAATTGAGAGATGACTATGATACTGTATCTTTACTGAGTAAATGAAAATCTTTGGATCATTTTGATATCTGGTTTCCTTGTATCTCCTTGCTCCTGGTAATCAAGAAAGGCTCATGTTTTTTTTTTCTGGAAGCTGACATTCTGGACTCACTGAAAATGGGATAGGGTGCTATATTAACCTACAAATTTAACTGCAGGTATTAACCTCAGCCAGGTAGCTTGGCTGCTTAAAGTGGCAGTGGCTCTACCAAATCATACCAAACCCCCACACTCTGCTTTCTAGTCTCATTCCTGTATGTGGATCTGAGAAAGGTATTGAGAGGAGGGGAAGAGACAGAGATGAGATGAAATCCTTTCTTGGCTTCAAAATTCCTAAGCTGGGTTTTTTTCAGAGTCTCTCCAGGGTTGAGGTCTTTTCCAAAGGTACCTCTGCCTCAAGTCCCAGCTGCTTCTCTGAAAAAGGCAAACAAAGCTATTTCTCCCCAGCCCCTACTGTAAGCCCCAGTGATTGCTGGGAGGGAGGGCCCTCCTTTTCCAGTGATCCTTGAGATTGAGAAATGCCTTTGTCCAGGATACTTTTTTCCTTCCACACCTACTGGATGGAGTGAGTTTATTCGGTCCTATCTAAACCTTGCCTTTAGGGAAAGTACTTCAAAAAAGTACTTGGGCTTTGAGTACTCCAGCATCCATGAGGGAAAGAACAGTTGCTGCCTCTTAGTATACCATTATGCAGGAGTGGAAGTCTTGCCTCCTCAACTTATACAGGCCTCTATAAAAGTGAAGTTGCAGTGCTCAGGGACTGGGATATTGTCAAGTCATCCCAGCAAGCAGGACCGACTGGCCTTTCTGCAGGGCTCCCCACAACCGCAAACTGGGCTAGAAGGAGAATTTTCCAAGTGTTAGGGGAGAACTCCAAGAATCCCTGCCCTGCCACCCCTTAAAATACACACACAATCTCAGTTACTCAGGCAGCAGCTCTCTCTAGCCGATGACCTCATGCTTAAAGATCCCAATATAGCTTCCCCCCACCCGGTCCACACCCAACACCCATGTGGCTGGGAAAGGGGAAGGGGAGAGGAGAAAAGGGATAGGTGGTTGGATGAGCCTAGCTGCCATTTGTCGTTACATAAGACTGGGGTGGGTGAAAGGAAGGAATCCCTCGATCCATTCTTCCCCAGCATCCCC
Source organism: Phalanger gymnotis (assembly GCA_028646595.1). Lineage (NCBI taxonomy): Eukaryota > Metazoa > Chordata > Mammalia > Diprotodontia > Phalangeridae > Phalanger > Phalanger gymnotis. Next base: position 193,707,353 of record CM053627.1, read on the forward strand.
CTCATAAACCTTTTAATTGTCTCACTGCAATCTAGAAACCTGTAAGTTTATCCTTTGGAAATAACTCGGCATATCTGATCGGCCCTCCAGGAAAGAGACCTCTAAGCTGGCTTGCAGATATTTGTCTGATGAGCCCATTTAAAAAAAAAAAAAAGATTCCTCGGCCTGGGAGTCAAGAAATATTTAAAGGAAGTGGGACACAGACTCTAGGACCAGGTCACACACCTGGGCATACCCGCGCCCGCTCACACTAACTTCAGGACCATATCTTGGCTTTTCTGGAGGAGAGTTTGGCAGCTAATGGAAATGTTTTAACCCGTTAGTGGCTTTTCATCTTGCCACTCCGCCTATTTCGCAGCCCGCTTTGGCTCAGAGTTTGGGTGCAGCAGCTTCCCCCGCAGAGTAGGAGGAGGAGGGGGAGGAGGAGAAGATGAAGGAGACTGGGAGGAGGAGACGGAAAGGAGGAGGAGGAGGAGACTGGGAAGAGGAGGAGGTAGAGGAGGAGACCGGGAGGAGAGGGTATAGGTTTTGCACCAATACTAACCCAGCTCGGGCTGCCTCCTTTTTCAGTCCCCTCCTCCCTTACATACACCACGTTACACAGTCATGGCGTGTGAGGAGGGGCGTACTCCAGCGGCTGCACCCCATGCACTCCCTCCCCTTCCCAGGCGCTGCCCTCAGCCTCTCTCTCCTAGGCAACCTCCCTCCCTAGCCTCCTTCCGAGGGCCTGAGACCCCTCCCTAGAGATCTACATTTTCTACGACGTCTAGTGCCTGGGCCACCCTCCCCCCATCTTCCTCGCTCAGAGGGATGCGCTTGCCCTGAACCTTCGAAGCCCGATGCTTTTTCCTGGGCGCCCCATCTGGGTTCCCAAGCCTAAAGCAGCAGGGGGAGGTGGGGGAGGTGGGGGAGATGGTGGAGGAGGACGTTCCCCCCCCCCCCCGCCCCATTGCTCCAGCTTACAGTCGACAAATTGTAACAAATCAGACTTCAATTTACTGATGAGTGAATTCCAGTAAATGGGGAGCGGGAGAAGGCGGACGGTTCAAGCATAGCAGGACACGCTCCCGTACAGGTCTGGATCTAGGAGGCAGCGCCCAGGCCAAACCCACGCCCCCTCCTCCAGGCCCCTTTCTACTAGCAGAAGCAGTGAAGGGCGGAGAGAGTGGGGGAGGGGAGGGGGGGGTTCCCCTACAGCTTGGCTTGACAGGTCCTCCGCTGGGCTGCCGCTGTACCTGCCCTGCGGTCCCTACCTCCCTTGGCATTGGACTTGAGCCCCTCCCCCCCATCCCTTGCACCTCCCTGCCCCCCCTGGTTCCCCGGAGAGGGGCGAGCTTTTGCAGGATAAATCAGTAAATAACAAAGCTCCCGTCAGAAGGATGCAAACAATGAGGTCGGGTCCCCCACGCTCAGGCCGGGCTGCTCGGGCTGCTGGGCAGGCGGGGAGAGGCTGGGGCGCTGGACACCTTACTTCCTGCTTTCTCAGCCTGGGGCCAGACCCATCTCAGCGGAGGGATATCTCCACGCTTGCCCTCTCCTCTCCCCCCCCCCCCCCGTTCCCTCCTCCTTGTTCAGCTTCTCCTTTCCCTCCTCCCCTCCCCTTTTCTCCTTTTGCAAGAAAATAATTTGACAGTCGATTTGCTGACAGGGGAGGAATTTGCATCCTTGGATTTAAAAAAAAATAAAATTAAAAAAAAGCGAGAGGAGCTTGGGAACGGTTGCTAGGGGTGGGTAATGGGAGCGAGGACGGGGAGCTGGGGAGCGGGGTAAGAAAGGCTTGGAGAGGGGGTATGTGGATGGGGCGGGGGGGCAGAACCAAAGGTAAGACCAGGTTACAGTGGCTTTGCCCGGCCTAGGCTGCAGCCGGGGGAGGGGCGATGGATACAGATGTAGTCTCCTTTCTCCCCTTTCCTCTTAGCTTAAAGCTCCGAGGCGGTGCATGCAGATGGGGAGTAAGTTTCCTGGAGGGGAGGGTGGATGCACCCGGGCAGAACCCAGCATTGCAAATTTCCAGGAGGGAAGGA
>CM053627.1:193709476-193731233 GCA_028646595.1 Phalanger gymnotis
GGCGCTGGTGAAGGAGGAGGAGGAGGGGGAGGGATCTCCAGAGGGGAGGGGTGCATGCATATAGGGACGGGGTGGGGGAGTGGGGAGTAGATTTCCTGCGGGGAGGCTGTATGCATATGGAGAGTAGATTTCCTGAAGGGAGGGTGTAGGCTTATGCGGAGTAAGTTTCTTGCTAGGGTGGAGGAGGAGGAGGAGAGGAGGAGGAGGGAGGGTTGCGAGAGGAGCTAGGAGCTTCCTGGAGGGAGGCGGGGGTGGGGAGCATGCATTGGGGGGGGGAATGGGGGGGCGACTACTGAGTAGGGGGAAAGGGGCCATGCATATGGGGAGTATGTTTCCTGGCGGAGCGATATTTGTTTACAGGAGGAGGGTTGTACTGTAAGTGAGTAGCGCTGAGAGAGGAGGCGGCTCTGTCATAAATTAATATTGAAATTACTCCATCAGTCCTGCACCCCCTCCTTCCCCTCCCACCCCCCCCAGCCGAGACCTGTCTCCTGGTCGGATTGCACACACATGCACTTGTTGCAGAGCCATCTAAGGTAGGCAAGAAACTTAATAAGTTTCATTTTTGCATTAGCTGGGGTTCCTCAGTGAGGAAGAGTTAGGGTGGGGGTGGGAGAGAGAAGAAGGACGTGGGGGGGGGGTGGAGGGAGGAAAAGTTTTTTCTTCTCCTTTACTTTCAGTATGGCTTGGCAGGGCCTCCTTTCCCTCGCCTCTTTTCCCTCTCCATCTCTAAGCTGCCAGACATCCGTGGTGAAGGGGGTGGGGGGCGCAAGTGCCCTAATTGGCAGCCCCAGGGTGGGGTGTGGTGGTGAGAGGGCCTCGCCATTGAGAGTTGCAATGCTATAAAGCCCTCATTCTTCCAGCCGAAGAACCACAGGACCCTAGGGATGTACCTTTTGGGTTTTTTGACATGCATGTGTGCGTTGCCCGTGGGGGCATGCCTGAACTGTGTGGGCTGGGAGTTTGTATATGTGTTTGTCTTGGTACTCCCCTGAAGTTAAGTGTGTAGCCACCCAAATGGCACAGATTAGTAGGAGTACTTTCTGTAAGCCATCACCACCTTGCCCCTTTACAAATTGAGAGTATGGGACTAGGAAGATATAAATGAGGGCCTGGAGAAACAGGTATTCCGCCCCCCACCACCCCAGCACCATACTTCTCTACACTTTGGAAGGTGTGAAGGCTACCTGGCTTGGCAGGTTCTAACCAGCCTTGTGCCTGGAACATGTGCTTCTCTAAGAATCTTTAAGCAAGAAGGAAAATCCTTCGGTCCCTCCATGTGTTCCAGACTGGCCTCTTCAGTGGTTAGATAAAACTCATCCCAAGACTAGACCTAGCTGTTGGCAAGTTGAGTGGATTATACAGAGGTTGGTGACAGAATGGCTTGTGCTGTTTTTGTGGAATACCTGCTTGGGAATGGCATTTGTTTAGGGACGGCAGAATAGTTTTTTAAAAGTCACATGGAAGCATGTAAACCGAGTTTGTTTTTTTAGCAGGCCACATCAGGGAGAGAGCTGAATTCCCCAAGTGCCCCAAAGAAGATACAGAAGTGTTAAAGAGAACCTTAAGAAAAGGAATTTATGGTTGCAATGCTCACAAATATAAGCTGTGTACTTTGCTGATGAAAGTGATCATTTTGAAGATTCCCCCAAAAGAGCTGTTCAGCAGCCTTGCCTGGTCCCTTGCCTTGTCCTGATTTCTGCAGATTTGTCAGGTCTGCCTCCCTGTCAGACACCCTTGATTATCCAGATTTTAACTTTACCGGAACAATTTTCTGTACTCTGGGGCTGGGCTTGGTCCAACCTGCCCAGCTTTTGGAGACCCACCAAGTAAAGGCTGGGCAGTGGGTTCACCTGAAATTGATTAGGTTTCCTTTTTTTTTTTTTTTTTTTGTAGCTCAGTGGACCAGAGTTCATTAGAGCTGGAAAAACAAAAAGTTAAAAAAAAAAGTTTCTGAATGCTATGGACAGTGAGTTTTTCTTTTCTTTTTTTCTGCTAGTTTTGCTTTCAGACAGTCTACTTCAGGGGTTTGAGCTTCCAGACACTTAGGAATAAACTGTTATTGTCACTTAACAAATGTTCCCTAACTAGGCATTATTTAAACAAATTAGCTCTGTTATTTTTTACCAGCTGAAAAACTGAGAGTCTGGGGTGTGTGCTTATGCAGAGTGCTGTGAGAGTGAACAAAATCTTTTCTTGGATTTATCCCAGGATAGCAGAATTACTGCCCTGCCACACCTCTATGCCAAGAAGAGGCATTTGATTTTTTAAAAAATGAGATATTTATTTTATCGCCTTTGTGTTGGCCATTAAACCAGGGACCTCAGTTTTGTCTTTAAGCCTAGAATGTTCTTTATGTAACCAAAGTTTGAAAGATTATGAATCATAATTCATATTTTTTTCTTAACCCCCCCCCCAAAAAAAGAAAAAGCATTATGGTGCTTGTTATGTGTGATATATTGGAAATGGTACCCAGGCGGTACCACACCTCTTTGGCTCCTCCCTTTGAGACAAGACCTTTTTGCCAAGGGATTCTTTAAAAGAGGGTTTGATACATCGAAGTGCTTTTTCTTGGTTTGGGGCAGACAGAGACCATGATAAACACAAGCCTTTTCATAATTTGACAGGGAAGGATTGCATGTAGTGACATGGGTTAATGTAGGTTAGTATTTTATATAAGCATAGTTGTGAAAAAATGTTGCCTGTGGACTATGTCGAAGTGTGAATCAGTTTTGTCTTTTTTTAAGCATCTTGTGTCTTGAGTGTTTGATGAGTTAGATACTAGATAGAGGATATCAAAAGAACAGAACCCTTCAATATTTTCTTCCAGATTTGTATATTAAAGTATTGGTTTTTAGAAACAAAGCTCGTGAAGGGACTTGGTTGCCTTGGGGTGGGGTGCAGTTGGTTGGTTCCCTTTAACAAAGCAAAAGGTCCTTTGGGATCAGTAAGAATAGCTCTGTGAACTACTATGAGGTTGTAGCTAATCTGGAAGCATGGGGAAATTGAAGGTCACTTAAGTAGTTGACTTAGAATCTGTGCCTCAAGGGTATTATAAGTATTAATTGACGGCTAACCAAAAGGATGTCGGGCCTGGTGGAAAGAGATTGGACTGGGATTTCTGGAAACTTAGATGTTCCTTTTTTCTGGGTTGGCTGCCATATTGAAGTCCATTTCTCATTTGTTGTCTTCTCCATGAGATTATAAGCTCTTTGAGATGGAGGGTTGTTTGACTTTTTCTATTTGTATCGTCAGTACTTAGCTTATGGTAAGCACTTAATAACGGTTTCATTCATTCATTCATCTGTGAAATGGGCTGATTAGGACTTGTGTCTCTAATTCTCTTGAGTAGCCTATTTCCTTATCTGACAGTACCTGCTTCCGGGTTGTTGTGAGGTTCAAATACACTTATATAAATGCTTGTTAATTACCATGATTGTTGTTACTATTACATCCTCTTCTGGATGTAGATTGTGAGGCCTTGTGATGTTTACATTTCAGACTTGAAATAATGCTGGTGAAAGGGGCCTTGGGGCTGTGGTACAAATAATACAAAACTGGCAGTAATCCAGAAATAATTTTTCTTAGCTTGAAATTTTTAATGAGCCTCCTCAATTTTTTTCTTCTCCAGTACAGTCACAAGGCTAATAGTTATGGCTGTCTAAAGTTAAAACTAGCTGTTGTTGCCTGAACATATACAAATCTACTTGGCCAGGTTATTTAATACCTCTGTGTCTCAGTTTCTTCATCTGTAAAATGCAGGGGTTGGACTAGATGGCCTTCCAGTGCCCTTCCAGCTCTAATAATAATAGTATATAGTACTTAGTAGCAGTTTAAGATTTGTGGAGAGCTAGATGGCGTAGTGACCTGGAGTCTGAGTTCAAATCTGGCTTCAGACAGCACTTACTAGCTGTGTGATTCTGGGCAAGTCCCTTAACCTTGCTTGCCTCAGTTTCCTCATCTGTAAAATGAGCTGGAGAAGGAAATGGCAAACCGTTCCAATATCTTTGCCAAGAAAACTCCAAAACGGGGTCATAAAGAGTTGAATGTGACTGAAAATGACTGATTAATATTTGCACACTGCATTATATAGTTTAACTTACTTGATCCTCACAACTTGTAACAACCTTGTAAGGTGGTTGCTGTTGTTATACTCATTTTACAAATGAGGAAAATGAATCTGGGAGAGAGCATTAAAGGGTGCAAGTCTGATTTAGCCCATTTCGCAGATGAGAGTTGGACTCCAACATTATATATACATACATATATATAAAATATGCCATATATATGTAATATATATGTCAGCTGACCCAGAAAAAGAATATGTAGGTTTCCAGAAATCCCAGGTGATATTATGAATTTGAGTCACATGGGTGGGGAGGTGGCTTAGTAGAGGGATGTTCTTTTGAGCAGGCAGACAGGTAGGTAAGAAGAAGCCAAATTTTCTGTGGCCTTACCACATGGTATAATGGAGAACATCTTGTATGTTTAGGGTGGTTTTCACAATAATATTATTTATCTTTCAGTGTGAATATAGCGGGAAGAACACTAGATAAGCTTGTTTTCTTAAATTGATTTGAAAAAGGATCTCTTTTCCTATTACCTTACATTTACTTAGCCTCAGTTTCATAAATGTAAAAAGGAGATCACAACTGGTATGTTGGGAGAATCAAATGAATCAAATGAAATAATACTTGTAAATATTAACACATAGTAGATACAATATATATTACTTTGTAGGAGCTAAATGAATGCTTCTTCCCATAGCTTCCCTATATTTACCTGTACTTGTTTTTCCCCATAGAATGTAAGCTCGGTAAGGGCAGGGCTGGGATTGTCCCCCCCACCCCCATCAGGTCTTTGTATCTATCTTTCTTCCCTCCTCCCCCCTTCAAACCCATCCCCCTTCAGCTTAGTAGGTACTTAATAACGATTGTTGATTGATTGATTCAGACCAGAGGCTATGATCCCAGGTGGTGGGAGCAGGTGCTGGGTTTTCAATGTGCACAAGCAATACCCAGTCCCCCCAGGTTTTATTTCCTGCCTCATAAAGCTTGGTGGCTAATGGGAAGAAGGATGGATGTGGGGTCCTGGGTGGGCTGGTGTGATGTGTGTAGATTAATGAAATTTCTGAATTAGCATCTCAATGAAGGATGAAGGGAATAAAGGGGGGGGATGAAAAATGCTTGATCTGTGAAAGTACAGCTTTGTTTTAGTTACTGGAATGCTTCTCAGCTAGGGCAGTGTGGCACATTTTTGAGAAGTTAGTACAGTCTTAGTAACATGAGCCAGAGAGTGACTCTATGATGAAGTCTTTTCTTCTGGGTAAAATAAGCCCTCCTGTCCCCCCCTCCCCCAATGAGACAGACTTTTAAAAAGGTCCTTGGGATTGCTAATAGTAGCTAGAGAATCCCTTGCCTCACTTAAGTTTATTGAGAAAGCAGGTTATGGGCTTTATTCTGATGGGGACAGAGGGAGAAATACGGTGTTTACTCTTTCTACCTCTGCATAAATAGGCCTGGACTGCTCTCCCTCCTCACTGATGCAGCTTAGTATCTCAAGTTTCTTTTTGGGAATGGCTACACAAACCTTTTTGATTGCAGCCGCCCCCTTGCTACGGCCTTCCTTTCAAATTAAATTTTCTTCTCTGTCTATAGTTTCCCCCGCAATAGAATATAAATCCTTTAGGGCAGGGACCCTAAAGCAATCAGATCACTGTCTAGGACATGTAGTAGGGGTTAATAAATGCTTCGTGAATGAATGAATGAATTTAAAGGTGATCTTCAAAAATTGCTTTTGGATAGGTGATTTCTAAACAAAATCTTTGTATGAGAGTGAGTGGGAGTAGATTTTGGGGGAAAAAGTCCCTTGGACTTCCAGATGTTTGTGGTAATTTTGGTTCTGTGCATAGAGATAAGAGCTGGCCACATGGAGGCAAGGGTATGAGGTGGCATGGTACCTTGTATGATGACTTTTGACTGCAGTGCATGCCATGTTTTCCTAGGCCAGAGGTTCTTTACCGGTTTTGTTTTGGGGTGTGTGTGTGTGTTTTGTGGATCCCATTGGCAATCTGGCCTTCCCTCATTAAGGCCCCTTCTTGAATAATGATTTTTAATGTATAAAGTGAAGTACATAGAATCACAAAGGAAACTAGTCGTATTGAAATAGTTATCAAAATATTAAAAAAAAAATTCAAGGACCCTTAGAAATCTATCTAGTTCAGTTTAAGAGCCCTGTTCTAGGCTGAAAGTAGAGAGGCTTGATCCACTGTGGAAACGGTGACAGCAGGAGCCCCAAAGAGTTAAGACTGCATCAGAAATCTTGCAAGCTTTTTTTTTTTCCCCAGCCCATTTGACTGCATTATTGAGCATCGCAAAGGTAGGAGTGAGTTCCTTCTTCTGGGGAAAAGAATCTTCAGTCAGAGTAATTTAGGCCTCGGGTTAGATTTATTTGAAAACTAGTTGTAATGTGATTGTGAAAAGATGCCTCTGATTCCCAGGCTGGTTTAAGAAATTAGATAGTCAGAGGCATGGATTTAAATCTCAGGCCCCTTGGGAGAAATTCTGCAAAAGGGCTCCCCTTCCTTTCTCAGCCATTGCCTAGGAAAGCCCCCTTTGCATTTTTAGTCATCGATCTTTCTCTAGACATTCCCTCACCCCCCCCACCCCAGACTGTAAAGGGCTCTTAAGGTGGTAGTTTGGTGGGTTCTTCTCAAATCAGATCACTTTTCAGATGTTATACAAAAAAAATTCCTTCCAGACTCTCCATCACTCTCTAATTCTTGCACTTAAAACCTCCTCCACCTCCCTTTACTCTCAACTGTTCCCTCTCCCTCTCCCACTACCTTTTGCTCTTGTTTTCAGGTTCTACTAAGGTTAAACTATTTGCATTGTTGAAATCATGTCATTAGAAATACTGATGCCCAAAGAAAAAAAATGTCTTTCCATACTAGTTCTAGTCAGTGTATAATTGAGTTTCGTTAATTTAGATTCCATCTAATTTAGTATTTGAGACTATTTGAGCCAGGGTGGGCAAAAGTTTATTTTATCTCTTTCTCTCCAGAAAGGGCTTCTTATCAGTGTAAACAAGGTTGCCAGCAGGTTTTTAACTTAACCTGAGGGAGTAAACTTTTATGAATTCTTTTTAAAATAGGTGCTACTTGTTAGCACTTTACTGGGTTGGTAGGTAGTTAGATATAAAGTATTTATTGAGCACTTACAGTGTCTCTGGCATGCTGCTAAAGATCTTGGAATATAATTGCAAATTATAGTCCCTGGTCTCAGGGAACTTATGTTCAAATGCAGAGGAGTGGCTATAAAGGAGAGCTAGAAAAGGGCAAGGGGAGAGGCCAAGGGGAGAGATTGCTTGCTTGATGTGGTATGGAGGCCTTATTCCAAGGGTGGGGAACCTGCAGCCTTGAGGCCACATGTGGCCCTCTAGGCCTTGAAGTGTGGCCCTTTGACCAAACTTCGCAGAACTGTTTGGTCAGAGGGCCAAACTTGAGGGCCTTGAGGCGGAAGGTTCCCTGCCCCAACCTTATTCTTTTAGGAGACCCCTGTCTCTGGAACTGAGTACAACGTTCCTCTTGAAGGGAGAGAGGATGATGCCAAGAGCTGTGGCCAGGGAGATAGGTGTGTATTTGGTCATTCGAGCTGGCCCTAGAGTTGAACAGAAGAAAGAGGGTGGTGGTATTGAGTTGTTTCAGTTGTGTCTGACTCTTCGCCACCCCATTTGGAGTTTCTTGGCAAAGATACTGCAGTGGTTTGCCATTTCCTTCTCCAGGTCCTTTCTACATATGAGGAAACTGAGGCAAACAGGGTTAAGTGACTTGCCCAGGGTCACACAGCTAGTAAGTGTCCGAGACCAGATTTGAACTCAGGAAGGTAAATCTTCCTGACCTCAGGCCTGGTACTTTATCTACTGTGCTACCTACCTGCCCTTACCTTCTACTTGGAAAGATAGTTACAAAAATAGGTTGTCACACTTTAATACACAGATTCTGATCAGCAGGGTCCCCAGGAACCGAAAGGCTGGGTTTGAACTCAGGGATGTGAGTCTTCCTGAATCCAGTCCGGGGGTGGGGTGGTGGGGGCGGAGAGGGGGGGTGTCTATCCACAGTGCCACCTAGCCGCCCTCAAAGAGGGTGATTTGGAATGCTTTGGCGAAACTGCAGATGTCTCTTCGTTACCCTAAGCTTCCTATGAAAGTGGAGCTCCATCTTTTCAATACTGTCATGTTGGTATTGCTATATAGCGAGGGAACGTGAGTGCGTGTGTAGAACTGAAAATGAACATTACAGAGAGGGTGATGGAGAGAGAGAGGAACGGTTGGTATTGCCAGACTGCAATGTATAACCAGCGAGGAACTTTTATCAGTGAAACTATTTGATTCACCCCGGTCAAATGTAAGGCCCCTGAGGATGGAAGAAATGAAATATATTTTGGAAATAATATGACTGTGTGGGAACAGCAACCACAACACAATCTCATGCTTGGGACTTTGCATTTTTCAGACAACTAACCATCTGTTAGTTGATGAATGAAGCCATCCTTCTCTGACTGCCCCAAATGAAAATGTTCTCTCCCTCCTCCTGGAAGTTCTGGCCCTTGTCTGGTGAGCCTTTAATCTTTGGTCTCTCTTGAATTAGTTACCTGGACCCTTGTTATGAATAACATCACATAGATTTAGAGCTGGAAAGGATCTTATAGGCCATTAAATTCAACCACCTCACTTTACAGGTGGGGAAAACTGAGGCCTAGAGCAATGAAAAGACCAAGGTCACATAGGAAATAAAAGAACTGGGATTTGAACCCAGGTGCCTTGCAACTCTCTCGATAGCTTGGCAATATCTAGCTTTCTATCTCCCATTGCCTAGCTCAATACCTTCTACAAGCTAGATGTTGTCAACAAAAATTCTTTGAGTAACCAATGGGCAGAGCTGAAGGAGATTTAAAAAAATGTAGGTAATATTGGTTTCTGCATCCATGAAACTTACAGGCTGTTGAGGGGTGGAGTTAGGAGACAATCACAGATAATCCTAATATTCCACATCAGCAGTGTCAAAGTCAAATAGAAATATTTCCCTGTGGGCCTCATATTGACTCAGAAAACCACAAATTAACATTATGTTGTATTGTATTTTTATTTATTTTGTTCAACATTTCCCAATTACTTTTTAAACTGGTTCTGGCTACACTTGGGAGCTTTTTGCTCCCAAAGAGTGTGACACCTGCTCTGTACTCCATGGTAGTAGCAAAAGAAAGTTCAGATTTTCATTAGCAAGGGGAGTAAGAAAGGGCAGACATCAGGAAAAACTAGGAAAGAGGTAGCATTTGAGTATGGGCAGCTAGGTGTGTATAGTTGAGTATCATTTTAAACAAAGACAGGAATTAAGTAATTGAAGAGGAAATTGGCAGACATTAGGCATTAGGGAACCATGTAAGTTGAGGCCTCGAGACAGAAGGAGGCATGGCATGTCTCGGGGAAAGAAGAGTTTGTCTGTATGTAGTGTAGTGGCAGCAAATTGCCTGGAGGCAATAAAAAATCACTAGAGATTTATAAGCAGAATTAATTAATCAACAAACATTTATTAAAGCACCTACTGTATACCAGGGGCACTATATTAGGCTCTGGGGATACAAAAAGGGCAAAAGACAGTCCCTGCCCTCAAGGAACTTAAAATCTAATGGAGAGTCACAAGACTAGATCTGTGGATCTGAAAGATTTTGGCAGCAATATGTGAGGGAGAAAAGGAGTGAAAATAAGGAAACTGCAATAGTTCAGACAGATGGTACTATGGTGGTGACAGTGAGCCTAGAGAAGGATGGATCATGGATTTAGAGTAAGGCATCTTAGGAGTTATAAAATCCAGCCCTTCTCTTCCCATTTTGTAGAGGAGGAAATTTAGTCAGGAGAGTTTAAGTGAATTGTTAAACATTACATGGATAATAAGTGGTAGAGCCAGGATTTGAACCCCTGCCCCTCCTGACTCCAGAGAGGGTGCATTTCCACAGCACTAACGTTGCCTGTCTGGACGTAGGAGAAACTGCTAAGGTAGACTCAAGAGGTCTTGGTAACTGGGATTGAATGCACCTGGTAGTTGAAGAAGAGAATAGTCTGAGATAACTCAAGGTTATCAACATGGAAGAGTGGTGGGTCTCTGACAGAAATGGTGGAGCCAGGAGGAGTTCATTTAGGGAGAAAAGATGACAGGCTCAGTTTTGGATACATTGAGCTTGAGGTCTCCATGTTGACTTTTTTTTTTTAGTTAAATTGAATCTGTTTAGCACTGAGAGGTCTCTTCTGAAAGATCAGCCTTCTCATTCCTATCAGTTTGATTTGTTCCCCTTAGATTCACTTGGAGGGGAAGAAGTGAATCAATGAGAAATATGAAGGAATGATGGAGGAAATTAATATAATTTAATCCTCTAGTGAGAAGATAGTGCAGAAAATATATAAAGGTAGTGGGAAACCCAAAGTAATTAGGCCAATAAAACTTTAGTGTGAAATACTCAGATAGTTGAGACAGAAGTATTTAGGGTATTTTTTAAAAGTTGGGCCTCTGCTATATGATATAGCCTTGTGGTTTTCTACTAAGATTTACAAATAAGTTTAAGACTTTAAGGGCATGGATTTAGAGCTGGCAGGGGTTTTGGAGATCTTGTAGTCCAGCCTCTTCATTTTGTAGATGGAGAGACCGAAGCCTATAAAGGGGAGATGACCTATCTAACATCACGAAGGAAGGCAATCACAGGGGAGAAGGCCCTACCTAGCATTGGAGTTCTTATCTTGGGCTCCACCTTGTGGATAGACTTCAGGGTATCTATACACTTGGATGAGGAAAAAAATTCCATCTTTTTTTCCCTACTCACCTCTGATCGAAACTTAACATTTCCTTCAGTTATTTGAAAACATTCTGAGAATTAACCATTAGCTTTGAGCTCCTTGAAGGCAGGGACTTTTTGTCTCTTTTTGTGTCTCCAGCTCTTAGTACCATGCCTAGCACACAGTAGGTCCTTAAGAAATGCTTATTGATTGAGAAAGGGTCCATATGAGAAAGGGTCCATGGGCTTTGCCAGACTGCTAAAGGGTCCATGAGGAACAAGAATGTCTTATTTTGAGTTTATTTTAATTTTTTCCCAAGTAAGCATTTAAAAAAGTTAATTCCTTTGCCCCATTTCACTCCCCTCCCCACCCTCCATTGAGCCAATTAGAAAAACAGACAAACTCAAAATAAATCTCATACTACATAGGCTACATCATCTGGCAAAGACAAATTTCCACATTAACCATGTCCAAAAGTGAATGTCTCTTTTTTGCATTTTAAGTTCATCACATCTCTTTGTCAGGAGGTGAGTGGCATGTTTCATCCTTGCTCTTTTGGTCTTGTCATTTATCGTTGTGTTGATCAGCTTTCTAAAAGTCTTTTAAAGTTGCTGTTTTAAATATAATATTACTGTATAAATTATTCTGCTAGTTCTAAGCTCACTTCATGCCACATCACTTTACAGAGCTGTTTCCAATTTTCCTGCACTTGTCTATTTCATTTCCTTTTTTTTAGAGGGGGGAAGGCAAGACAATTGGGGTTAAGTGACTTGCCCAAGGTCACACAGCTAGTAAGTGTGTCAAGTGTCTGAGGTCGGATTTGAACTTTGGTCCTCCTGACTCCAGGGCTGGTGCTCTACTCACTGTGCCACCTAGCTGCCCCTATTTCTTATGGAATAATACTATTCCATTCCATTCCATTCCATCATTCATTTAGTCATTCCCTGATAGGAGGACAGCCCCCCTTAGTTTGCAATCGTTGGCTCCTATTAAAAGAGCTGCTACAGATATTCGTGTACATAGAGATCCTTTTCCTTTTTCTCTGATACTTTTGGTGGGTATAGGCCCATTCTTTGTAACTCCATTTTTTGGGTTTGTTTATTTGTTTTATTTGTTTTTGGCAAAGGTCCTGAAGTAGTTTGAGATTTCCTGCTCCAACTCATTTTCCAGATGAGAAAACTAAGGTGACTTGCCCAGAGTCACAGAGGCTGGATTGGAAGTCAGGTCTTCCTGACTCTAGGCTTGGTACTCAGTCTGCTGCACCACCTAACTGGGGGGTGGGGGATGGGGTGAGGTGAGTCGGAGAATAGGCTTAGTGGTGTTACGTCTGGGTTACAGGACGTGCACAGTTTGGTAACTTTCTAGGCATTGTTCCAAATTGTGTTCCAGTGGTCGTTGATTCAATTTACAACTCCACTAACAGAACGCTAGAGACTAGACACAAAAAAAGGCCAAGAACCCGTTCAATGCTTGCAGTTGAGATAGGGAAAGGCCTTCTGTAGAAGTCAAGGATTTTAAGAGACAGAAGTGAAGAGAGCAGAGGGCGATAAGGGGCATTTTGTGTGTGTGTGTGTGCGCATGGCACGGAATAGCAAAGTGGCCAATATGACTGGATAATGGATGAATAACTGGAGGCGGGGTCAGGATAGGTGGTCACCTAGTCTGAGGACGTTTGCAGGAAATGGGTGGAGGAGGTGAGGCTCCATACCTCCATGAAATGTTTTCATGCCACATCATACCCAAATGGCAACATTTAGGTGTTGCTCTTATTCCTTTTGATTTTTTGTTTTTTGGAATATAGATGTTGGTTTAAAATCAAAAGTGAGTCTGGTTGAGCCCTGCTTGTGTGCTAGGTGGGCACCTTTTGGGGTGGAGAGTGGGAAATATAACCCCCAGCTGCTGCCATCAGGGAGTTGACAGTCTTCTTGGGGAGACTAGAGCTGGGTTCATGAAATAATATAATCCAGAGAAGGAGAGGGGGTTGTGTTGATTTGAATTCTTATTGAGGGGCTTCTTTCTTTAGTGGGATAATGATTTTTCACCAGACTGGTTTCATGTAATTTATTTGAGGAGAAAAGCAACCAAGAGGACTATGTGAATTCAATTCAGTGGTTTATATGTTTGGCCATCTAGTCCAGGCCTCTTATTTTACAGATGAGGAAACTGAGGCACAGATTGGTTATGGTTTGTCCAAAGTCATGTAGATAGCATCACACAGGATTTGAACCCAGATCTTCTGACTCTTAGAGCCTTTTTCCACTGTGCCTACTATGTGCTAGATATTGTACTAAGCTCTGGGGTCACAAAGACCATGGCGAAAACAGTTTTTGCCCATAAAGGGACTAATATAAATGAAAAACAGTTTGTGTGAGGTTAAGATCTAACATTTGGGAGAATCAAAGATCTCCAGGAGGTTGTGGCATTTGTGAAACCGAGGATTGATTCTAAGACAGGGATGGGAAAGGGGAGCACTCCTGGCAGAGCAGGGGGACAGCCTGTGGAAAGGTGTGGAGGTAGGAAACGGCTATAGAAAGAAAAGGCAATAGCAAAGTAGGGCAGTTTAGAATGTGAGAAAGGGGGTTAATGTGAAGGGAGTCCAGAAGGTTGATTGGACCTAGAATGGGAAGGGCTTTAGGGGGTGGGGAGTGAGCAGTTTTTTTTTTCTTGTTTCTACTGGAAAAGCAGAAAATGGAGAGGCAGTGCAAGGGGAATCTCTCAGTTAGGGAAGTAGTAGCAGTAGTGCTTGGCCTAGCATGGAAACTGAAAATTCTAGTTCACCCCACACTCTAGGATTAATTCTTCCTCTGTGACAAAAAACTAGCTTAGCTGTATGTCTTTGGAGGCAGGTGGCTTTTCCCTTTCCAAGATCCTCTAATTCTCCGCTCTGGTCCTCAGTTTCTGCTGCTGTAAAATAAAAGAGGTGGACTAAATCATTTCTCAAGGGCCACCCTCCCGTCCCTGGTTGTGCCTCATGGCTAGGGAGGCCATCCTTTGGCTCTGGCTCTTACTGAGCAAAGGAATGCAAATGTTGTCCCATCCCCCATCCTTTATAATAAGTGACATTTTGTTAAATCAGTTATCCGAGGCCTTATCTGTATTTCTGTCTGTGCTGGTTTAGTCAAAATAGGAAATCCAGTGAATATTAGATTTCTCCTCCCCAACCGCCCTCTACACATGAACACTTAATGCAAGATTTCTGATAGAGGAGGGGCGATGTGTCCTTGAAAAAATAAATGCTATGTGCAAAAAAGAGAGACAGAGAAAACAGAAAAAAGGTTGAAGGCTTTGACTTGTAGCAAATGGTGTTTTCAGCAGCTGTGATTCTATCCCTCCCACCCCCATTTTTCTTTTTTTTTTTTTATTAAGAGAACTTGCTGGTTTGAGTTGAGTGGGGGGGGGGCTGGCTGGTGGTGGGGAAAGCTTTGAAATCTTGGAGTTGGAAGGAATTGAATGCCAAAGAGATTTACAGAAAATATACTGTTATAATTGTAATGTAATAAGATGATGGACACGTACAAAAATTGCAAAGGGGAAAATAATTTTTGTGTTTATGGAAAGTCATATAGTCTCTCTACCAGATTGGGGTACTTAGGGGGAGAGCTAGGGTTCTTTAAGAAGATTTTCTGCAGCCACCATCACTGATCAATAAATTAAGCCTTTGTTAAGTGTCTACCGAGTGCCTAGTGTTATGGTAGGCAGTAGAGTTACAAAGATACAAATAAAGTAGTCCCTGCCGTGGAGGACCCTAATTCTATAGGGGGAAGACAACTTATACATAAATAAGTGTATACAAAACAAAACAGATACAAAGTAATCTTAGAGAAAATGCCTCCCCTTCCTTTCAGCTTTCCTACTCTATTATTTCTTAAACTAGTTTCCAGCCTTTTAGAAATAGCTTGTTGAAATTCATGATTGTCCTCCCACTATTATTAATTTTTTCTACTTCGAAATAAATTATAACCAATTTTATTTTGACAAGTTTTGCAGAATTTTGACAGTATACTAAGAAGCAGGAGGCTTATTCTGTTTATCTTTTGTAAAATCTCAGGACTTTTATTTAATCCAATGTAATGAGTATTTTAAAAGCACCTACTAAGGGTAGCTTTACTATGCTAGATAGGTCCTGGAGATCCAGGCAAAAAAGAGTCCCTTCCCTCAAGTAGCTCAACCTCCTCTTCATAGTGCTATAATATATATAGTAGAAATTCAGGAGATATCTGATTGGAGGCATTGGGACATCACAGAATTAGTGCTAGGAATCTTTGTAAATAGCATAGTCTTTTGGGTCAGTGTATCTAGCCTTGTTAAATTCTAGAGACCACAGACAAATATCTAGAGGGTTTACTCATGCTAAGGTTGGTTGGGTTCCCATAGACCAATTAAAAAAATTTTAATTAATTAATTATTAGTTTTCAACATTTATAAGATTTTGGGTTGTAAATTTCCCCCTCGCCCCTCCCCAAAACATCATGCAATCTGATAAAGGCTATACGTGCACAATCATATTAAACAAATGTCAACATTAGTTGTGTTGTGAAAGAAGGATCAGAACAAAAGGGAAAAATCACAAGGAAGAAAAAACGAAAAACAAAAAAATAGAAAGCAGGAAAATAGTCTGCTTTGTTCTGCCTTCAGACTCCATAGAGCTTTCTCTGGATGTGGATAGCGTTTTCCAATGAGTCTTTTGGAATTGCCTTAACTCTTCTCAGTCTAACAAAGTCAATTGTCGTGTGATGTTGCTGTTACTGTGTACATTGTTCTCTTCCATAGACCAACATTTAAGAGAAATAAAAAATATTTCCAGGAAAAATCAAATGGATAAATCACTGAACGTTTGTTAAGCATTTACTACGTGCCAAGTACTGTGTTAAATGCTGGGGATACAAAAAGGGGAAAAAGACAGTCCCTGCCTTCAAGGAGCTTAGCAGTCTAATGGGAGAGACAACAGACATACAAATATATGAAAAAATGTTCATTTCAAGTGTCTTTAAGGATGTTGGTGAGTCCATAGTCATTCACAATAATGTTTAGTGATATTTTTTGCTTTCATATCATCTGAGTTTCCCAACTCAGTCCCCGCCCAGTTAGTAGGGGATTTAAAGTTTTAAAATCTCTTTAAAGAAAAAGAAGAAAGTTAAACTAAACTAACCACCATATTAAAAAGGGGGTGTGGCTTCTCGTTTCTCTTCTTTGGGGCCAAGCTTGGTCATAATTTTGCAGCATTCTGTTTCAGTTGTTTTTTCTTGTTCCTTACATTTATACTGCTGGCATTTTTGTTTTGTTTTTTTCTGGTTCTGCTTACTTTTTCTCATCAGTTCATGTAAGTTTTTTCTGTACTTCTCCCCATTCATCTCATATATCATTTCTTAATGCACAGTAATATTCCACTGGAGCAGGTAATGGTGCAGTGGATAGAGCATTGGGCCTTGAGTCAGGAAGACCTGAGTTCAAATTTGGCTCCACATATTTAGTAGCTGTGTGACCCTGTTTGTCTCAGTTTCCTTCTCTGTAAAATGAGCTGGGGGAGGAAATGGCAAACCACTCAAATATCTTTGCCAAGAAAACCCCAAATGGGGTCATGAAGAGTCACTCACAACTGAAAAGCAACAACAACATTCCATCACAGTCATGAACCTCATTTTGTTTAGCCATTTTCCAGTCTGTGGGTATCTGCTTTGTTTTTGGTTCTTTGCCATCTGTATATTTTTTGAGGGGAGGGGAAAAGGAGTTGGAGGGGGGAGAAGTTTGCCTCCAAACTTGGAGAGATTTGGCTGAAGACTTGCTTCATATAGAATGTAACCTTCTAGAGGGCAGGGATTATTTTTGTTTTTGTCTTTGTTTCTCCAGGGCCTTGCACCCCGTAGGCACTTGCTGTCTAATGCAACCTTCCCTTCATTTTTCCTCTGATTTGGAGGGAAAGAAGCAAACAAGTATTCATTAAGTCCTACCATGTGCCAGGCATTATGCTAAGCTCTTTACAAATAGTTCATTTGATCCTGACAGCAACCTTTGGATATAGGTGCAATTATCACCATTTTGCAGTTGAGATCACTGAGGTAAATAGCAGTTAAGGCCTTGCCCAGGCTCACACAGCTGGTAAGTATCTGAGGGTAGATTTGAACTCAGATCTTCCTGAGTCCTGGAAGTCTGGAGTCTTTGCACTGTGCCACCTAGCTACCTAACTGATAAACTTGCAGATTACTTGTTCTCTTTCAGTCATAGTTCAGTCCTATCCTGATTCCTTTTGCCCTTATCCCTCTGCCCCAGTCATTGTTTCTTTTTCATCATAATGCCTCTCTGCATTTCTTTCTCCTCCTTTTTGTCAACTGTCTTTCCTCTCTTTTCTCCTTTACTCCTCCCTACAGGTCCTGATCAAAGCCAAAATCCTGACTGTGGAATAGTAGTCTCCGCTTTTTATCATACTTAGTCCGGTCTGGATCTTTACCCAACTCTTGCATCCACTTCTGGGCTCCACTGTACCATAGGCAGCTGGAACTAGATTATTTAGATTCATAAATCATAGGATTATAAGTTTATTTAGATGTGAAAGGGACTTTATAGGGAGGTCATCTACCCTAGAGGTGTCAAACATGCAGCAGTAAGATTTTCCAGTCAGATTAAAATATAATTGGGAAATATTAAAAATAAAAATACAGTTGAACACAAATAATGTGAATATGTGGCTTTCTAAGTCAGTATGCAGCCTGCACTTATCCTTACGTATAGTTCAGTGTCTCTGTTTCTATTTGAGTTTAACGCTACCAGTCCATGCCAGTCTCATTTTATAGTTGAGTACATTGAATCCCAGAATGGTAAGTGACTTGACCCAAGGGCAAACTGGTGACAAGAGTCAGTGGGAATTTGAATCTTGATCCTCTGACTGACGGCCAACCTACTAGTACTCTTTCTAGAAGGAAGCCATTGACATTCTGGAAAATTTAACTTATGCTCAGACGAACTGGAATGGAAAGAAAATGGGGAGGAGAGTTTTTTTGTTGAGTCGTTTCTGACTCTTTGTGACCCCATTTGGGGTTTTCTGGGCAATACTGGAATGATTGGCTTTTCCTTCTTCAGCTCATTTTACTGATGAAGAACTGAGGCAAACAGGGTTAAGTGACTTGTGTAGGGCCTGCACAGGTAGAAAGTGGCTGGGGCTGACTTTGAACTCACAGAAATGAGTCTTCCTCACTGCAGGCTGGGCTGTCTATTCCATGTGCCAGCTAGCTGCCCTATGGAGGAGAGTAAGAGCCTTCAAGTGAAATGTAATGGAAGGAGCTAGCGATGTGTAAAAGACGTGGATAATTCTGCCTATAGCCAGTGATGCTGCTGATTCACTAAGCCTCAGTTAAAAAAAATCTATAAAGTATGTCTAGTAATAGCTGGCCTACCAGCTTCCTTGGGTTGTTGTCAAGATCAGTAAGCTTTGCAAATTTTCGAGTGCTATAGCAAAGTCAGTTATTGTTATTAATAGCAAGGTTTGATGTCTGACTACAAAACATGGAAACAAGGGTCTCTGAAGAATCGAAAAGGATTATTACACAGAGGATAACGGAAAGGTACGTGTTGAGTGTGAAGAGGCAGTGATGCATAGTGAATGAGGAAATTCAAAGAACAGGGGCAAAACATATCACTAGGGAAATATATGATAGAAAAAGATGGGCTGGTAAGGGGGAGGGAGGGGTGATGGGTGAATAGCCCACCGCCCCAGTGGGGTATCCTCAGGATATCTGTCTGTAAAGGGTCAGGAAAAATCCTCTTCAGGGAACTCGAGAGGTCAGAAGTTACTAAGAAGGAAGTGCAGGCATAGCTAGCTTGTGAAACTACATTATTGGAGGGCATTCCAAATCACTGAGATCACAGATGCCTTGTAGCATTGGAATATTGAATACATGAGAAGGTACTATATGTAATATGGGGCAGCTAGGTGGTACAGTGGAAGTGGACTTCGATTCGGGAAGACTTATCTTCCCAAGCTCAAATGCAACCTCAGACACTCCCTAGCTGTGTGACCCTGGGCACGTCACCTAACCTTGTTTGCCTCAGTTTCCTCATCTGTAAAATGAGCTGGAGAAGGAAATGACAAACCACTCCAGCATCTCTGCCAAGAAAACCCCAAATGAGGTCACAAAGAGTCAGACATGACTGAAATGACTCAACAAGAACTAGATGGTAAGGCAGGTCCTGTTCTAGAGGCTGGGGGTACGAAGTAAAGAGTTAACAACAAAAATGGACAGCAGCTCCTGCCTTCAGTCCATTGTACTCTTGGTTAACAAGTGAATAGAGATGCCAAGAGAGTGTAACTGACACACGAACCTGGTCCCAGTTCTTTGAAGTCCTGTTGTGGAAAGACCATGCATATAATCATAATTTTATTATTAAGCAAGAGACTTTCAACTGGCTTAGCTTTTTGCCCATGCTTATCGATGAAAGGCTGCACTAATGTATGTTATTCTGCTCAGACCAAATGAGGAATGTGGGGGAGAGCTATGCTCCAGCTGGGGCTGGGAGAGAGACTTGACTTTCCCCTGTAGAGACAACATGACACAGGAGAGATCTGGTCTGTTTTCAGCACACGTGGGGTGTTCTTCATTCATATGAAAGTCAAGTTAATTGGCTCCAGAATGACAGTGTCTGTGCCCCATTTCCCGAGGGCTTATTCCCTGCAAATCTTTTCTGTCAGTGGGCAGTCGGACTGCTTATTTTCTAAGGCATGTAAATATTGCATTGGGATTCTGGGAATGGGGGAGCTGTGGATTGGGAATAATCAGAGTAGAGGTTATTAACTCCTGGCAATTTCACATAATATAAAAAGGTAAGATATGAATCTTTTCCCTGTCCCCATTTTTGATGATTTAGAACTAAACTTTACTCTTTCATTTTAAGCACATTATTTTGGCTGTTTGAATCCTTATCTTCCTTCAAGGGTTTCCCTTAAGTGCTACCCCCTACGGAAGGCCTATCCTGATCCTCTTTACTTTGCATATATTTTGTATTTCCTTATCTGTGGAGGTTTTCTTTCCCTTCCATAGAATGGAATCTCCTGGAAGGGAAAGACTTTTTTTTTTTGCATTACATTCCCATTGTTCAGCATAGTACCTGGCACATAGTAGATATTTAATAATTGCTGCTTAAATTTTGAATGCCTCTTGCAGAACTAACTTTTTATTGACCCTTGTAGCTTCAAACCTGGTCAGACCTTCAACATTTACTTCTGATTTCCCCTGAGTCATATGATTCCTGGGGATAGCAGAGAGGAAGGATTGTTGGGGGGAGGGGAGCCTGGCTGCAGTGGCAGCCAGTTTGTGTACTAATTTCTTTTTTGATCATAAGCTACTTGTGTTGGGGCCTTTTGGTTTGTAGCAAGAATGGGGTCTTGAGTTTGTTGGATAATGTTGGTCTGGTCACTTTACTGCTGCTGTCTCTAATAATACTCAATTATTTAGTAATTATATTTATTCTTGAATTATTCCTCTTCTCTCAGTCCCATGGAGAATGAATTTTTGATGGCTTATGACTCTGCTAATCTCTTCTCTTTGAGATTGCCTTCCATTTACACTATTTATATCTTGTATATTCATCGTTGTTTTCAGTTGTTTCAGTTGTGTCCAGCTCTTCATGACCACATTTGGATTTTCTTGGCAAGGATACTGGGGTGGTTTGCCATTTCCTTTTCTAGCTCATTTTACTGATGAGGGAACTGAGGCAAACAGGGTCAAGTGACTTGCCCAGGAATACACAGCTAGTGTCTGAGACCAGATTTGAACTCAAGAAGATATGTCTTCCTGACGCCAGGCCCTGCATCCTATCCACTGTGCCATCTAGCTGTTTGGATATTATCTTCCCTGTTAAGACTGTGAGCTCCTTGAGGGCAGGAACCTTGGTTTTGCTCTTTATATTTCTGGTACTTAGCATAGTGCCTGGCACACAGTAAGTTCTTAGTCATAGTGCTTGACACATAGTAGGTACTTAGTAATAAATGCTTGTTGACTTACCAATTAATTTATGGATGAAGAGAATTTGTACTACTGTGAACAGTGTTTGATCAACTAATTAGAATTGCATTCTGCAGTGACAATGGGAAAAAGAGCAAGACCTAGAAGCCAGAGGCCAAACAGTAACAGAAAGGGACCATAGGGATAGAAACACAGAATCTCAGAGTTGAAAGGAACCATAGAGGTCATCTAGTCCAAGTCTGTACCTGAACAAAAATTTCTACCACAAGCAACATCCCTAAACCCATCATTTTATAGATGAGAAAACTCAGACCCAAGTTAAGTGTGTGATGATGACATTATGGGTAATGTATTTATGTCAGAATCTAGGAACCTCTGAATTGTCTCTCTGATGTTCCTTTGGCTCTCTGGCTCTGTCCTCTCTATCTCTCTACCCTTTCTGGTCTACTTTCTCCCTCACTTTTCTCCGCTTGTTGTTTCTTTTCTTCTTTTTTTTCTGTCTTTCTTTACTTCATACCTCCTCCTCTACCACCCTCACTTTCTGCATTTTCTTCCCTATCCCAAACCGATCATAATATGAATGAATGATAAAGCATTTATTAAGCTGAGCAATGGAAGTACAAATTTTGAGAAACATGACTGTCCCTGCCCTCAGAGAGTTTACATTCAGCTAAGAAGGGGGGTAGGTGTGTGCCTGGGGCTCTGTGGGTTGAAAGTGGCCGGAAAGTGTTAAGATTTGCTCACTTATCTGAGCCCCAAGCAATTCCAGGGGCAGAGTCCAAGTTCTTGGTGGAAGAGGGAAGAGGATGTCTAGAGTGCAGGAAGCAGGGTTTGGAAATAGAACACCACCGATTGAAGTCCAATGTATTTTAAAATATTTGTTAAATTCATAAATGAAGTTTTAGGTTTCTTTTTCCCTAACTTGAAAACCAGATGAACTTAACCTTTCATGTCATCCAATAAAAAGTCGATTTAAATTG